>VWZI01005210.1:2830889-2850336 GCA_013396835.1 Psilopogon haemacephalus
CAGGGATGTGGCTTGTCCCCGTGGTGTCACCCAGCTCTCTCCTGCAGCCGGGATTGAGTCCATCGGGATGTGGATCCTGGAGGCAGTTCCCGTGGGGGGCAACGTCAGCCTGGACCCCTTCCTCTTCTCCGTCGGTAGGGTTGGCCAGCAGGTGGGCAGCTCCCGGGAGGCGGTGTGGATTTACCAGGTGCCCCCACTCACAGGCTGCTTCCCCCGACAGACACCTGGGCCAGCTACAGCCAGGCTCTGCAGGGCTCGGGAAGGACCCTGCTGCCCCTGGAGACCAACCTCGTGGATGAGGTGTGGGGTGACCAGAGGCCCCCCGTAGCCTCCAGCGAGATCTACCCCCTGCCGGAAGCCTTCATAGGTCTGACCACCCTCCTGCCCCTCGGCAGCCCCCAGCCCGGAGGTCGTGGGGGGTCCCTGAGCTGAGCTGGCCGCTCTCTGCCCTCCCAGGGAGCAGCTGGCAGGAGAAAGTGGCAGGGATCAGGCAGCAGATGGAGCAGCACAGTCGGGACCCCACGGCCGTGCTGCTGTCGGGGCTGGAGGAGACAGCCTGTGAGTAGCCAGGGTGCGTGCTGTGGTGGGTGCCATGGGCTCTGAGCCCTGGAGGTGGGAGGGCAGGTGCTGGGCACAGGCTCGGAGCTCTCGTTCCTGATAGGGCTCTTCAACCTGCGTGGAGATGACATCCCCTACAACCCTGTCTTCTACTCCTACACCCTGCTGACCCACACCAGCATAAGGTGGGCAACATCTCCCTGTGGGCAGGGGGCACGGACAGGGTTCAGCACCCACCTTTCATTCCCTCCCAGGGTCAGTGCCCACTCTGGCGTGCAGCCCCTTCCCTCCCTCCCAGCACAACCCGAGGCTGATCCCCATTCCCAGTCCCGCTGCCAGCCGCCAGCCTCCTCCTCTGTTCCAAGGTGCCCTGCGCAGCGGGGCTGGGGAGTACTATGCTAATGCCAGGGCTCTGCCCGCTCCGTCCCGCAGCCTGTTCGTGGATGAGGCGAGGCTGTCGGCGTCGGCTCGGGAGTCCCTGCAGGCAGCGTGCCCGGGGGAGCTGTGCGTGGAGCTGCTGGGCTACGGGCAGGCTCGCACCCACCTCCGCAGCTATGCCCAGGGCAACGTCACCATCTGGCTGGGCACCGAATACACCAACTATGGCCTCTACGGTGTCATCCCCCAGGTTGGGCACCCGCGGGCACCCTCCTTGCTGCGCCTGGCTGTGTGTGACGTGGCACCTGCCAGACTTGGGGAGGTCCCTATGCCACTGAGCTGGAGGGGTAGGTGGCCGTGCCTGGCCATGTCACTCGCATCGCACCCTTGCAGGAGAAGCTGCTGGAAGAGAGCTACTCGCCTGTCATGCTGGCCAAGGCTGTGAAGAACACCAAGGAGCAGGACCTGCTGCGAGCTGCCCACGTATGAGCTGTCCCCGTCCCCACAGCACCCAAGTTGGAGAGGGGGCGGGCAGAGGAAGTGGGGTGGTGCTGATGCCCCCTTCCCCTGGTGCCACCCAGGTTCGGGACGCGGTGGCTGTCATCCAGTACCTGCTGTGGCTGGAGAAGATGGTCCCGCAGGGGCTGGTGGATGAGTTTTCGGGGGCACAGCACATCGACGCACTCCGCAAGTCAGTGCTGCCACCGTGCCCCCTCCTCCAGCTCTGCCTGGCAGCTGGGCCCCTCCCCAGCCTTTCTCTCCCTGCTGCCTCCCAGGGCGCAGCAGCACAACCACGGACCCAGCTTCCAGTCCATCTCTGCCAGCGGGCTCAACGCAGCACTGGCACACTACAGGTATGGCCATGGCTAGGGGGGGCTGGGGGTGCGGAGTGGGCAGCTCTGACCCCCTCTCATGCTCTCGCAGCCCCTCCAACGGGACCAGCAGGAGGCTGTCTGTGGATGAGATGTACCTGGCAGACACGGGGGGACAGTATCTGTGAGTAGCCCTTAACGCGCCCCCTGCTGGCACCGCGCAGCCCCCTGCTGGCACCGCGCAGCCCCCTCCTGGCACCGCGCAGCCCCCTGCTGGCACCGCGCAGCCCCCCAGTCCTTCCCCATGCCCCCAGCACAAGGCGCTGCCCAAAGCCAGGGCCAGGGCTACACTCTGCCCCCTCACATGTCCCCTTCGTAGGGATGGGACAACCGACATCACACGGACGGTGCACTGGGGTGTGCCCACCCCACTCCAGAAGGTACCAACCCTCCCCAGCACCGTGCCAGCCAGAACCCCCCTGCGGTGCCCCAAAACCCCTCTGTGGTGCCCGGCACCAAGGTCCCAGCCAGGGCTGGATGTGCTGGGGAGCTGCCCGAGCACCACCACACCCAGCCCTGCCATGCCCCCGGTAGCAAGCCTACACTCGTGTGCTGATGGGCAACATCGACCTGTCCCGCTTGGTCTTCCCATCCAGCACAGCAGGTGGGTGCTGAGCCTGGCATGGGCTTCCCAGACCCACACGGGCACAGTGAGGAGTACAGCAGGGAGGTCTCCCTGTCTCACCAGCCCCATTTCATCTCCCCATTCCCCAGGGAAAAATGTGGATTCCTTTGCCCGCCGGGCGCTCTGGGACGTGGGGCTCAACTACGGGCATGGGACTGGACATGGCATCGGCAACTTCCTCTCGGTCCATGAGTGTAGGTGCTGGGGACAGGGCAGAGCCACAGGGTACCACGAGGACGGGAGCTCCTCTGGGGCTTCTCACAGCCCAGATGAGCCTCTCGCTATCTGCAGGGTGCTGTGGTCCTTGCTGGGGTGGCCACACAGTCCTTGCAGGGATAATCCAATAGTCCTTGACAAGGCAGCTCCATGGTCCTTGCTGGGACAATCCAATGGTCCTTGACAGGGCAGCTCCGTGGTCCTTGCTGGGACAATCCAATGGTCCTTGACAGGGCAGCTCTGTGGTCCTTGCTGGGACAATCCAACGGTCCTTGACAGGGCAGCTCTGTGGTCCAGGGTGGCTCACAGTCCTTGCTGAAGCAGCTCCATGGTCTTTGCTGTGGTGATTGCCATTTGGCCTTTGTCAGGGTGACACCTCAGTCCTTGCTGGGGTGTCCACCTGGCACATGCTGTCCCCAGGAGCTGTAAGCCACCTCATGTCCCTTACAGGGCCTGTGGGCTTCCAGTCCAACAACGTGGCACTGACAGCTGGCATGTTCACCTCTATCGGTAGGTGCAGTCAGTGCATTCAGCACTCAGCCCCACCCAGGGGCCAGATCCAGCCTCTCTTGGGTGGGGTGGGATGGGCTAGGAGGAGCTGCTGGGGCTTGGGACTTACCAGGCACCTTCCTGGCCCCCAGAGCCTGGGTATTACCAGGACGGTGAGTTCGGGATCCGCATCGAGGACATCGCCCTCGTGGTGGAAGCACAGACCAAGGTAGCACCATGGAGTCAGGCTCTGGGTGGCACAGGGCCAGGGTGGGGGCATCCCCTGGGCAGGGCTGGGACACTCAAGGCCATCTCTCTGTGGCAGTACCAGACTGGGGAGAAGCCCTTCCTGACCTTTGAGGTGGTGTCCCTGGTGCCCTACGACCGCAACCTCATTGACCTCAGCCTACTGTCACCTGAGCAGGTATTGGGGGGGTGCTTGGGGCAGGGTAGCAGGGCAGGGGTATGGGGCCAGCACATAGGGCTGGGGTACAGGGAGAGCAAAGGGAGCTGGGGAGGTGGAAATGGGGTGGTAGCAGCAAACCAGGACTGTGGCATGAGGTCAAGGTGGGTAAATGGGCTGGAATAGGGTTGGATGTGTGGATGGAGAGGGTCTGCAGATGGGGTCAGTGATGGGGCCAGATCAAACCTAATCTGCAGATGGGGACAGTGAAGAGGGCAGGGGGTAGCTGGATGGGGAGGGCCAGCAGGGGCAGTGGGGAGGCAGGCAATGCTGGGGGCAGGTGCCAGAGGAGCCCCCCACAGCTCCCCACGGTGCCTGGCTGCAGATCCGGTACCTCAACACCTACTACGAGACCATCCGGGCACGCGTGGGGCCGGAGCTGCTGCGGCAGCAGCTGGATGAGGAGCACGAGTGGCTGTGGAGGAACACTGAGCCCTTCCCCCTGGGCACTGCCACCACCGATGCCGCCACCAGGGCCACCGCCACGGCAGGCACCTTGGCCCTGGCCTCCCTGCTCGGGGCGCTGCTGCCCGCCCTGCAGACCTGAGCCCACGCCAGCCCCCACCCTGCTGCCCCCATCTCTGCTTCCTTCCTCTTTCTCAGTTTGGTTTTGCTCCTTTGTGATTAAACATCAGCAGCACCGGCAGGTGCCTGTGCCCTGCTGTGCACACTGTCAGTAGTCTGCCTGCAGCTGGCATGGGGCTGGGATACAGCCTCCTGTGGCACCCGGCATCAGAGCTGATGCCCACCTTATGCCCACGGGCAGCCAAGCCAGTGCTAGGGCTGAGGAGTCTTAAGGAAGGATTTCAGTTCCTAGACTCATGGAGTTCTTTGGGTTGCAAGGGACCTTTAAGGTCATGAAGTCCAACCACTGGTCCGGCTTGTCTTTGGATGACAGATGTCCAACCAGGAGGGCACACAGGTGATTTACTGGATCAAGAAGCAGGGAGAATGAGTGGGCACAGAGAGCAGGCAAGGCAGAAAGTTTGGGGTGCATGAAGAAGAGTGTGTACAGCATGTCCGGGGATACTCTCCTCCCCCTCTACTCTGCTGGAGTCCTGGGTCCAGCTCTGGGCTCCCCAGTTCAAGAGAGATATGGAAATACTGCAGAGGAGACTACAAAGATGCTGAGGGGCCTGGAGCAGCTCTGTGAGGAGCAAAGGCTCAGAGTCCTGGAGGAGAGCAGCCTGAGAGGGGATCTGAGCAATGCTCAGTGTGGGGGGCAAAAGGATGGAGCTGAGCTCTTCTCAGTGGTACCTGGGGACAGGACAATGGACGACTGGCACAGAGTGGAACCCAGAAGGTTCCACTTGACCAGGAGGAGAAACTTCTTTGGTGTGAGGGTGCTGGAGGCCTGGAGCAGCTTCCCATAGAGGTTGTGGAGTCTCCTTCTCTGGTGAGATTCTAACCCCAGCTGGACATTGCGATGCTGGGCAAGCTGCTATGAGTGCCCCTGCTTGAGCACGGGGCTTGGACTGGATGATCTCCAGAGGTTCCTTCCAAGCCCAGCCACGCTGGAGTTAGGTGACCATCATCGTTTGCACGGATGAGTCACGGTGCCCGCTGGCATCATGTCCAGGCAGGGGTGGCAGGGCAGGAGCAGGCATCCCCAGGCCGGGGGCCCCGGGCAGGGCACAGCTCGGTGGCAGGTTTCCTTCCTCCCGGCCCAGCCCGTGCCCGCCAGCCGCCCCGAGACGCCGCTGCCACCTCCTCTCATGTGACCCTCGGCTTCCTGTGCGCGTCCCGGCCGCGGTGCCGGTGCTCCGCTTCGTGCCCTGCCAGGCTCTGCCCCGACGCCGTACTCGTGGCACCATGCTGCGCCGCAAGCCCTCCAACGCCGGTGACAAGGAGCCGGGACACAGGAAGGTGAGTGCCGGTGGCACCTGGCTGCCCTCGGCACCCGTGGGTGCCGCTTCTCATCCACCCCAGGCTGCCCAGGGGATGCTGAGCAGGGAGAGCGGCATCGGGGGGCTGGGGCAGTCGTGGGGCAGAGCCAAAGGGTGGCTGGGGACAGCTCTGGCGCCTGCCAGTCACCGCCATCGCTCCCCGTGGCCTCGCCGTCGAGTGGTGCCGGCCGTGCCCCGCTTGCCACCCTGGCTCGCAGCAAGGAGGGAGCTGTGCCGGGATGCGCGTACGGCCCCGGCCTCACCGGCACCGGTGGCAGCCGTCCCGGGGGGCTCCCTGCAGCACGGGCAGCTGCTCGCCGTTTCCTGCCGGGCCATGGGGACAGGCAGTGCTGCGGTGCCGCTTCACACCCCCGGCCCCGCTGAGCTGCCGGGAGCCTGCGGTCGAGGCTGTGCGAGGCTCCACCACCTGCCTTGGCCACTTCCTCCGGCAGCACCGCTTGCCAGCAGCCCGCCGAGGGCTGGGGACACTGGCAGCGCCGGTTCCCAGCACCGGGGTCTCTCCAGAGACACCACTTACAGGCGCTGGGGTGTCTCCAAAGGCCACCAGCTACCAGCACAGGGACCCCTCCAGAGCCCACTAGAGCCTTAGGCCACCCTATTGGAGCCACCAGTGAGAGCCAGCGGTGGCCACTTGGTAAACTGCCTTTGGCAACAAGGAGCGAGCACGGGGACGTCTTAGTGCTGGGGGACATCCTGGCACCGAGCTGCCACAGTGCTCTCTCCTTCCTGCCAGTTTGGGCAAAGCTCTCCCATCCCTGTGACGGGGGTGACCCTGCGAGCATGGCAGTGCCCGGTGGGCATCCCCTCTCCCTGCCCTGCCGCAGCTTTCACTTCCCTCTGGGTGCTCTCCTGGAGGGGCCCTGGCTGCACAGCCGCCACTGCCAGGCGTCCTTGCACCTCCTGATGTGGCAGCCCCGGGGAGGGCACCGGGGAAGCAGGGTGGGTCCGAGGGATTCGTGCCATGCCGAGCTCAGGAGTGCTGGGGTGGAAGTGAGGCAAAACAGCAGCACCACAGCAGCCGGGATGGTCCTGCAGACAGATACGGAGCATGCTCAGGGGAGGGGATGAAGAGGAGGAGGGGAAGGCTCAAAGCTGTGCCAGAGCAGGGCCCCAGGCAGCAGCAGCAGCAGGAGCCCGGGGGCGGGCTGAGAAGAAAGGAAATCGCTGCCTTTGTGGTCGAGCAGAAGTGAGCAGCGCTGTGGGAGCTCGGTGGAGCCACCAGCCCGGAGCCGAGCTCAGCCACAGTGCCCACAGCAGCGCTGGCACTGGGCATCAGGCCCGTGTGGCCATGCAGGGATCCCAGCTGGCACCGAGGGTGCTCCTGTCCCTTTTCATGTGGGACAGGCATGTGGGTGAGGCAGCGAAGAAGGTGCCACTAGTGGTGAGACGCAGGAGTCCTGCGGTGGCTTTGGCACAAAGGCAGGAGCCAGCAGGTGATGCTGGCAGGGGAGGAGCTCTCCGGGCTGTGGAGTGAAGCTCGCAGGAGGAAACGTGGGCAAGGTATGGCGCTGGAGCTGAATGTGAGGGCAGCAGAGTGGCACAGCAGCACACGGGCACAGCACTGCCACACTGAAAACAGCCTTTAGCCAGGAGGGGCCAAGTCATGGCACAGCCACCACCAGAGCAGAACCACGGGGTGCAGCCCCTCCCTGGGCACAGGGTGACAAGGGGCTGCATACACTCAGGGTCTCTGCACCCCAGGTGCCAAGGGGCTCACAACACAGTGGCTCTCACTGGGGGTAGGATGGGGCAATGATGTGCCAGGCAGAGAGCCCCAAGCACTAGCATTGCTCAGGGGCTGCTCAAGCTTGCTGCCAGCTGCTGGCGAGGAGGGTAGGGGCTAGCATGAGGGCCTGGGCAGAAGCCCTCACACCTTTCCACCTCCCCCAGCTCTCCCTCCAGCGCTCCAGCAGCTTCAAGGATTTTGCCAAGGCAAAGGTCAGCTCCCCTGTTCCGAGTGAGAAGGAGTTCAACCTGGAGGAGAACGTGAGTGCCACAGCCCCCACACCCTGGGACCATCTTGCTGGTGGGCACAGCCCCTGTCAGAGCCTGCTCCCCCAGACTCCTGGTTACACCAGTGACCCAAAAACCATGGGGCAGCAGCAGGACTTAGAATCATAGAATCAGTCAGGGTTGGAGGAGACCATAAGGATCATCTAGTTCCAACCCCCCTGCCATGCCCAGGGACACCCTACCCTAGATCAGGCTGCCCACAGCCTCTGCCAGCCTGGCTGCAAACACCTCCAGGGATGTGGATCCAACCACTCTCCAGGCTCTCACCACTCTCATGCTCAACAACTTCCTCCTCACCTTCAATCTGAATCTCCCCACCTCCAGCTTTGCTCCATTCCCCCTAGTCCTCTCACTCCCTGATAGCCTAAAAAGTCCCTCCCCAGCTTTTCTGTAGGCTCCCTTCAGATCCTGGAAGACCACAAGAAGGTCACCTGTGAGCCTCCTCTTCTCCAGCCTGCACAGCCCCAATTCTTTCAGTCTGTGCTCACAGCAGAGGTGCTGCAGCCCTCTGAGCATCCTCGTGGTCCTTCTCTGGACACACTCCAGCACGTCCACATCCCTCTTGTACTAGAGGGGTGTTCCTTCTAGAACTGGGAAGGATCTGGGGGTCTTGCCCAGCGCAGAGCTTTGCAGCCCCCAGCTGAGGTTTGCCCCGAGTGGGGAGGGGGCTCTGCCTTCACTCTCCATCCCTCTGCCAGATCCCCGAGGACGAGTCCAGCAGTGCCCCCGCCGAGGAGGCGACACGGAGCAGCGGGCTGAAGCTGAGCAAGAAGTGGCGAGCAGTCATCTCCCGCACCATGAACCGCAAGATGGGCAGGCTGGCCGTGAAGGCTCTGGCTGAGGGCAGGGTGAGTGGAGGGCTTGGGCAGGCAGAAAGCAGCGCCCCCACCCCTTTGGCCTGACCCTGGTGTGTCCCCCTGTCCCCAGCAGGGAGAGATGGAGGAGGAAGAGTCCCCATGCCCCCCGTCCCCGTGCGGCAGCGTGGAGGAGCCAAGCCACGAAAAGATGCCTTTGTCTTGCCTGGAGATGGAGGAAGGTGCACACCCACCCCTCAGCCGGCAGCTGTCCAGCGGTGAGCCTGGCCCCGGTGGCACCATCCCCTCACCCCACAGCCGTCCTCTTCCTCACCTGCCTCCCCTCTGCAGGCAGCAAAGTGCCCAGCCCCGGCGGCACCATCCCCTCACCCCACAGCCGTCCTCTTCCTCACCTGCCTCCCCTCTGCAGGCAGCGAAGTGCCCAGCCCCGGCGGCACCATCCCCTCACCCCACAGCTGTCCTCTTCCTCACCTGCCTCCCTCTGCAGGCAGTGAGGTGCCCAGCCCCGGCCCGGGGAGCAGCCCGCAGCTGGAAGAGAGCAGCGCAGCCTACAGCGGCCCCTTCTGCGGCCGTGCTCGCGTCCACACCGACTTCACCCCCAGCCCCTACGACAGGGACTCACTGAAGCTGCGGGTGAGCCACGGGCAGGAGCAGCAGGGAGGAGGGAGGGTAGCTGGGGATGCTCCTGCCGAGGGCTTACACCACCTCCATCCCCCATCCTGCTTGGGCCAGAAAGGGGACATCATCGGCATCATTGAGAAGCCACCCGTGGGCACCTGGACTGGGCTGCTCAACAACAGGGTGGGCTCCTTCAAGTTCATCTACGTGGATGTCATCCCCGAGGAGACAGCTCCTGCCCGCAAGAGCCGAGGCTCTGGCAAGAGCAAGAGGCTCAAGCCCAAGACCCTCCACGAGCTGCTGGAGCGCATCAACCTGCAGGTAAGGGATGGGGACCCGGTGGGGGGGGTGAGCCCACAGCACCAGCTGTAGGACCACATTCACCTGAGCTGTGCCACATCCCTGTGGGCTCCCCCACCTCACACTCTGGCACTGCTGGGTAAGTGGAGAGGATGCACAGGGCCTTTCCACAGGGATGCCAAATCATACAGAAGCATTGATGTGCTGGAGGGTTGGGAGGCTCTAGAGTGACCTGGCCAGGCTGGATCGATGGGCCAAGGCCAGTGGGATGAGGCTCAACAAAAATGAGTGTCTGGTCCTGCCCTTGGGTCACAACAACTCCAAGAAAGGTCCAAGCTTGAGGCAAAGTGGCTGGAAACTGCCCGGGGAAAAAAGAACTGGGGAAATTGGTTGACAGTAGATTAAAATGAGCCAGCATGTGCCCAAGTGGCCAAGAAGGCCACCAGCTGGCTTGGATCAGCCATATTACAGCCAGCTGGACCAGGACAGGGATTGTCCCCCTGTACTCAGCAGTGGTGAGGCCACACTGTAAGTCTTGGACTCAGTTTTGGGCCCCTTACTTCAAGAAGGAGATTGAGGAGTTGGAGCAGGTCCACAGAAGGTGAAGCTGAAGAGTCTGGAGAACAGGGATGGTGAGGAGCAGCTGAGAGACCTGGAGAAAAGGAGTTTGAGGTGAGACCTTCTGGCTCTCTGCAACTCCCTGAAAGGAGGCTGGAGCCAGGTGAGGGTTGTTCTCTTCTCCCAAGGAACAAGCACCAGGACAAGAGGACAGCCTCAAGTCGCCCCAGGGGAGGTTTAAGTTGGGTATGAGGAACGATTTCTTCCCCCAAAAGATTGTCAAGGCCTGGCTCAGGCTGCCCAGGGCAGTGGTGGTGTCCCCATGCCTGGAGGGGTTTCAAAGCCAGGGAGATGCAGTGCTGAGGGATGCGGCTTAGTGGTGACCTGGCAGTGCTGGGGTAACAGTTGGACTCCAGGAGCTTATAGGTCTCCTCTGACCACAATGCTTCTGTGGGCAAGTGTCCCACATGGACCTGTGCCAAGGCAGTAACCATCATGGCCAGCACCCTGGCCAGGCAGGAGCCATGCTGCCATGCTGCTGTCACATTGCCTCCAGGAGCACACCTCCACCCTGCTGCTCAACGGCTACCAGACCCTGGAGGACTTCAAGGAGCTGCGGGAGACCCACCTCAGCGAGCTCAACATCACAGACCCCCAGCACCGTGCCAAGCTGCTCACCGCTGCTGAGCTCCTCCTGGACTACGACAGTAAGAGTTGGGGGTGGTGGGTGGGGGATCCCCCCTGCTGCTCAGGCCCCCCCACTGCCCGCTCAAGCTCTGTCCTGTCTCTCCCAGCAGCCAGCGAGCCGGAGGAAGGTGCCGGCTGCGAAGAACAGCCCTCGCCCTCGGAGCTCAAAGGGGACAGCCCCCGGGACTCAGGCTGCTTCGAGGGCTCTGAGACCCTCGACGGCAGCCGGGACGAGGCCGAGCTGGGCGTTCCCGAAGGGCAGTTGCAGGCTCTCTCCCTGGCAGAGTCCTCCTGAGCCCACCCTGCCTGCAGGCGCAGCTGCTGCCTGCTCCAGCCCTGGCAGCGGCTCTGGCCTGGAGGGGACAGCTGCTTGTGGGGGGAGCAGACGAAGCCCAGGCCCCCGTGTCCCCAGCACCCGTGGCTGCCCCCCGAGGCTGCCCCACTGGCCACCCCCAGGACACCCTACACTCTTCCAGGGGCTGCCACCTTCCCCACTCAGATGCCACAGGTTGGGGTTGTGTCTCCTGGGCTCGCCCCGCTTCATCCTCAGCTTTAGGAGCGTCTCCTGGAGCTCTGGGCTGCTGGGCTGAGAAGAGTGAGGTCCCTGGCAGCACTGAGCAGCTGGGTGCAAGAGTGAAGAGGTCCCACCAAGCTCAGAGAGCCTATCACGCCCAGTTCATGACTAGCCAGATGACATCATCATAGAATTGCCTTCCTCCAGCAACTTCCTCACAGCCAGGGAAAGGTCTGCTGGACAGTTTGGGTGGTGGGGGTAGAGGTTCAATTGAATTGAGTAGCCCAGCAAGAGCACCGTGAGCCCCCCTCCTTGCTCATTGGGAGCCCCAGACATTGCCTGGAACTTGACAGCAAGCCTGGTCCAGGGTGGGCTACAAGAATGTGGAGTGACCACCCTGACGATCAACTTGGGGGGATGAGCACAACCCCTTCCAGCCTGCCAGACACCCCCCCTCCAGCCACCCCTGGGGAAGGGGCAGGGGGCTGCAGCCCAGCCAGACCATCCCTGGTGGGGCAGGAGTAGGGAAGTGAACCATGAAGAAGCTGGACGCAGCCAGGAACACAGACAGCAGCTGGTGCCCAGCTGGGGGTACCTGCCCCAGCCTGCTCCTGCTCAGCCTTAACAGCTCCAGCCCCAGCACTGCCGCAGCAGCGACCTCCAGGTGCCCAGGTGCGTCCTTCCTGCTCCATACCAATAAAAGTTTGTGACTCTATCTGGCTCCAGCCTACTGCCAAGGGCTCCTGGGAGGGACTGGGGAGGGGAGCAGGGGTTGCAGGTGGTAGAAGGGTACCCAGGCTGCAGGTGACAGGGTGAGAGCCAGGGGGCGTGGGACACAATCCTGCCCAGGATGCTACAGCCACCGTGGGTGGACAGTGGGACACTGAGAAGACCCTCTGGAAGTGGGAGCTGCTGAGGCTAGGAAGCCCCAGGGCAGGAGAAAGGGGTAAGGCAGCCAAGCTGGGGAGCAACAGAGAGAGGCAGGGACACAGCTCAGTCATTCTCCAAACCAATTTGACTTTCCTTCATTGTTTGAAAATTAAGAAAAAAAAAAAAAGAAAAAAGAAAAAAGAAAAAAAGGAAAATAAAAGAAGAAGAAGAAAACCCAGAACTGCAGAAAGCCCAACCCTCACCCTGCCCCCACTTCCTCCACAGCCCAACCTGAGCCCAGCAGAGAGGAACCACAGGCAGCAGCCAGCCCTTGGCACCCACCCCCAGGACCCCAACCCCACCTGCTCAACGGGGCTGGGGACAGCTTGCACTGGGAGGGGGAGGGCTGGCTCAGACTACCTTGGGGGGGTCCCTGTGGGGCCAGGCACAGCAGAACCCCAGGGCTAGTGGTCCTGGGACCTCCCTTGTCCTGGGCTGAGCTGGCTGCAGCGTGGCAGCCAGGGCAGCAGCAATGCCCTCTCATAGGGGAGCAGAGAGCAAGGTGCTACAGGAGAGGGGCAGCACCAGGTGCCATGTTAATGCCACCTTAGTGCCATGGCACCTCCTGCCAGGCACAGCCCAGGTCACCCTTCTGAGGGGCCAGGGTGGGCACACATCAGACTCTCCACTCTGTCCCATGCTGAAAGCAGGGGGGCACAGGAGGCCAGGGAAGAGGCAGAAGCAGCTTCCCCCTGCCAGGCAGGAGCATCTTGGAGAGCAGGATGGCCCTGGTGGGTCACCTGCCACCCACTTGGCAAGTGCCTGTGCAGAGGCACAGGTGTACCCACTCAGCAGCAGTGGCAGGGGCTGTGACTGCCAGGCACACCATGGCCCTCCCTCCCTCTCTCCATCCCTGCCCCACAGACACCCAAGCTCTTCCCCCCTGCTGCCAGGTGCAGGGCAGGGAGCGTGGCATGGCAGAGGAGCCTGGCCATTGCCTTTCCTCCCTCCTGTGCCAGGGGTGGCCAACACCATGCAGCCAGTGCCAGGACAGCTGGCAAAGCCCGGGCAGAAGAGCAGAGGCTCTGAAAGCCAGTGGAGGATGGCTGAGAAGCACAGGGCAAGGCGTCGGGGGGCGGGGGGCACACGGGGACACGACGACACGACACAGACTGGGGGCAGAGGGTCTGCAGAGCAGCAGCTGAGCAGTGCCACAGGCTGGGGGGGCACGGGGAGGGCAGGCCTGTGCAGTGCCCATGCCCACAGCAAGCACAGTGCCAGCACCAACAGCAGAGCTAGTGGCACAGACACGACCCCCCCAGCTCAAACACCCCTTGCACAGCTGCTCTGCAGCCAGTGTGGGGTGGAGAAGGGCAGCAGGACATGGGCAGGTGCTGCTGCTCCTTCCCTGAGCACCCCCCCGGTTTGGGAAGGCACAGGAAGGAGTATGTGCCCCCCCCTCCTGCCACCACTCCTGTGCTGGCACTGGCCACACCAAGCGAAGAGCAGGAGCACTGCTTCCAAACCCTGCTGCCAGCAGAACACCTTCTCAGTGGCTTTGGCCCTTTTAGAACCCAAAACGGCTCCTGCCACCCCCCTGCTGCCACCTTACCCCACAAAATAACGGCACAGAGGAGGGGAAGGAGGGAGGAGGGGAGACTGCTGCCACCAACTGCTGTCCCCCATCCCACCAGGATTCCTCATCGGGAGGGAACAGGCCGGCCCTAACCTCACGTCTGAGCTGCTTCACCATGAGTTTTCTCAGCAAGAAAGCCAGGGCGGGAGGGAGGGGCGACCCTGGCCGCTGAGCCCATGCTGAGCACCTGGGACAGCGAGGGACATCCTCGGCCACCGAGCTGGCGCCGAGGACCCGGGACAGCGAGGGCCGAGCCTGGGCCCCGAGCACGTGTGGAGGTCCCGGGGGTCACCTGCAGAGCGAGAGGTCCTGCCTCGGCCCGCGGGCAGAGCAGCCTCGGTGGCAGCAGGTGGCCCCGGGGGGAGGGTCCCCAATCCGTCCTGCAGGGCCAGCGCCCGGCCCGCCCCCCGCCGGCTAAAGACTAAAGCAAAAGGGCCGTGAGGAATCCTGTGCCTGCCGTCCAGCCCTTCTCCTCCTCTCCTCCAGCTTCCACCAGACAGCACAACAAAGTTCTCCCTTCCGGGCAGCTGCTACTGCTCCGCTTGCCCAGAGTCCTGGGACGGGACCAGGAGCTCCCCAGGCGTCTGCTGCTTCTCCTCCGACATCTCCGCAGCGCTCAGGGGTGGTGCAGGGACCTGGGGAGAGAAGACAGCAGGGACCTGGCTGAAGGCACCCCCAGGGCAAGGCATCTGCCCAGCATCCGGCCCTGCCACCCTGCTTCTGCCTCCCCCCCAGGCAGAGGTATTGGCTGTGCTTGGGCAAAGCAGCAGCTCGCTGGAGATCTGGAGCACCTCACTGCTCCAGCACGACCAGGCTGGGCTGCTTCCAGCAGGGAACCAGCAGCTTGTGCCCAAGCAGGGGCAGGCCCAACCACTTCCCACCAGGCTCACAGGGTCACGTAAGTGGCAAGGGCACTCTGGAGGGCTCCTGTCCACCCACATCCTCAAAGGCAGAGCAGCCTGCTTGAGGCCATGGCCAGGGGACCAGTGGATTTCTCCAGGGATGGAGAACCCACAACAGCCACAGGAGATCCTTCAGCTGGCACTCAGTGCCCAAACGAGATGCATGACACCTCCCAGACCTCACATAAGTGGGAAGGGCACTCTGGAGGGCTCCTGTCCAACCACATCCTCAGAGGTGGAGGAGCCTGCTTGAGGCCATGGCCAGGGGACGAGTGGCTTTCTTCAGGGATGGAGAACCCACAGCGGCCACAGGAGATCCTTCACCTAGCACTTGGTGCCCAAAGAAGATGTCTGACACCTCCCAGCCCTCCTCCCAGCTTCCATAGTGTCCGGAGTGTTTCCCAGCAGGACCAGCACACCCAACACCCCAGCTAGTTCCTTCAAGGGAACCAAAGGAGTTCTCCTTTGCACCCCAGGGTCTCCATCAGCAGCCCCTCAGAGAGGGCCCCAGCGCTGCTTTGCTGCTGCTCACCCACCCCATCAGCTTCCCCTCAGCTGGCCCAAAGCAGCAGCAGCTACCAGCAGAGCCCCCCCCGGGAGCAGCACTCACAGCATTGGGGTGAGGAGGGTTGGCACCCTTCTGCTGTGCCCTGCTCTCCTGTGCCTGCCCACCCGTGGGCTCCGCAGCGCTGGGCCCCCGCGGGCATGGCTCCTGAGCTGTGCTCTCCTCCTGCTGCAGGATGCCCCGGCGGTCCAGGACACTGCCAGGGCAGAAAGGCACCATCAGAGACACATCTCACAGAACCCCTCCCCAGAACCAGCATGCTGAGGGTTGAAAGAGACCTTTGGTACAACTCCCTGCGCAGGCAGGGCCACCCACGGCAGCTCGCCCAGCATTGCAACGTCCAGGTGGGGCTGGAAGCTCTCCAGAGAAGGAGACTCCACAACTTCTCTGGGCAGCCTGCTCCAAGGCTCCAGCACCCTCACAGCAAAGAACTTTTTCCTCCTGTTCAGGTGGAACCTCCTGGGTTCCACTTTGTGCCCATTGCCCCTTGTCCTGTCACTGGGCACCACTGAGAGGTGCCTGGGCCCATTCTCTTGCCCTCCACCTTTTAACTCTTGCTGAGCATTGAGAAGATCCCCCTCAGGCTGCTCTTCTCCAGGCTCAACAGCCCCAGGGCCGTCAGCCTTTGCACCTCACAGAGATGCTCCAGGCCCCTCAGCATCTTCACAGCCTCCACTGGACTCTCTCCAGTAGTTCCCTGTCTGCCTCCCCTGAATCCAACTTCTTTTCCTGGCAGGAAAAGTGCTGGTGGAAGACAAAGCTCCTGGGAAGAGGCTTCTCTCCAAAACAGGCCATTCACAGTCCAAACCTCACTTACAGGGTCTGTGTCTCCTCCTGTGAGAGCCAAGCCCCTTGGAGAACAGCCCAGTTTAGAGGGTGGGAACCCCCTGGAACAAGCTTCTGCTCACGTGCAGCCCCAGGGGAGGGGAGACTCTCCTCAACCCAGCCTGCACCACTGAAGATATGCAAGGAAGGTAACACAAGACCTCCCTCCCTCCTCTGGCCCTGTCCCACTGACCTCCAGACATCCTCAGCACAGGCAGCACTGCCAGAAGAGCAGCCAAGCCTTGCACCCAAGCAAGGAGAGCTCCTCGGGGTCCTGCTCTGGAGGCAAGAAGGGCAGAACTGCCCATCAAGAACATACCTGGGGGGCAGAGGCCCACAGAGCACCTCGCAGCAGTTCTTCACTATGTTGCCATGGCTGTAGGGATTCTGAACGCGGTTCTTCCCAGTCCAGGACCCCTTAATCTGCAACAGGCAGGCCACAAGCTCAGGCCTGCTCCACCAACAGCCACCTCCAGCCCACGGAGCCCTGAGGGGCAGGTTGGCAAGGTGGGCACGGCAGTGACACGCGGAGGGAGCAATGGGGAACAGGAGATGGCTCAGAGGAAGTTTCCACTTACGTCTTCGTTGGTTGTCTGGTTCAGTGCCACCAGGAAGGTGTGGAACCCAGTCAGCCCCACCACTGACCACAGGGTGAAGAAACAGATGAGCACCTCCAGTACAGTGAGAACAGTTAAGGACTGGCAGCAGCCTGGGAACAGTCTCAGCCCAGCTGTGTCACCACCCCCGGCAACGCTAACTTCTCTTCTTAGATGTGGTTTTCTCTTCTACCCTCCTCCCAGAAGCCACCAAATGGCTCCTCCCCTTGGAGTCATGGGGGAAGAGGGCCTGAAAACTCACAGAGTCACAGAAAGGTGGGGGTTGGAAGGGACCTCTGAAGCTCATCCAGTCCAAGCCCCTTGACAAGGAAGGATCACCTAGGGCAGGCCACACAAGAAAGTGTCCAGGTGGGCCTAGAAAGTGTCCAGAGAAGGAGACTCCACCACCTCTCCAGGCATCCTGCTCCAGCGCTCTGCCACTCTCAAAGCAAAAAAAGTTTCTCCTCATGTTCAGATGGAACTTTCTACGTTCAAGTTTGTGCCAATTGCCCCCTGTCCTGTCACTGGGGACCACTGAGAAAAGCCTAATCCCATCCTCCTGACACCCACCTCTTGGATAGTTGTAGGCACTGAGAAGATCCCTCCTCAGCCTCCTCTTCCCCAAACTCCTGGGCATCAAGACACCTCCACAACACAGCTCTCACTGACCCCCCAGCTTTGGAGAAGCACCATGGAAGGATATGTCCCGGGGGTTTCCTTCAACGTGTTCAGAAACCCAATCTTCAGAGATTCTGGCAACACCAAGAGGGAGACATTTTGCCTCAGGATCATCACAAGAAGTCCAGGTCCCTTCCCCACTCCACCACTACCATACCCGCAGCACCACCTCTGCTGCCTTCTCCAGCCCAGCCACCATCCCCCTTCTCCACAGCCAGACTCACTCAGTGCTACGTAGACTATGTTGAAGGTGAAGATGTAGATGGTGAGGAGTGAGAGCGAGAGGATGAAGAGGTAGAAGTAGCGGTAGTTCCTCTTCCCCACGCAGTTGCCCACCCAGGGGCAGTGATGGTCAAAGCGCTCTGTGAAAGCCAAGGTGGAGATCAGTGCTGCTCTAGCGTGGTCCTGCCTGCAGCTGCTTGCTCCTCTGCCTCAAATCCAAACGTGTCCAAGCCCTCTGCTAACTCAGGGTCCCACATCTCAGCCCCACCCTGTCCCAGGAGAGGTGAGAAAGTGCAAAAGCATTTTACTTTCACGCTAAGGTGTAGGTGGAGAGCTCCTACTAATGCCCCACATAGGTTAGATAGGGTCTGGGGGTTCTCCAGAAGAAGAACCTGTTCCTGTTTAACCCATGTGCCACTTTACTCCCACAGCAATCATCTGGAGAGGGTTCAAGGCACAGCTGAACCACTCCAAGGGCTGCAGAGGAGGAAAGGGATGCAGAAGGATGGGATGTCTGCCACAAGGAGGGATGCTGGGCAGGTACCCTGTGGGCTAGGAGAGGTCTGCAGTGCAGCAAGGAGACAAAACCCAGGGGCTCAGCACAACAGCTGGATCTCCACAGACTGACAAAATGGTCTGAGTTAGAAGAAACCATCAAGATCATCTAGCTCCAGCCTCCTTGCAACAGGCAGGGACACCTCCCACTAGATCAGGTTGCTCAAGACTTCATCCAACCTGGCCTGGAACACATCCAGAGAGGGGGCACCCACAACCTGCCTGGGCAACCTGTTTCAGTGGTGTAAAGAGCTACCTTCACACACAACACAGCTCCCTGCTGGAACCCTCCAGCCCAGCAGAGCCAGCACTTCAGTGCAGCTCAGCCACGGACGCTTAGCCCTGGGTGAGCCTAGCCACTGCCAAGCAAGTGCTGCTGGCAAAGACAAACCACCTGGCTTCAGTTTCTCAGCCCATCTCCAGCTCCTCGAGCTTAAGATGAGGCCACCTGTCCCCCCATCACTCCACATTTCGCCATTCTGGACTTGCTTGGCAGGTGAGACCTGGCAGGGAGCAGGACCACGTGCAGATCTGTCCTAGTTTAGGGGCCACCAACCACCCAGGAGCAGAGGGCCAAAGTCCTCCCCGGCTGCGCCCCAGAGGCTGTCTCAGGGCAGGAGCAGCAGCAGGTGCCCCACTCACCCACGCAGTTGTCACAGATGCTGCAGTGGGAGGCACGGGGCGGGCGGAAGATCTTGCAGGTGTAGCAGTACTTTAGCTTCACGATCTGGTTGTTGATCTGGAAGTTCTTGATCCGTGGAGGTGGGCGCTGGCCCTGTGGCACCGTCCCGTTGGTGGCCTCTGCAGGAAGGAACCCAGCAGAGATCACAGGACGGTTTGGGGTGGAAGGGACCTGAGACATCGCCTAGTTCCAACCCCCCTGCCACGGGCAGGGACTCCTTCCACTAGATTCCATCCATCCTGGCCTTGAACTCCTCTGCTGCGACACCACAGGCCCAGAACAGTCTCTCATCTCCCTGCTTTGCCTCTGATCCAGTGGGATCAGGACTGTCTGGGTCTGGAGTCAGCGGCTGCAGCTCTGCTGATATGGGCCAGAGCCAAGCTGGCAGCTTGGAGGCAGGAAAAGGGATGCCAGGAGGCAGGAATAGGGATGCCAGGAGGCAGGAAAAGGGATGCCAGAGCTTTCCCGGGCACGGTGAGTGGAGCCAGGGTAGTATCACCCACACCCACCCCACCTACTCTGTACCTGAAGCATCAGTGGGGCCCAGGGCAAGCCCCTGCAGCCCCTCCCCAAAGCCATCTGGGTTTGTACCTGCGCAGCTAGGAGAGAAACCAGTGGGTGAAAGGTTCCTGGAAGGGGAAGCAGGAACAACCACAGCATCTTTCTGTGCCTCAGCCAAAGCGGAGGCGGCCAGGAGGTGGCGAGGTGCCCCATTTGGGGTAGCGGGAAGCAAGGCTCGGCAGAGAGAGAGGGAGGCTCGGCAGAGAGAGAGGGAGGCTCGGCAGAGAGAGAGGGAGGCTCGGCAGAGAGAGCAGGAGGGTCGGCAGAGAGAGCAGGAGGGTTGGCAGAGAGGGCAGGAGGGTCGGCAGAGAGAGCAGGAGGGTCGGCAGAGAGAGCAGGAGG
>VWZI01005210.1:2859822-2873460 GCA_013396835.1 Psilopogon haemacephalus
GGCAGGCGGGGCGGACGTGACGCGCTTTACGGCAGGTCGTGCGGCGCAGCGCCCGGCGTGTGCGGCGCGATGGCGGAGGAGTGGCTGGGCGTGGAGGCGGCCGTGAGCGCCAGTGAGGGCGAGGATGAGGTGAGTGGAGTCAGGCAGGGCTTCCCCGGCTGCCCCCGCCGCTGTAGGCAGAGCTCCGGGCGCTCCCCCGGCCCCGCGCGGTCCCGGGGTGGCAGCGGTGGAATGCTGTTGGCCTGAGCGGGGAACACCGGGGCGGAGGCAGGCCGTGGCTCGGCTCCCAGGAGTACTGGGAAGCAGGCACCGGTTCTGATAGTCATTTGGGGCTATCCCCGCGCCTCACTGCCCGGCTGCTCTGTCGGAGGCAAGCCGCACTCAGTAACCGTGTATCCGTGTGCCAGGGGCAGGAGGACGGTGAGCGGCGACATCAGCGGCTCCTGGAGGCGGTCAGCTCCCTCTCTGGACGGCGGCGGTAAGTGGAAGGTGGCTGAGGGTCGCTCCTGTGGTTCGTTCCGGGAGCTCCTGCAGCGGCCGTGCTGCGATTCCACCCCATTCCCCGGGGGTTCATTGAAAAAGGGTGGGCGAGACGCTGCTCGGTTCTCTTCCCGGTAGCTCCGGCTTTTCTGCCGTTATTACGGCAGTAGAGTGAGAGAAGCGCATTGTGGGGGACGCACAGGAACCCTTTAGGTTTGTTTTCTTCTTCGGCAGACGGAAGCTGGCAGAGCGCACAGAGGCGAGCGTGCAGGTGTCAGAATTCAATGTCAGCTGCAAAGGTGAGGTCCTGGGAGACTGGGCAGAGCTCCTGCGCTCTAACAGACAGGGGCATGCAGTGCCTGTCCTGGGTCTTTGGGCTGAATGGGGCTGTTCTGACGTGTGGGACCTTGTGCAGGTGCAGGGGAGAAGCTGGTTCTGTCCGAGCTCCTGAAGCCTATCAAACCCAAATCCGCCCTGGGCAGCGTGAAGAAAGAGCTGAGCAAAGTAAAGCAGAAGAAGGCAGTGGAGCTGCCCCTCAGCAAAGAGGAGGCGAAAAGGGTGAGTGGGTCTGGGCAAGCCACAGAGCTGAGCTTGCCGGGTGCCCCTTGACTCTTCTTTGAGCTTTTCTCTGCTCATCTCTCTCCTGTCTCTCTCCTGCCTGCAGGTTGTGAGGGAAGCTGCCTACGTCACCACCTCGAAAGATGTGGGCAAGTGGCAGGAGGTGGTTCTGCAGAACCGCCGGGCAGAGCAGCTGGTGTTCCCCCTGAGGCAGGAGATTGCTACGGTGGTGCCCCTGGAGCAGGTGTCATCAGCATGGAAGGTGTGTGTGCCAGGGGCACCGGGAAGATCAGGGGGAGAATTGGCCCTTGCAGCTCGTCCCCCAGCCCTTGCAGCTCTCCTCATCACGCTCTTGCTGTGTCCCTCCTGTCCCGGCAGGCCCGCACTCCCCTAGAGCAGGAGATCTTTGGGTTGCTCCACAGGACGAAGCAGCCCATTACAGACCCGCTCCTGACACCAGAAGAGACTGCTTCTCTGCAGGCAATGAGCCTGGAGGAGGTGAGCTCTTCCCCCTGGCTGTGCCCTGCCTCTGGAGGTCTCTTCCTTGGCACCTGCCTCACCCAGCTGTCCCTGGCAGGCCCGGCAGCGGCGGGCGGAGCTGCAGAAGGCTCGGGCTGTGCAGTCCTACTATGAAGCTAAGGCTCGGCGAGAGAAGAGGATCAAGAGCAAAAAGTAAGGCTCTGCCGTGGTGGTAGGAAGGGCTGAGCCCCATCCTTGGCATCCCCAGAGGTCTCCCCAGCACTACAAGGTCACTGTCGCTGACTCTGCCCTGTGCCTGCAGGTACCATCGTGTGCTGAAGAAAAGCAAGAGGCGCAAAGCCTTGAAGGAGTTTGAGCAGCTGCATAAGTCAGACCCCAAGGCTGCCCTGGCCAAGCTGGAGGAGCTGGAGCAGCTTAGGATGCAGGTGCTCCTCTTGTGCCTCTTCTCCACTCTGGGAAGGCCCCAGGGACAAAGGTGCCTCTCCTGATGCTTCTCTTCCTTTTTCCCCTAGGAGCGGATGAGTCTTAAGCACCAGAACAAGGGGAAATGGGCCCGGTCCAGGGCCATCATGGCCAAGTATGACCTGGAGGTGAGATGCCGAAGTCACAGCAGGGTTTGGGTAGGAAGAGACCTGTAAAGGCCATCCAGTCCAACTGCCCTGCAGTCAGTAGGGATATCTGTAACTACAGCAGGTTGCTCAGAGCCCCAGCCAACTTGACCTGCAATGGGTGCAGGGATGGGGCAGCTCACACCTCTCTGGGTGACCTGGGCCAGGCTCTCATCACCCTCAGGGTCAAACATTTCTCCCTTCACTCTAGTGTGAATCTCCCTCTTTGAGTGCAAACCATCACCCCTTGTCCTGTCACAGTCTCCAGCTTTCTTAGGAACCCCCATCATAGATGGGAAGGCTCCAAGAAGGTCTCCAATCCCCAGGTTGTGGAAGCTGAGGTGGGACAGGGAAGGTAAAAGTGTTGTTTCTGACATCTGGATCCCCCCAGGCCCGCAAAGCCATGCAGGAGCAGCTGGCCAAGAACAAGGAGCTGATGCAGAAGGTGCAGGTGGAGCTGCCTGAGGAGGAGCCAGCTGATGCAGCTGAGGAACTCCCATCCATGCCCATTCCCACTAGTGCCACCGTAGCTAATCCCTGGATGCTGGGTAAACCCAGCAACCCAGCCCAGGAGCCTGAGGTGCAGGAGGGGTCTGGAGGCATGGAGGTATCTGGTGCTGTGGAGAGCAAGGAGGAGATGTCGGAAGAGGAAGAGGAGGAGATGTCAGAGGAGGAAGCTCTTCTGCAGGACTTTGCACAGAAGCGGCAGGCATGGCAGCAGCAGGCAGGGAGCCCTGAGGAGAAAGGTGAGGAGGGCACTGCCTGGTGTTGTGCAGCTCTCCTGCTCTATCCTGGCTCCTGGGTGACTTTATTGCTTCTTCCCTCAACATGTAGGTGCTGATGAGACAGAGGCAGTTCTTGAACAGCCAGGGGACAGCCCTGCCCACGCTGTCTGTGCCGAGGAGGAGCAGATGAGAACAGCAGGAGTGGAGGAGCAGCCCCAGCAGGCCCAGGAGGAGGAGGTCTTGCTGTCAGAACAGCTGGAACGGGTGCAGACCATGGAAGATGTGGAGGCTTTGGCCTCAGAGGAGCGTGTGGAAGAGCAGGAGCTGCTGGCAGCCCCAAAGGTGGAGAAGCAAGCAGCCACCAGAGCAAAGAAGCGAGTGCAGCAGCAGGAAGAAAGCAGAGCTGGGGACAAACAAGGCAAGAAACCACCAGTCAAGAAGAAGAAGATGATCAGCCTGCAGGCTGTGCTGGCAGGGAAGACCCAGAACGTCCAGTGCCCCACTCTGCCAGTGGTCGTGGAGGAGGAGGTGAGCAGGATAGGCCTGTCCTTGGGCCCAGGTTGGGGTTCAGTACGGAGTGGTGACTCTTCTCCCTTCCAGGAAGGTGGCGTGGACCAAAGAGGGGTGATCAGAGAGGCCTTTGCTGGGGACGACGTAGTGGCTGACTTCCGTCGGGAGAAGCGCAAGGCGGAGGAGGCCACCAAGCCGCAGCCGCTCAACCTGGTGCTGCCAGGCTGGGGCGAGTGGGGAGGCACCGGGCTCAGGCCCAGCACCAAGAAAATCAAGAGGTGAGCGCAGGAAAGCTGTGGCGCTGCCCCTCAGCTTGGTACTGCCCCCCCTGACCATGCCTCCGCCCCGCAGGTTCCTGGTGAAGCCGCCACCGGCACCTCCCAGGAAGGACCAGCACTTGCCCCACGTCATCCTGAGCGAGAAGCGCAACATCCACGCGGCGGCACATCAGGTGGGTGCCCTCTGGGCTCTGCCAGCGCTGCAGCACCCAGCCTGGCCTGCAACCTGCCCCACGTTCCTGCCCCTGCTGTGCCTGCCTGGTTTACCTGCCCACGTTGTCCAGCTTGGGCACCCCAGAGGCCAGCAGGGAGGAGGAGTTCACAGGATTACAGGATGTTGGGGGTTTGGAAGGGACCCAAGGAGATCACCAAGTCTAACCCCCCTGCCACAGCAGGACCATACAATCTAGCACAGATCACAGAGGAACACATCCAGACAGACCTTGAAAGTCTCCAGAGGAGTTGCTGAGGCCTTCCCCGCCATAGCTGATTCTATTGTGCTAGCCTCAGGCTTTGCCAG
Organism: Psilopogon haemacephalus; assembly: GCA_013396835.1. Lineage (NCBI taxonomy): Eukaryota > Metazoa > Chordata > Aves > Piciformes > Megalaimidae > Psilopogon > Psilopogon haemacephalus. The sequence continues at coordinate 2,863,982 of VWZI01005210.1, forward strand.
AAGCCGATAGGGGGTGAGGCACTGGGCAGGGCAGGCCCTGGAGTCAGCGGGAGTGTGGGATGAGAGCAGTCCCTGGGAGGCCTGTGACAGGGTGTGTGACACACTGCTCTGTGCCTGCAGGTGAGCGAGCTGCCCTTTCCCTTCGAGAGGCACCAGCAGTTCGAGCAGAGCATCCGCACACCCCTGGGCTCCACCTGGAACACTCAACGAGCCTTCCAGAAGCTGACAGCCCCCCGGGTCATCACCCGGGCAGGACATATCATCCAGCCCATCTCTGCTGAGGATGTCCCTGAGGCAGCCCTGGCGGCGGGCACTGGGGCCAAGCCGGGGCTGGAAGTGGTGCCCAAGGAGCCAAAGCAGCCCTTTCACCGCCCACACAAGCGAGCGCGGTAACTCTGTGCCCCACTGCATCCCACGTGCTTGGGCTGGAGCAGCTGGGAGAAGCTTCTGGTTCTGACTGGTACCTTCCACCACTTCTCCCCACAATAAAACTCCGGGGCTGCCCTGCTACTGCCCAGGGATGAGGCAGGCCTGGGAGGGTGGCACTGGGCTGGAGTAGCCACTGGTGCTCCCTCAGGGCTGTTTTACCTACCCGGTGGCTTTAGCTTTCATCTCCTCTTCTTGACATGCAACACTCTCAGGAACGTGGGGCATGGGTGAGGCCACAGCTCAGGTACTGGGCTCAGTCCTGGGCCACGCCCTTCAAGAAGGACATTGAGGGGCTGGAGAGGGCCCAGAAGAAGGGCGAGGAAGCTGGTGAAGGGTCTGGAGAACGGGGCTGGTGTGCAGCAGATGAGGGAAGTGGGGGAGTTTAGTTTGAAGGAGAGGCTGAGGAGAGACCTGGCTCTCTCCAACTCCCTGAAAGGAGGCTGGAGTCAGGTAAGGGTTGGTTTCTCCCAAGGAACAAGCCAAGAGGGGAGTGGCCAGAAGTTGCCCCAGTGGAAGTTTAGTTTGGACATGTGGAATGATTCCTTGTCGATTGTCAAGACCTGCCCCAGACTGCCCAGGGAAGTGGTGGGGGTCTCCATTCCTGGAGGGGTTTCTGAGTCATGGAGATGTGGTGCTGAAGCACTTGGTAACCTGGCACTGCTGGATTACTGGTTGGATTCCATGAGCTGAAAGTTCTCTTCTACCTCCAAGCATTCCATGGTTCCATACCTTACCTAAATGCCTTCATCTTGGCTGAAGGAGCTTTCTCACAGCCTCACCATGGGGCTTTGCTCCTCAGCTCCCGGTACCTTCTGCCCTACTCTAATAAACATTTTGAAGTGGAGAAGGGTGCCATGAGATGGGTGCTGGGGCTGAGGTGGGTGTCAGGTCTCAAGTGGGTGCTGCTGTCCTCCTCCCAGTAGGAGCTGGCTCTGCCCCTTGTGCAGATCTCCCTGCTCTGTTCCTGCTGCTGAGCCCCACCCCCAGTCCCTGCCCAGCGCAGGGTGAGGTGCCACAGCCTGGAGGAGAAGCAGGAGTGGGCACTGCCTCTGCACACACAGGTCTCTCATCCCACGGCTACTGTGATGGTGCCAGACGGAGTGAAGGAGCTGGAGCCACATCTCTTGTGCCAGAGGCACCTTCCAGGTTGGCAGCGCAGCCAGTCCCTCCCAACCCCAGTCAGGGCCCTTCAGCTCGGGGTGCTGGCACCTTTCCCAGGGAGGTGGGAGTTGAGCCAACCCTGCCGGTGCCAGCGCCCTCTTTGGGGGTGTCGCAGGTTCTTTGTGTGCTCTCCGGGCGCCCCAAGCTGTGCTCGCTTCCAGCCTGCGGTGTTCCGGCAGCGCGGGGGCCGCGGGCGGAGCCGTGGGGGCTTTAAGAGAAACAACAACGAAAAAGGAGAGGAAGCGGCAGCGTTTCCGAGCCGGGACCAGCCCCTAGCTGAGCTGGTGGCCCCCGCTCACGGCCCAGCCTCCCCCCCGCCCCTGCCTGCTCTGGAGCCGTGGGAAACCTTCGCCCCCGGCCCCCGGGGCTGTCCCGAGGGAGGGGGGTCTTGTTTGTTTTGGTCTCTGCCGAAGTACCCCCGGGGCCGGGGGTGTGTGCAGCCCCTTTGCCCACACCTCCACCTGCCCCCTGCCAGCCCCGGGGACAGCCGGATCCCCATGGCACCGCTGTCCTTGTGGCTTTCCGAGGGGTCCCGAGGCGGGGACTCTCCCTCGTCTGCCAAGCCCTGCGCTAGGGTGGTGCCTAAGTGGGTGCAACGGTGCGGCCCGGAACCCAAACCGACTTGCCCAGCTGCCAGCCCTGGGCTGGGAAGACTCTTGGGAGGGCTGAAGACCCACCAGAAGTCAGAGCAGAGCTGGCTTCGGGCTGCCTACAAGGATGGGAAGCCCTAGGTACTCGTCTCTGTAAAGGGCTGTCTTCTGCTGCCCCAGATGCACCCCACCGCGGCTGGGGTGATGATGGCACCAGGGCAGACCTTTCTTGAGGTGCAGATTCTGCAGAGGACCGAGGCCACCAGATCTCAAAGCAGCTGAGTTCTCGCCGGAGCATGTGGATTTGCAGCTGTCACAGGCTGGGACCACCTGAAGCAGGGGGTGGGACCTGCTGTATTGTGTGCTCTTGGATTGCAGGCTGCACCGCGCAGCGTTTGGGCTGGTGAGTAGCATGAGCGTGGCTGATGCTCACCATTTGGGAAGGACTGAACGTGCCTCATCCTGTGAGCAAGGGCAGTGCTGGGCTGGACTGGACTTGAACTGAAGCTCCCAGTATCTCGAGATGCTTCAAAAATAAACACAGAACGCATCGGTGTGAGCTGCTAGAGGCAAGCTGAGGGGACCTGGACCCAGTGGGGGAGTCACTGCTGCTGCTGCTGGGCTGGCTCCTTCAGGCTGCTGGGCAAGCTCCTCTAGAGCAGCTGTTGTCCCTCTGAGCTCCCTGCAGGAATAAAACTGCTCGGTACGGGGATGTCAGCACTCAGAGGTTTAATTAAGAAGCAGTTCCAGGTCTGCAAAGCAGACAGAGGGATGCTGGGGATGCCCGGGGGTGGGAAAAGATGAGCTGTCGCTGGGGGAGCCTCTCGCAGGGGGAGGTTGTTGCAGTATAGTGGGGGCAGAACTGGTCTGGGGATACCCTGGCGTGGAGCAGGCATCGCCTCTGACTGGGGACCAGCTCCCCGTGAGGACTTCCCAGCCTGATCTTTGCCCTCCCCGTGGCATGCTCCAGCCTGGCAGCAGAGCAGCTTGGCGACACGGGGCGTGAGTCGGTGGGCAGCAGGTGCTGCGGTGCCAGGAGAAGACCCCCACTCCTCCGCAGCCCGCCCCGAGTAAGCGGCGGTGGGAGCGCACTCGGCTTCCCACGGCCGCGCCAGCCACGCGTCCCTGGAGAGAGCGGCGAGCGGCTGCAGTTTGCTCTTACTGGCCTACTTTCCGGGCTACGTCAAAGCCCGGCTTACAGAGCCGGCAGCCGCGGCGAGGGCGGCCGAGCTGCTCCCGGTGCCAGCAGGGAGCGAGGGCTAATCCCGGCCCACAGCGCCCACCGTGCGCAGAGCCCAGCCTGGGCAGCACCCATGGGTGGCGCAGCCCCGGGGCAAGCTGGCGGCGGTCGCGGCGAGGCTGTGCCTCTCCCGCTCTGCTCTGCCTCTCCCGCTCTGCTCTGCCTCTCCTGCTCTGCTGTGCCCAGGCTCGGTGCTGCTGCGAGAAGGCGGCACGGCCATTGCCGGTGTCCCTTAAAGCCACCCCGGAGCAGAGACCCGGCTGGGCAGAGCTGAGGGCTGAGCCCACGGAGCTGCTGGTGCGGCAGGGGTCCTGCTCCCACTGTCCCGGGAGGCAGCAGGAGACGAATGAAGGGAAAAGGCAGGTTTTAAATCAACAAAGCCTTTTGCTTTGCATTTGGGGGTGTGGGTGGGTTTGTTGGGTTGTGTTTGTTGGGTGGGTTTGGGGTTTCTTTTTGTTGTTTTTTTTTTGTTTTGTTTCGGGGTGTTTTTTGTTTTTTGGGGGGGGGGTCGTTGGGATTTTTATTTTTTTCTATGGAGGCTATAAATAACCTGTGAAATATTTCGTCTGGGCTATTTCTGGGGGTGAGACCTCAGCCCTCCAGCTTCCCATGCTGCAGGACATAAGCGTGGACAGCAGGGACATCCCAGGACCCCCCTCCCCAGCTGTCACCAGGGTCCTGTACACTCGTTCAGTGGTGCTGGGGATTTTCGGTCACCCTAAATATCTCTGGCCCGTATGGCATAAGAAATGCTTACCCTAAAATGGACCAGGCTGAGTCCTGAGTTGGGAGAGGATGTGAGCCACACAAACCCACCCGTGGCACCGTGCAGAGAGGATGGGGCAGGGGAGGCAGGCTCTGTGTTGGTATTTTGGGCACAGGAGAACTGCTCCAAATTTCCTGTCCTTCCTGTGCCCATGCCAGAGTTAGGGGTGACTGCGCTCTGTCCCCTGCTCCTCCGGTACCCTTTGGCCTCGGGGGTGAGCCATCTCCCTTCCATTACCCTGCAACCAGGGATGCCCCGGGCACACCCAACCCTCCCGCCGTGGGCAGCCGGTGCCCGGCCGGCACATCCCGGCCTGCCCAGCCACGTTTCCGTGGAGATGGCATCTCCCGAGCCCGCACAGCCTGAGCGGGAGGGTTTCCATGGAGATGCCGGATCCAGCACGGCACAACCTGAGCAGATCTCCACCGAGATGCTGTAGCCGGGACCCTTGCACCCGCAGTGGGGCTATTCTGCGGGCGCTGGGTGGTCAGGGCCTGTGGTGGCTCCCAGGATGGCATATGGTGGCACTCCACTGTTTCCCACTCCGAGTCGGGTGGTGGGTTCTGAGCTATAAGCAGCTACCAGCTTTGAGGAGTTGCTGGGGCTGGAGCAGATGCCAGTCTTGTCACCCATCTGGGGTGGGGACCTCCTTCGGTCACGCTGTCATATCCCGGGTCTCCTGGAGGTGACAGGTCCCTGTCTGTCCCCAGCTGCCTGGGAGAAGAGAGAGGAAGTCCCCATGTCCCTCTCATGACTCTGTCCCAGCTGTCACCTTGCAGCTGCTGGGCACGCCGGGGCGAGGGAAAGATGCCAGGGTCTGCAGGCAGAGAAGTGGACACGGAAGGATGCCAGGGTCGGCAGGGAGGGAGTGGGGCACAGAGAAGGATGCCAGGGCCACCAGGCAGGGAGGGGGCACAGCGCTGGAGCCCCACACTGGGACAACAGCTCAGCTGAGCCCCAAACCGGCAGCACCCTAGGGCCGGGAGTCCCTGGCAGGGCTCTGGGAGAGCCGCAGCACCGAAAGCTCCCGCGGGGCCCCAGAGGGGCAGGGCTGGGGCGGTGCCGGAGGTGAGCGGAGGCAGGACGGACAAACAGACATGGGCAGGGTGCGTGGCCCCGAGCCGCTGCTCGGGAGCAGTCCAGGCCGTTGGCAGCGGCCGCGGAGCTCCCAGCGGTTCCTCACCGAGGGTCGGCCGACGCGGAGCGGGAAGCGCCGCCGGGACACGCTCGGTGCCCGCCGGGGACACAGGAACGATCCAACCCCCGCCGTCCTTCCCCGCCTCCGCCCCCGCCGTGCCCCGCGACCCTGTCGCCTCCGCTCCCTGCCCGACCTTCCACCGCTGCTCCGATCCGCCGCCGTTTGTCGCCGCGTCCCCCTCGGCCGTGCGGGGATGGGGCTGCGGCTGGATGCCGGCGGCGGTGCCCGCGGCCGGGAGCTGATGGCCGCTCTAGCCCTCGGCTCCCGAGGGCTGCAGCCCCCTCCCCCCGCAGCTCGGTCGCCCCCGGGGCTTTCGGCGTCTCCCAGCTCGGGCCGGCGGAGGCGGCGGGCGCCGCGCTGACACCGTCTCTTTGTCTCCGGTCGCAACCGGGAGTCCTCGGCGGCTCCGAAACCGGACCTGGGAGTCGGCCCTGCAGATGGACAGTAATGGAGCCGGGGAGCTTGAGGACGGACAGTAACGGAGCCGGGGAGGCTGGAGACGGGCGGTAACGGAGCCGGAGGGTAGCAGGCAGGGGCAGGCCCGGTTCTGCCTGCCCCGAGCCGCTCCCCGAGCCTCGGGAAGGGGCTGGAATTGAGCCAGGGCTCCCTGCGGGGACCCCTCTGATCCTGCCAGACTCTTGTTCCCCTGGCACCCCCAGCTCTGCTCACCCGCTTCGCCTCTATCGCTGCACAAGCTGCCAGCTTTGTCCCCAGGCACAGCAGGGTTCCTTCCCCACCCTGTCCCAGCCATCCCAGTGCCCTCGCAGCCCAGAGCTTCTGCTGGGGACACTAGGGAGGAGGAGGGCAGCAGCCTCTCCTCAGCTGCACCCCTCACCGAGGTGATGGGTCATTTCTCCACGCTTCTTCAGACAGTGTCAAAAAAACCCCTCCGTGGGGAGGAAAATGGCAGCCCTGAGCCCCCTGTGGTGTCCCGTGGGAAGCCCAAGGTGAAGCTGCCCAAAGCCTCAATCATCAAACCCCCTTCCCAACACAGAAGCAGCATCGGTTTGGCCCCAGTGGGCCAAAATTCAACCTATGATCTTGTAATAAGGAGATTCAGGCTCTCCCACAGGAGGTGGGACTCTGTCACATGTCCCTCCACAGCCCTCTTTGGGGAGCTAAGGGAAGAGGGGTGGCACAGCATGACGGTGGGCAGCAACCTGCTTCAGTGTCTCCCCAGAAGAATTTGTGGTCTTCCTCTTGAGCAGGCAGAAGGTGGCAGCTGCTCCGGCGTTGTCATCTTTTAGCTGCCCCTTCAAACATGCTCCAGAAGTGTGTGTTGTCAGCATGGGGGTGATCCATGGAAAGTGGGGAGATAAGGTCTGCAGTTAGAGCTGACACAGACATCCCAGGTGAGATGTCTGTCCACCATGGGTGGAGCAGCAGAGAAGCTCCTTCTTCAGAGCAGAAGGAAAAGCCCCAAAAAACCCAGAGAGAGTCCACCAGAGCCTGTGTCAGTGAACACCTGTCCTGAAAGGAAACCCCCACCAGATCCTGTGTCAGTGAACACCTCCCCTGAAAGGAAACCCCCTCTTTAGCCTCAGGAATGGTTTCTTGGCCACAGCTCCATCTTCCCAGTTCTGCCCAAGCCCTGAAGCTGGCAAGTCCAGTGCAGGACCACCCTGGTAATGTTTGTGGGGTGGACAGTTAAACGTGGCAGAGAATCAGGGAATAGGTTAGGTTGAAGGGACCTTTAAAGCTCATCCAGAGGACATCTGCTGACATCAGAGAAGGTTGCTCAGAACCCCAAACAACCTGACCTGCAGTGGTTCCAGGGCTGGGGCATCTCCCACCTCTCCAGGCAACCTGGGCCAGGCTCTCACCACCTTCAATGTCAAACATTTCTTCCATCTCTAGAGACTGAATCTCCCTCTTTGAGTTTAAAACATCACCCCTTGTCCTGTCACAAAAGACCCTGCTCAAGAGGTTGTCTCCATCATCACATCAGGCGTAAGATGTCACTTCCATCACTCCTCCCCTGGCTCTGAGAACTACAGGTCATCCCCACTGCCACCAGCTGCTACCATGCTTGCAGAGAGAGAAGGTGCTTGAAAAGTCCTGCTGAACCAGAGACACCTGTTTGCATCTCCTGGCCCATCAGGGCATCTGGAGAGGGCTGGGCAGAGAGACCAAAAAGGTACCCAGAAGGAGTTGAGGTCTCCTCATGGGTGGCCAGGCAGCAAGCAGAGCACACTGTGCAGCAAAACCAGCGGGAACATCAGCTGCAAGCCAGGTCAGATCTGAGACCTTCAGCACCAACCAATGGCCCAGGGGACCACAGTGGGCAGAGATCACACCTCCCTTTCACCCAGTGACTTCCCTGAGCACTTGGAGTGCACCTGGAGGTTGGCAGAGTTGCATTGCCCAGGCAGGCAGTGAGGAGTGGAACACTGAGGCAGGGCAGCAACCAGGGGCAGCCAGGCTTCCAGGACATGTGTCCCTGGGATGGAGCCTCCAGCTCCACCCATGGCCAAGCCATGGGAGGTCTCTGGCCAGTGTTCCCAGCTGTGCTTTTACAGTGCCCACCAATGGATGACCCACATTGGCCTTTCTGCAGGCAAGTCCATGGCTGGTGAAGTTTTAACCATGCCCCCTTGATAGGGACGCTCCTTGTTCCCCAAACTTGCCCAGAGCATGAAGCTCAGCACCCCAGGATGTTTCAGCACCACAATGTACACCCCTGGGAGCAAGTCATGCTCCTGTGAAGGTGCCCGACCCTTGGTGGGGTCTGGTTAACCCAAGCAGGAGCAGAGTGAGGTTAGAGGAGGCAATGGTGGAATGGATCATTCCCAGGCACCATTCCTGCAGGGATGGGGTGAGGCTGGCTGCAGGGTGAGGCTGGCACTCAAACTGCCTGGTTTTAATTGCACCAGGATGCAAATAAGGCAGGTCCTGATAGAGCCGGGGCCGGGCACATGCTGGTGGCGAGCTGTGTTGGCCTGGCTTCCATTGCCCCAAACAGCTCTGAGCATCACCTGCACCATGGGGTGGGCTGTAGGCAACAGGCAGAAAGTAAAGGAGGAGAAGAGTTCCCTCATCCCAGCGTGCCTGGGCTCAGTCCTTGCCCTCTGCCTTCCCCTGGCACCACCCCTGGCATTTCACCTCTGCAGGCACCAAACCTTGCTGAATCCACACACCCAGCACCATCCTGCCACGGCTCCATGCCCTGAACCGCTCCTGGAGGACACCCCAAAGGGATAAGGAGCTGTGTCCTGCCTGAGGCTGCTGTGGCCTTCCCAGCCAAAATCCAGACCTTGGCCCCTTGGGAAGCGTAAGGATTGGATCTGATGATCCCAACGGGCATCTCCAAGCCGGACCGTGATTCCATGGTGCCATGGCTCCTTTCTGCACCTTTTCCCCTTCCTGAGCAGAGAGGAGAAGGTTTGCTGCTGAGGCTGCAGAGGGTACTCCTGGCACCAGCAGGTGACACCAGGATGCAGGTGTAACCCGGCATGTGCCAGCTATAGGGACATCACGGCCCCACCCCTGCTGGGTCCTGGACGTGGCACACACTGCGCTGGAACCTACCCAGGAGGGACCTTGGTGTCGGATGGGTCAAATGCGGGGTAGGAAATGGGCATCGGTCCCAGAACCACTCCCTGGGGTGGGGGTCCAGGGGCTCCCCTGGCACTGACGATGGAGTTGGGGGTGGTGGCCGTGCAGCACCCACCGTGCGCCCAGTCCCCCACAGCCCTCCCGGGGGTCACGCCCCCGTGCCGGTCCCTCATTTCCAGCGCAGTCCCTGGCCCCTCGCCTGCCGCCAGTGCGAGGCCACCCCCCGGTTTGTCCCGGAGCCTTCCTCCCGTCCCCGTTGGGTGGCATCGTGACCCCTGTGCCAGCTCGGCCCGGGCGGGACGGGCCCTGCCTCTCCCCGCGGACGGGACAAGCGCAGGCTGCATGTCTGCCCCCGCAGACCCCCGGGACGGAGCGGGGGCCGTGGCGGGGGCAGCGGCCGCGGCAGGCAGCGGGGCAGAGGCGAGGGCAGCGGGGCGGTGCCTGCGCTGGATCGGGCAGGGCCGGGCAGCCCTGGGCGGCGTGGCAGGGCCGGGGCACCGGGAACAGGTCGCGGGGACAGGCCGGGGCGGGGACAGGCGG
>VWZI01005210.1:2875066-2900062 GCA_013396835.1 Psilopogon haemacephalus
CGGGACTCGCGGAGTTTAGCGGTGTGGCCCGAGCCTTGCCCCTGCGGGGCCGGCTGTCCCCGGCCGCACCGGCAGCGGCAGCAGCAGCAGCAGCAGCGCCGAGCGATGGCGGAAGAGCCCTCCCCGGGGGCAGCGCGGCCGCCGCCGTCGCCACCTCCATGTTCGGGGCTGCCCCGGTGTCGCAGCGTGGGGGCCACGGGACGAGCGGCTGCAGCAAGCTCCGCTGGGGTGCGGCCCCGGGGGCAACTGTTGAGCTGGGGGTGGGCACCGGGGCCGGGTGGGGGTGCTGCCGGAACCGGCACCGCGGGGCCTGGCCCCGGGAGAGCTACGGAGCACAGGGGTGAGGCACCAGAACGGCGTGTCCCGGCGTTGGGGGGGGAAGCCTGGCCCTGCCCTGCCCAGCTCGGCTGCGGTGGTCGGAGCTCGGGGAGCTGGACGTGCAGCTGGGAGGGGGCTCGGGAGGGGGAACTCCCCCATCCCCCGGCGGTCCAAGCCTCGGGGTCGGCCCGGGCCGCTCCGAGTCCATGGCGAGGTCGGTGGGGGCCGCCGGAACCCCCCACCCCGGTAGTGCCCACGGTGGTGGTCGGGCAGCGGCGGGACCGGACGGGAGGCGGAGGAGGAGGCGGATCCCGCTGCCCGCACCGAGGAGGAAACCAAAACTCCTTCGGTGCAGCCTCGATGCTCAGAAGGTTTCTCGCTGGCTCCCGGCGAGCAGTGCCGGAGCCTTCATCCCGGCGAGAGCAGAACGGCACCGGGAGAAAGGCTGCCAGGCTCTAAGGAAGGCACACGAGTTTCTGCTCCTGGTCGAGCACCGCTCACTGCCCTCCCCCCGCCTCCCTCCCTCCCCTCCCGGCCCTTCCGACTTTGGGAGAGCTTGGCGAGGGCCGAGCCCGTGCCCCCCGTGCCCCTCACAGCCCGGGTGGGTGCTTTGGCTGTGTCCTCCCCGCCCTGACTTGAGCATCGCCTGGCTCTGGCCGATCTCGGGGTCAGCTGCCGTTTGCCTGGTGCCTGCCGAGGGCCTGTAGCTGTCACCGGCGTCTAAGGAGGTGTTTGGGGAGGGTTCCAGGGACCAGGCTCCAGCGTGGCTTGGCCTTCAGGGGGCAACTGCCCTTGCGGTCCTGGGCTGTGCCCTGCCCGCGGTGCCCTGGGGCAGGGGGTGCCATGTGCTTGTCGCAGGGCACTTTCCCAGATGCCACATTTTTTTTTTACCCTTTTCCATCTTTAGTCGCTCCTTTTTCACTCCTTAAAGACAGGTGACAGCGGCTTCCGTGGGGACAGCCTGCCTGACTGAAGGAGCAGGGGTTTAGGGACACCCAGCACCTGTCCCCTCCATCTGGTTATTAAATTACGAGCACCTATTCTGCACCAAACTTCTTCCCTCCGCCCCCCAAACGGGGCTGGATTTCCCCTGATTCCCTGCCAGCCCACCGAGCACTGCGGTGTTACTGTGGCTTTAAATCAGCTTAAGCAAATGCGCGGAGGCAAAGCCAGGCTCGGCTCGGCAGCGGCAGGGCTGCGGTGCCGCCAGCGGGGCACCCGGACCCAGCTCGGGTGGCATCACCTTCTGCAGGGCTCCGCTGCCGGCCTGGCGTGGCCCTGCTGGGTTTTCAGCCAGCTTGCTTGATCCTGGCCACTTCTGCTAGTTTCTGACCTCTGCCTGAACAGTAACACAAGATAAACTGTTTCCTTCCCCCCCCACCCCAGTTTTCTATTCGAATTTTCCCCCCCTCCTTCCCTGCTCATCATGCCTGCTGCGAGTGCTCCATCAGGGCCATCGTGATATTCTAAGCTGAATTTTTTAACTCAATTTTTTTTTTTTGTGAGCTTTTTTTTTTCTTTGTTTTTTTTTTCCCCCTTAAAGGGGTTTTGTGGAGCAGTGCTCAGAGCCAAACCTCTGCCAGGGCACCTTGGGCGACTCAGTCTTGGCACCCGCTCTGGACCTCTGCACCTCAAATGGACGCCCGACAGCCACAGAGAGCAACAAATATAATTTCTTGCTTGTGTTACTAATGGCAACGAAGATTAAAAGTGAACAAACTCTCCCAGGCAAAGGAGCCCCCTCCTCCTGGTGCAAACCTTGTCCTCCTGGCCCATCCCAGCCCTGCTGAGGAGCCACGGGGCACGTGCCACCACGTTCTGCTGCCATCGAGGTCACCGGGGTGCAGGATGCGCTCCGAGTCCCACTTGGCTTCTCAGCATCCGACCTAGATTTAGATTTCGTGGCCACCCAGGGGGCACCCACCCTGTCTCCGAGATCTGCCTGCTCTCTGGCAGTGGAGGTTACAGTGATGGCTGCAGCAGGGGTGTTTCCAGGGTCAAAGTGCATTGCCCTGGCCTGCTGCAGTGCTCCTGGCCCAAGGAGCCATGTGGCACCTGGGAGGCAAGCAGCCACCTCCTTCATATTCCCCTGCCACACAGGGGTGCCCTGGGCTTTCTCCTTCCTGATGCTCTAGGGCTGGGAAGTCTCCCTGTCCTTCCTCTCTGCCACATGCCCACTTCAGGTGGCAGCTGGGAATGGAAGGAGGTACTGTTTTGCTGTGTCGATTAAGGCTCTGGAGCCCAGTTGAGTCCATGGCTTTGTTGACATGACCCACAGTGGGATTTCCAGAGCTGGCCAGCGATGGGATCCACACTGAGATCTCTGGAACTGGCCAGGGCTGCTGTTTGCCACATCTGAACCCTGGTGCTGGTGCACGATGCTGCTTGTTGGGCCTTTCGCCAATTTTCTCCTGTCTCTGCCAGGGGTGAGAACCCTGCAGAGGGAAGTCCCTTGCCAAGGGAGGTTTCAGGATGGTGGCTGCTGGTGTTTTGGTACCTATCACCTCGTGCCTGTCCAGGCAGGGCATCCTGGGGGAAAGGTGGTCTGTTGGTGTGTAGCTGTCATGCTGGGACAGGGGAGAGGAATGGTAATCGTCTTGAGATCTAAGCTGGTTTAGTAATTGGAGGGGTGCAGAGCAGGAAAACACCTGAGAAGTTTTCTTGGGAGTGAAGGCAACATGATCCTAAAGTGGAATGCAGTTGCTCTGTGAAGAAGTGGCTGGCTTAGGTGGTCTCTTTCTGTACCATTTCAATCCTCCTTTCCATACTTGTGGGTCTGGGACTCCCCAGCAGCACGGTGGAGGTGATCAGCTGTAGAAGGTCGTGGCTCTAGTTGACCTGACCAGACCAGGTGGCACCAGAAACATGACATCTCTTAGGGCAAACACCCACAGTCCTGAACCCTCTGCTAAAAAAACAAACACTTTCCTTACCTGTGGCTGCAAATTTGGTGGCAGCCCAGAGAACATGCATGATGTATTTGCTAGAAGGAGAAGCAGCTGAGCATTGGGTTGGGGAGCTCCTATTTGACGCTTATTTGGGAGGGGAGTGGGTTTTAGTGAGATAGCTTCCAAATCTTCATAGCTTCTGTGCCCCTCTGCTGCATCAGTGCTGAGGTGGGAGGTGTGAGGGGCAGAGTTGAAGTGGGAAGCCGCAGCTGGAGTAGTAAGCCTCACCTTGAGCAAGTTGAGTTAGGATCCCACTCAATCGTGTTAGGATCCCACTCAATCAAATTAGGATCCCACTCAATCGAGTTAGGATACCATTAAATTAGGATCCTGTTGAGTTAGGACCCTGTTAAGGTTCCTGAGAGCCAGGGAGCAGGAGGGGGTTTAACAGGGGTCAGTGTGGAGATGACTTTGGTTTGATGCTGTTGTGCTGTGAGGGAGCAATGGGTAAAAGCAGCAGCAGCAGCAGCAGCCTGTCCTGCCACCCTCCTCTTGGCCCATGTGGAATGGTTGCTGTTGGGGTTTGTCTGGAGAGAATTATTAGAGAATATGCACTCCTGAAGAGCTCCATCTCAGCAGACTTGTTTCCATCAGCTGTATTTCAGGAGAGACAGTTAATTTCTTGACTTAATCCGAGGGAACTTCCACATGTAGCTACGTCATCGCTAACCTGAGTGAACACCTGCTTGTACTGCAGGGAAAAACATCTTCTGCTTGGCTTTTCTCAGCCTGCTTTACACAGCAGCATCCCCTCCTTTTTCAGTCAATGGGAGGATTTGCCTTAATCAACAACAAAAAAGCCCTTTCTTTTAACTCACCACATTGGCTTCATTGCATATCTCTCTTGCTCCTGGAGGTGAACATGCTTGGCAACTTTCCCGCATTGCTTGAGAGGTGAAGGAGCTTCACTGCCACACGATGAGCCTCTCCACGCTGAAGGCTGTGGTGGTGATGTTCTTCTTTCCTTCTGAAGGAGTTTTGTTTTTTTTCTTTGGAGTTAATTGGAATTGGCTGGGCACCTAGTTAGCTAAATCAAAATAAGACTGTGGTTTCATGCACACTTCCTTTGGCAGACGTGGTGGATTAAGGCGATTCTGTGCCAGGCTGTGCCCTCTCTCCCTCTTGGTGAACCTACTTGAGGAACCAGGATGGGTTAAAACTCATCCCAGCCAGGAAAGAGAAAAGAAAAAAAAAAAAAAAACAACCCAAAAACAACCACTCCCAAAAAAATGGGGTTTAAGCAGAGATCAGCTCCCTGGATAAGCTCCCTGGGACACCACACAATTGGAGAGGTGAGGGGAGAGAAGGGCTTCAGCATCTTCTACTGGAAGGCAGGCATGAAACCATGCCCTAGTTGTGTTCTCCAAGGGGCTCCTACAAGTTTAATTACATCCCTGCAAACTGGCTTCATGCTGCACTAGTGTAGACTGGAGATGTGCTTAGCATCCTCACACCGGTCCTGCTGCAGGTGGGCTTGGAGCTGGTGGGGGGAGGCTGTGCTTGCTCTCTCCACCTCCACGTTGCAGCAAGAGCTTGCTCATCCTTAACTTGCTGGGCCACTCCTTAAATCCTCCATAAACTTACTGGGCCAACTTCTTCCTAAGGATGCTGCTCCTTCACTGGCCACTCTGGTTTGTGCTCGAGACCGTGTTGTCTTTCTCCTCCGCTCTAAGATGAAGCTGTGATGCTTTTCCTCTCCTCTCCTTTGTTCCCTGTGAACTGCCTGTCTTCGGCATGTGTCTCATGTTGTCTGCGGAGGAGAGAGGCCAAGAACTGGTGAAACAGTGTCTATCTGTTGCTGTGCCCCCGTGGCTGCTGTGCCACCTCTCTTGACCGGCTCTTGCCTGGGTGCTGAGCTGTGCTGCTTCTCCCAGCCTCTCCTGCATCCTGCTATCCCTTGTCCCTTGCCAGCCCTGTTCTGGGGTCACGCTGGCTCTGTGCTCCTTTGAGACTCCAGCTTGTCGCCAGCTCCCGTGCCACATTGTGCAGCCGTACGTGTCCCCGTCCCCCGGGGCACAGAAGGGCCCTTGTGATTCCTTCCCGACGCATCTGTCCTGCCTCTGTGCTCGGGGGGCAGAACCTTTCTCCTCCCCTTCTTTCAGTTTGGCCTAAGATGGTGAAATCCCCGCAGATTGTTTGTTCCCCTATTTCCTTTATGTTGCATTTCTCTCCAAGCATCGAAAGACTCCTCCCCTTCCTGCTCCAAGCCACCTCTCGTTCTCTTTGGGTCCGACCCTGCTCTCTGCTTTGGCATCTGCCCGGCTCCCCCAGCACCATGCCACGTTTCTGCTGTCTTCTGTGCCTTGCGGCAGGTTTCCCCCCCCGTGCCCTGCCCTCTGTTTCCGTGCTCTGTTTGCTCACTTTACGCTCTCGTCTGCGCAGTGGCTCTGTGGCTTCTTTTTTTAGAGAGCAAGCCACCTTGCCCTGCTTCTCCCACGTGCTTGGCCCTTCTCCTCTGTCTGGACGATCTGCAGCATCACTGAATGGTTTGGGTCGGAAGGGACTTTAAAGATCATCTGCTTCCATCCCCCTCCCATCCCCGGCCATGGGCAGGGACATCTTCCACTAGATCAGATTGCTCAAGGCCTCATCCAGCTTAGTCTTGAACACCTCCAGGGATGGGGCATCCATGACTTCCCTCGGCAGCCTGTTTCAGTGTCTCACCACTGACTGCTCCGGGCTGAGGATACCCAGTGGCAGCTTCTCTCTGAGCAGTCGCTCAGTTCTGTGCCTTGACCCCTTAGAGCTGCTGCCTTGCAGATCCCCACGCATCTCCTTCCAGCCCAAACAGGTGGTGCAAGCTGCTTTTTGTCCCACTCAGAGCTTGTGTCACCAGGAGTTTGTTGGGGAAAGGAAAACCGAGGGAGATTTGGGATCACGTGAGGCTCTCAGCTGCTTCCCACTCTCATCCACTGCACCGCTGCCGTGGCTCTGCGCCTGCTTTCCCTCCGGGTGCTCAGTGTTCCTCTGGGCCAGGAACCTCTTTGATGACACCTCTGCCTCCTGCAGTCTGTCCTGCTTGGTTCGACTCCACTTGTTAGCAGGGTAGATCCTCTCTTCCTTCCTCGCTTTTTTTGGGTTTTGTTTTTTTTTTTTTTCCCTGACACGACTGGAGCAGCAAAGCTGCCTTAATGCTCCAGCAGCTAGCACTGTACGATTGGCTGCAACCTTCTCCCTCGAAAGCTCCACCCAGCCGACGGTGCATCTTGGATGCTCACGAATCCCTGGATTCCCTCATGTTTTCCACCCGCAACTCCGCTCCATACCAGCACCTTCCTGGCAGAGGGAGGGGGTAATCACTTGATAGCACTGTTGACAAAGCTCTGCTCCCCTTCAGCATCCCTCAGCTGCCTCCTCATTTGAGGCTTTTCCCCCTGAACCCGCAGCATGCTGAATTGAGAAGCCCAGAGGATGTCAGCACTTTAACAGACCAGTGTCTGGAGGTGGTCTAAAGAGTCTCCTACTCTGGAGACGTTCAAGATCTGTCTGGATGCATTCCTGTGCAACCTGCCCTAGGTAATCCTGCTCTGGCAGAGTGGGTTGGACTCTGATCTCTGAAGGTCCCTTCCAACCCCTATCATTCTATGATTGTATGATTTGGGGTGATGCTTTGGCTGGTGGCTTGCTGTGCAATGCTGGAGGTACCTCTGGAGGCAGAAGAGCAGAGGAATCTTTCAAAGGATGAGTGTGTATGTGAAGGCATCCATGTGAAACTCTCGGGGCAGCCCAGGAGAAGCTTTCTGGCACTAAGGTTGTGTCGCCAGAGGATAAGCAGACCATGGCTTCTGTCCCAGGGCTCTACTGATTTCCTCCAGCCCCCTTCTAAACCTGACCTGTGGCATCTCAGGTGTTGTACCTCATTAGCCTGGCATGGGGGACTCTGAAATGTCCCAGGGAGGGTTCCTGACCCTGTGTTTCTCTTTCAGGCAGAGCGGCCCCTCAAGCCCCAGCAGGTTGGTGAGGAGCAGCTGTCATGATCTCTACAGCACCTCTCTACAGTGGGGTGCACAACTGGACCAGCACAGAGCGGATTCGCATGTGTGGCCTCAACGAGGAGAGGTGAGGTGCGTGGGTGGCGTGCGGGGCAGGAGCAAGGGAGGGCAGGGCTGGGGAGGCCATGGGCAGGAGCTGGCTGGCTCAGCCTGTTCTTACCAGGGTGTCAGACTGAGGTGTGAATGGGTGTGTGGTCAAATGGTGGCATTCCGTGATGGTCCACACCTTGCAAGCTCCAAAGAGGCCCACAGGCAACACATGCTGGAGGTCTATGCAGAGGAACCATGGGAGCAGTGTTGTCTCCACAAGTTGTGTTGTCTCCACGAGTGAGACAGGCTGAGGTGTCTGCACCTGCTGTGAGCTTCTCCAGACGTGTGCTCTTAACTACCAGGGGAGGAAAGGAGTGAGCCAAGCCTCTATAGAGAGCTTGGGGTGACTGGGGAAGGGTTACTGCAGCCCAAATGATTAGACAGGAGAGTTGTGACATGCCACCAAACAGGAGCTTAGGGCGGATTAGTGGCTGGGAGGCAGAATCGATCAGGACGAGTCCCTGACCTGCCTAGTGGCTTCACTTGGCCCTTCCATTCCAGCATCTCTGGGCTCTGCTTTATGAAACTGATCAGTTGGTGGTTTCCTTGAGGTTGCTGTGTTGTTGTAGCTGGAACCAGAAGAGTTTCATGGGCGGTGTATGCCTGTCAGCCCTGCCTGTGGGTCTTGGTGTGAGTCCTCTGAGGGCTTGGCAGGAGAGTGGTGGGACAGAAAAGAGCTGGGACTCCAGATCCGTCATTCCTGACCGCGGGCATCAATGCTGGTGGTAGTGGGGACCTGTGGGGATCCGTCAAGGGAACGGTGGGACCCGAAGGAGCTCGCACTCTGCATCTGTCAGTCCTGGCTGCGAGTGCGGAGGCTGTTGGCGGTGAGACCTCCGACGACCGGAGGTCAGGAGAGCAAAGACGGCGAAGAGCCTGGGCGCTGGCTCGGGGCAGAGCTCATCTGCAGCCCTCAGCAGGCTGTGGCCCGCCCTGCGTCCCTCCGATAAGGGCTGGGGATGGCGCTGCTCTCGGCCCTCCGCCTCTCGGCAGCCGCTCGCAGCACCTCCTTCCCAACGAACCCCGGAGTTTGGGCCGGCTGAGCGAGGCGGCCAGACCGGGTAGGCTGCGGCCGGTGGGGGCGGCTGGCATGGGGCCGTGCCCGTGTCCTGCTCGGGCTGCATGTCACCGCCCGGCCGCCACGGACTGTGGGGGAGCCCCGGACCCCGGGGCCGGGCTCGTAGGCGGACAGGCCGCACGGCCGCGGCCGGGGCTGGCCCGGGGCTTGTCCCGGCAGCTGACGGGGCCTGGGCTTGGCCGCGGCGGCGACGAGGCAGGTCCGGTAGTGGGGCCGGGGAATGGCCGGGGCGGGGCCGGGGAAGGATTGGTGTCGGGGCGGGGNCGCTGTCCGGATCCCCAGCGCCGCTCGGCTCGGTGCCGCTGGCCGCCGCCAGCGTTTTGGCGCCTCCTGGCGTCCCGCCGCCGTGCGCCGCCCGCCGCCGTGCGCCCCGGGCCGCAGTACGGCTCCGCGGGGACCGGGCTGCTGCCTCCAGCACTCCCGCTGCCCTTCTCCCCTTCGTCCCCGCAAGGCTCTCCCACCCCGCAGGGCTGGGCACCGGGTGCCTGCCGCGGCTGGGGTACCAGAGCGCCGCGCCCCGAGCCTCGGCGGCATCTCAGTCGCTTCCCGTCCCCCCGTCACCGGCCCTGCGCGTCCTGCTGGGGCCGGGCTGGATTGGCGAAGTCCTGCCAAGGCGCCAGGAGGGGACCGGAGGGCTGGAGGCTCCGGAAGGGACTGGGTGGCTCCCGGGGCGCAGAGGGGTGAGCGGGGTGGGCTGTAGGGCAGCGCGGGGTGAGGTCCCGGTGCTGGGAGCACGGAGCGCCGGGAGGAGCCTGGCTCACGCCGAGGGCTGTGGGGCAGTCCCGGGAGGTGGGGAGGAGGTCCTGAAATGTTGTGTCAGCAGCAGGAACTAAACTCGAGCTGTTCTACCGCGGCATCGGCAGCTGGTCTGGCACCAGAGAGCCTTCGCCGGGTAAATACCACAGGCAGGAGGGTCCTGGGTGAGGGCGCCGGACACACGGGCACTGTCTGGTTCCATCTTCTGGTGGATCATCAGGACAAACCTCACTGTGCCTCATTTCCACGGAGTTCAAACTCCTGATCCTCAGCTGAGGCTTCCCTCTCCTCGTCTTCCAAGGAGAAAGGGTCACAAGTGTGCAGAACATTGCAGGCAGGCACTGCTGCCAGCATGGACAGCTGGAGCCTGAGGCACTTTGGTGCTGAAGAGACTTCCCCACCTGAGGCTGCAGGAGAGCAGGGCTGAGAAATCAGGAGCTGGGAGTGAGCAATGGGAGATGGTGGAACAAGAATCCCAGACTGGTTTGGGTTAGAAGGGATTTTCAAAGCTCATCCAATCCAATCCCCTGCAGCCAGCAGAGACATCTGCGACTAGAGCAGGTTGCTCAGGGCCCC
This sequence comes from Psilopogon haemacephalus, assembly GCA_013396835.1. NCBI lineage: Eukaryota > Metazoa > Chordata > Aves > Piciformes > Megalaimidae > Psilopogon > Psilopogon haemacephalus. Next base: position 2,884,825 of record VWZI01005210.1, read on the forward strand.
AAACAACCTGACCTGCAATGGTGCCAGGCATGGGGCACCTCATACCTCTCTGGGCAACCTGGGCCAGGCTCTCACCACCCTCAGGGTCGAACATTTCTCCCTTCTCTGCAGTCTGAATCTCCCTCTTCGAGTTCAAACCATCACCCCCTGTCCTATCACAGCAGGCCCTGCTGCTGTCCCCAACTTTCTGATTGGCCGCTTGAAGTCCTGAAAAGCCACCAAAGGTCTTTCTGGAGCCTTCTCTTTTACAGTCTGACCATCTCAAATTCTCTCAGCCTGTCCTCACAGCAGAGGGGGTTCTACATTCTGATCATTTTTGTGGCCTTCTCTGGACCCTCTCCAACAGGTTGGAGGAGGTGCCTGTGGAAGAGGGGATCGGACAGGATGGGACTGGAAGCCTGTGGTGGGGCTAAACAGGCAGCAGAGGGGACAGGAGCAGTGATGTGGAGCCAAGCTGTGACATAGCACAGTTAGGGAGGGCCTGGCTGGCCCGTGATGACACTGAGAAAGTCAAAATGTCAATGGGTAGGGAAGGTCCGGAGAGCTGCTGGGCTGTGGAGAAGGTCTTTAGGAGCCGTAGATGTTTTGAGCGAGAAGGTGCTGTCCCCTGGGCAGAGCTCCAGGGTAGGGTGACTGCAATGGAGAGCAGTGCTCCTCGCCCTTTAGTCTGCAGTGGCCAATACCCACCCTGTGAGTGGTGATGAGCAGACAGACGTTCCTCAAGCTGCCGGCTGCTCCGCTGTCCCTCTTGGGGACAAGAAGGGGTGGGATGCTGGAAAGAGAGTACCTTGGGGTTTCTTAATGCTGTGTCTTGTTCCTTGCTAGGAGAGCCCCCCTTTCTGATGAGGAGTCTAAAACAAGCAGCTCCCAGCACTTGGGGTCTCAAGAGTTTTGCGTCAGCAGCAGTCTTTCCGAGGTGAGCTCCTCGCATGCGTGTCCAGGTCCAAGAAAGCCCTTCCCCGATGGAGCAGGCCAAGCAAGAACATTTACCCTAGTAGATTCCGTGGCCTCCTTCTTGAGGCAGATGCCCCTGGGTGCAGTAAAGCAAAGCCACGCTGTAGTTTGACAAGAGCTCTTTGCCACTTCTGTGTCCTGGGCTTGGGGGAGCTTGAGAGAATGTCCTGCCTGCTGGCACAGCTCTGAGCAGCACCTTCTCCCTTCTCGTTGCAGGTGGAGCTCACAGCGGTCAGTGGTGGTGGCGGCAGTGCCCAGGGGCTGGATGGTGATGGCAAGGTGGAGGAGAAGCTTGGGCCCAAGCTGGAAGAGCAGCCACCCGATCCCAACCCCAACCCGGAGTGTGCTGGAAAGACTGTGACAGACGATGGCCTGGGCCCTCTGGCAGGCCAGGGGGATGGCAGAGGGCAGGAGCCCACGGTCCCCAGAGCTGCTGAGCAGGAGAGTGGGGGCGCTGACGCTGCCTGGCCAGCCGCCGATGCTCCCGGCGACAAGCAGGGTGCTGCCCCCACAGCCTGCCCAGTGGCACTGGAGGGTGAGCCTGCTGGGACAGAGAAAGCTGCCCCCAGCACCGTGGCACAAGGGCCGGGCGTGCTGGCCGAGGGGACTCTGTCTGTGGTTGTCTCCAGCTGCAGCACCTCTGCCTCCACCCCCGCCACCTTCACCCTGAACAGGGTGTGCTTCCCCTCCTCTCAGGCCCCTGCTATGCAAAAGCTGCCCCTGTCCTTCCAGACCGGAGCGGTGCTGAGCCCCAGCCAGCCGCTGGTGTACATCCCACCCCCCAGCTGCGGGCAGCCGCTCAGCGTGGCCACGCTGCCAGCCACCCTGGGGGTCTCCTCCACCCTCACCCTCCCTGTGCTGCCCTCCTACCTGCACGAGCGCTGCCTGCCGGGCATCATCGCCTCCCCAGAGCTGCGCTCCTACCCCTACACCTTCTCCGTCACCAGGCCCCTGGCATCCGACGCCAAAGTGGTGCCCGTGGAGGTGAACCAGCTCAGCTGCCCTTCTCCCTCAGGGGCAAGCGGTGCCCCGGCTGCTGCCGACGGCCCTGCCGCCCCCTCCACCACCGGCCCTTCGCTCTCCTCCAGCCAGCCTCCAGCAGCAGTGGCATCATGTGTGTCCACTGCCCCCTCCCCGGGCACCGGGGCACAGGCCAGAGCCCCGGCGGCCGCCGAGCCCCACACCCCGGGGGCTGCTGCCACTTCGCTCTCTCCTCTGAAGTCCCCTCCGCAGCTGGAGCGTGAGATGGTCTCGTCTCCAGAGTGCAGCGAGATGCCCCTGGATCTCTCCTCCAAGTCCAACCGCCAGAAGCTGCCTCCGCCCAGCCAGCGCAAGACGCCACCCATGCCCATCCTCACGCCCGTGCACACCAGCGGCAAAGCTCTTCTCACCACCGTCCTCTCCAAGTCCCAGCGCGCAGCCCAGACCACGGGCAGCAGCGTCACCTCCTGCCTCGGCACCACCCCTCCCTTGGTCATCTTCCCCGAGTTCCTGCGCAACGGCGAGCAGGGCTCCTGGGTGAAGAACACCACCCTCATCAGCACCATCCCGGGCACCTACGTTGGTGTCGCCAACCCGGTGCCTGCCTCGCTGCTGCTCAGCAAGGACCCTGGCGTCAGCTTCAGCAGGGACCCGCGCCACCTTCCCAAGCAGGAGCCCATCTCCATCATCGACCAGGGGGAGCCGCGCGGCTCCGGGGCTCCCTGTGGGAAGAAGGCCAACCAGGCCAGCAACGAAGGGCAGCAGGATCCTGCCAGGAGAATTCTTCATGGCAGAGTTGCTCCTGGAGCTCCTCTGTGTCAATCCAAGGACATCTCCGCCTGGAATGCCGGCCAGGGAAGCGTGTACCCACGATGCCCGGTGAACGGAAAGCCTTCCAGTCCTCAGCTTCTGCCTCTGGGCTGGTCTCCCTATCACCAAACCCCACTGCTTTCCATCGGCATCTCCACGGCAGGGCAGCTGCCCACGGGCCAGAACAGCTCCTGCAAACCGGCAGGTGCAGGAGAGCTCCCAGCATTTCCCAACATCCAGCCCACAGAGTCCAGCACAGCTGCCCAGAGCCTGCCCGAGGGGCTGCCCAGGCTCCCACCTCCGGAACGGGAGCGGGAAGCTGCAGCCAAGAGCAAGAGCTGCCGAGCCTTACCCAAGCTCTACGAGGAGCTGGCCACCGCCGTCCCGTCGGATGGACTTCCACCTCTTCAGGCCAGCGCTTTGGATGGGAAAGGGGGGAAGGGGAAGCTGGACAACCCCCAGAAGAGCCCGGAGTGTGACCAGCCCAGGGCTGACTCCAGCAAGGAGGGCAAGGGACAAACTGAGGCTCCCCAGGGGGGCTGCAGCCTCAAACAGCTGGAGGCCAAGCCCAAAAGCCAAGTGTTGGCAGCCTACTTGTCACACGAGCTGCCGGCGGGCGGGCAGCAGAGCCTGCGGGGCGGGTCAGAGGTGTCCACGGAGGGTCAGCACCAGGAGCCGGACTGTGAAGGTCCCCAGGAGCCGGCGGCCACGGAGCCCCTGCCGTGCGTGCGGCAGGTGGATCTCTGCAGGGTCAAGAAGGAGCGAGTGGAGTGCGAGGTGCCCTTCACCTCCGTGAGCTGCCTGCGAGCTGGGGCAGCTCCCCAGGCCCTGGCCGAGGTGAAGCTCAAGGGGGCAGGGCAGGTGAAGCAAGAGGGCAGCGTGCGCTGCAAGGCCAAGCGGCAGCACGATGGGGACACCAGGCAGAGCCACAAGAGACTCAAGTGCCAAGCCCAGGAGAGCGAGGAGTCCCCGAGCAAGTCAGGGAGCCGGGGCGTGCACAGCAAGAAGGTAGGTGAGATGGGCTGGGGGCCTCGGCCTGGGGCAGAGCTATGGTGAGGGAGGGCAGCTGGGCACAGCAGAGCTTTCCACCCACGGTCCTTGGGCAGGCATTCATGTGTCTGTTGCCAGCAGGTGTCTAGAGCAAAAATCAGAGAGTCAGAGGGTGGCCTGGGTGGGGAGGGACCTTTAAAGGTCGTTTAATTCACCCTGCTGCAGTCAGCAGGGACATCTATATCAACAGCAGGTTCCTCAGAACCCCAAACAACCTGACCTGCAGTGGTGCCAGGGATGGGGCATCTCACGCCTCTCTGGGTAACCAGGCTCTCACCACCCTCAGGGTCAAACATTTCTCCCTTTTCTTCAGCCTGAATCTCCCTCTTTGAGTTCAAACCATTACCTCTTGTCCTGTCACAACAGCTCCTGCTCAGAAGTCTGTCCCCAGCTTTCTTCTGTTCCCCTTTAAGCACCAGAAAGGTCTCCCTGGAGCTTCCTACAGGCTAAGCTATACTCACAGCAGAGGCCTCTCAGCCCTCCCATCATTGCTGTGACCTCCAAATTGACCCGGGGGTGCCAAGACCACGGGGCCACCAGTGATGATGAGCAGAGGACAGCTCTTTGTCCTCTCTTGTTGGCTCCTCCAGTTGGCTCAGGCTTTGCTTTGTGTCCTCTGTTCCCAGTGGCGAAAGCACCACGAGAACCCTCACGAGCTGAGCAGGAGGGACAGCCGAGCTGGGCTGGCACTGGGCAAGGACCACAACAGCCTCAGGGTGAAGCGCAAGCGCAGGAGGCCAGCCAAGGCAGAGCTCCTCTCCTCCCCTCACCGCGGGGACAGCCACGAGGAAGGTACTGAGGGGGTGGCAAAGGGTGGGACATAGAATCATAGCATGGCTTGGATTGGAAACCACCTCAAAGATCACCTAGATCCAACTGCCTGCTATGGGTGGGGGGCACCTTCTGCTAGACCAGGTTGCTCTAGGCCTGGAACATCTCCAAGGAGGGGGCATCCACAGCCTGTGCCAGTGTCTCACCACCCTCTCTGTAACTTCTCTACAGTCGGGCTGTGGAGCCAAACCGCTGCTCCCCTGGGGGAACGCCCTCTGCAGATGGTGGCTTCCCACAGTGGGTTGGGATCAGCAGCAGAACTCCACCCGATCCCAGGCTTGCCCTTCCCAGGGCACAGATCCCTGGTGGCCATCCTCAAGGCCTGGTTTTCCCCACAGGTTACCTGGAGAAGAAGCCCAAGAACAACTTTCGGGATTTCATCCCGGTGGTGCTGAGCAGCCGCACGCGTAGTCAGTCAGGTGAGTTGGGGACAGGGGACAGCCCTGGCTGCACTCGGAGCCTTTCCCTTGGCATGTGGCCTTGTCCCTGTCTCCTGCCCTGCCTGGCAGGGGTGGGGGAGTGCTTGTAGAGCCTTGGGGGATTTTTTTTGGTCAGCCTGGAATCCTGCTTTCTTGCAGGAAGCGTCGCTGGCTCTTCTGCCGGTGTGACAGGAGAGTGCGATGCGACTGGTCAGGAGATTCTACCCTTGCTGGAGGAGGATCAGGAAGATGAGGAGGAGGAAGAAGAGGAGGAGGAGACATCCCTGAAACGTCGCAAGCTGCGGAAGTCCCACAGGACGTCACGGTACCACAGCCGCAGGGCCAGGGACAGGTCCCTGTCTGAGAGGAGCAGCTGTTACACCAGGAGGACCCGGGAGCTGCCCTGGCGGGTGGAATCACCTCGGCAGCTGTGGGAGCCCACCGAGGAGGAGGAGGAGGATGGCAGCCACACCAGGAGGAAGAAGAGGAGGCGACAGAAAAGTCGGAAGTACCAGACGGGGGAATATCTGACGGAGCGGGAGGAGGAGCGAGTGGGCTACCCCCACAGGAGGAGGAAATCCAAAGCAGGTACCACGGGGCAAGGGCTGCAGGGGCCGGGCTGGGGCTTGGCTGGTTGCTGCTTTTGTGTGGTGGGAGGGATTTGGGGTTCTGTTACTTGATTTTTTGTTGCTCAATCTCGGTCTTTACCAGTGACTCCCATGTCCAGGGGCTGCTCGCAGCAACATTTTCTGCAGGTTGTGGAGTAGAAGCAGCAGCTGATGTGGCTCCTTGAACACTGATTTTACCCTCGGCCTGGGGCAGGGAGTGTGGGAAAATGAGCATGGGGCAAGGCAGGAGAGTGAAATGTTTCTGAGTGAGCACAGGCCCCGGAGAGTGTCACTGAGCACCCCTGGCTGAAGTGGGGGCACATGGAGCTGTCACCATCCAGCTGGGCTGCTTTGTGCTAAAGGCAGCTTGCACCAGGGAGCACAGGGGGAGAGAGGGATAACAAAGCCAGAGGGCCTGCAAGTGACAGAGGGACACCTCTCTGTGGTCCCTATCTGCTAGGAGGAAAAGTTGTTCCTCCTTGCCCCTGTCCTGCTCACTGCTCACTCTCTACCTCTCCTGTAACTGCCCAGGCTGTGGGAGAAACACCAAAGCTGTGAGCAGTGTCTGGATCCCTGAGAGCTTTTCTGCCAGAGCCTTGGTCCCTGCTTCTTAGCAATCATATATGGAAGGCATAAGGGCTGGAGGTTCTGTGTGGTGCCAGCCTTGGGGAATCTAGACTATGGGCATGATGTGGAAGCTGGAGATGCTGCTCCTGGAGATACACAAAAGCTGCCTTGGCCCTAAGGGCAGCAGGAAAATTTTATTGCTGGAGTTGGTGCTCTTGATCTGTTGAACTAACCCCTGGGGCATCTCCTCATACGTCACCTAGGAGTGAAGCAACATCTTTGTTCCCAAAGCCCAAAGGAGAGAGCTAGGCTTGAGAAGCTCAGGCATTGCAGGTGCCTCCTCAGTCCTTTGGGCTGTGCTGGGCCCTTTGTCACCTGTGTCACTGCAGCAGCAATCATCTGGCAGAGCTCCCTCCACAGAGCCAGGCAGTTCTTTGCTCGAAGGGCTTTGCTTTCTCCTTCCACCCCTTGTTTGATCCTCAATGTTGCGTCCTGGGGCTGGGGTGTTGTTGGTTCAGGGAATCTGAGGGTCCATCCCTGCATGATGGGCAACCTGCAGCTCAGGATAATGTGGGGAAAACTACATTTCACTTAAGGAACCTTGATTCCTCCTTGTGTGCCTGGGAACTGAGCCTTTAAAGTGCCAAGTGGCTCAAGGGAAAATGTGAGGGACAGGGCTGGGTCTGCAGGCAGCAGAACAGGGCTCACAGGGATGGCTTCTGTGTTTTCTGTTCCCATGGGGTGTCCAGCTGAGTCCTGCTCAGCCTCACAGGGAGGGCAGCAGGCAATTACCAAAGGATGGCACTGACAGGCTGGGTTGGCTCCTGCTTGGATCCCTGTCAGACCTAAAAAAGAGCCTTAGTCAACCATGGAATCACAGAATGGTTTGGGTTGCATCATGGAGTCCAACTATGGACCCAGCACTGCCAGATCACCACTAAACCATGGCCCTCAGCACCACATCTCCATGGCTTTGAAACCCCTCCAGGGATGGGGACTGCACCACTGCCCTGGGCAGCCTGGGCCAGGCCTTGACAACCCTCAAGGTCAATAAATTGTTCCTCATGTCCAACCTAAACCTCCCCTGGGGCAACTTGAGGCCATTTCCTCCTGTTTGATCTCTCTGCTCCTTGTGAGAGACCAACCTCAGCCTGGCTCCAGCCTCCTGTCAGGGAGTTATGGCGAGTCAGAAGGTTTCCCCTCAGCCTCTTTTTCTCCAGGCTGAACAACCCCAAATGCCTCAGCTGTTCCTCATAAGCCAGTTGTGTGCAAGCCTCAGCTCTTGTAGGCTTGACCAGGACCTCTGCTTGTCCTCGGTTTTCTTGTGTCTACCCCAGACAGGAACAACCTGTGAGGCACTCTGCAGAGTGAGTCTCCAGCAGAGGCACCGCCGTGGGTCTGTGCAGCCACCAAGAGATGAGCAGTTAGCTTTGCCTGCTGGCAGAGCTGGGACCAGAGATGAGCAGTTGGCTTTGCCCACTGGCAGATCTGGGACCAGAGACGAGCAGTTGGCTTTGCCCGCTAGCAGAGCTGGGACCAGGGATGAGCAGTTGGCTTTGCCCGCTGGCAGAGCTAGGACCAGAGATGAGCAGTTGGCTTTGCCCGCTGGTAGAGCTAGGACCAGAGATGAGCAGTTGGCTTTGCCCGCTGGCAGAGCTGGGACCAGAGATGAGCAGTTGGCTTTGCCCTCTGGCAGAGCTGGGACCAGGGATGAGCAGTTGGCTTTGCCCGCTGGTAGAGCTAGGACCAGAGATGAGCAGTTGGCTTTGCCCGCTGGCAGGGCTGGGACCAGGGATGAGCAGTTGGCTTTGCCCACTGGCAGAGCTGGGACCAGAGATGAGCAGTTGGCTTTGCCCGCTGGTAGAGCTGGGACCAGGGATGAGCAGTTGGCTTTGCCCACTGGTAGAGCTGGGGTTGCTGCTCTCCAGGGCTGCTGCTGTCTGGGGCTGCTGCTCTGCAGGGCTGCTGCCCTCCGGGGCTGTTGCCGTCTGGGGCTGCTGCTCTGCAGGGCTGCTGCCCTCTGGGGCTGTTGCCGTCTGGGGCTGCTGCTCTGCAGGGCTGTTGCCCTCTGGGGCTGTTGCCCTCTGGGGCTGCTGCTCTGCGGGGCTGCTGCCCTCCGGGGCTGCTGCTCTGCAGGGCTGTACCCATTCCTGTTTCCCCTGCAGACTTTCGGCACCGTAAGCAGAAGGAGTGTGCGAGGGGCAAGGGCACGGAGGCGCGGCTGCGGAGCAGGCTGTCCCCGTCCCCCAGGAAATCCCAGGGCCGCCCAGACTTCCGGAATGGCTTCTACCTGGAGCACTCTGACAGCTCTCCTGCCCAAGAAGAGCTGGAGAAACCATCAGGAAAACGCAAATGCAAAACCAAACACCTGGCAGGGATCTGTGATGAGGAGAAGGTAAGGCTCAGGCTGGGGAGAGGGGCAGGCGTGGGGAGGAGAGGGAGGAGGGAAGGGAGACTACTCTTAGTGAGGTCACTTGCTCTCGCTTTTTGGCTTCTGCTTTGTGTCCTCAGGCCTAAGGTTGTCTTGTTCTCTGCTCAGTGAGGGTCCCTTTTTTGCAAGTTAGAGGCTGGAGCAGGTTCCCCAGGGAGGTGTTGGGTGCCCGCTCCCTGGAGGTGTTCAAGGCCAGGCCAGGTGGGGCCTTGACAACCTGTTCTAGTGGGAGGTGTCCCTGCAGGGGGGTCTGGACTAAACGATCTGAAGGTTTCTTCCAACCTGAACCATTCTGCAAACCTGTGAATAGAGTAATGGACTGGTTTGGGTTGAAAGGGGCCTTTAAAGCTCATCTAGTCCACCCCTTTCTGCAGCGAGCAGGGGCATCTTCAGGTGGAGCAGGGAGAAGGGGACTCCTGTAGCTCAGCCACCTGTACCAAGGAGCCGTATCCTTTTCTCTCCCAGGGCAAAGGCTGCTGGAACCAGCCCAAGGTGCGCTCTCCCAAGAAGGCCCAGGACCTGTGGACACTTTGTAAGTCCCATCGGGTCAGCCCGGGCAGCTCCCCCGAGGTGCCCCCAGCCCAGAACGTTCCCCCCGGAGCTCGGCGGCTGATCGTCAACAAAAATGCTGGGGAGACTCTGCTGCAGCGAGCAGCTCGCCTGGGCTACAAGGTGAGTTTGGGACCCTCCTCTGCTTTTTCTCCTCTGCTGTCTTCTCCCTTTTCACACAATCACAAAATGGGGTTGAAAGAGACCTCTGGAGATCATCCGGTCCCACCTCCCCTCTTTACAGTGAGGGTGGCGAGACACTGGAACGAGTTGCCCAGGGAGGTTGCGGCTGCTCCCTCCCTGGAGGTGTTCAAGGCCAGGCTGGATGAGGCCTTGAGTGACCTGATCTAGTGGGAGTTGTCCCTGCCTATGGCACAGGAGGCTTGGAACTGGATGATCTTCGAGGTCTCTTCCAACCTAAACCATTCTATGATTCTCCTTGCCAAAGCAGGATCACCTAGGGCAGGCTGCACAGGAATGCATCCAGATGGGTCTTGAAAGCCTCCATAGAAGGAGACTCCACAACCTCTCTGGGCAGCCTGTTCCAGAGCTCCAGAACCCTCACAGCAAAGAAGTTTCTCCTCATATTAGGTGGAACTTGCTGTATTCCTGCTTATACCTGGAGTTTCTTGTCCTATTGGTGGGCACCACCAAAAAGAGCCTGGCACCTTCATCTTGACACCCACCCCTCAGATAGTTGTAAACATTAATAAGGTCTCTACTCAGCCTTTTCAAGACTACCTTCATGTTCTCTGCTTAGTGAGGGTCCCTTTCTTGCAAGTTAGAGGCTGGAGCAGGTTGCCCAGGTTGGTTTTGGATGCCCCCTCTCTGGAGATGTTGAAGGCCAGTTCGGATGAGGCCTTGAGTGACCTGTTCTAGTGGGAGGTGTCCCTGCTTATGGCACAGGCAGGTTTGGAACTGGCTTCCAACCTAACCCATTCTATGATTCTTAACAGCTCCAGGGCCATCAGTCTTTTTTCACAGCAGATATGTTCAGTCCCCCAGACATCCCTGTAACCTCTGCTGGACTCTCTCCAGCAGATCCCTCTCTCTTTTGAGCTGGGGAGCCCAACTCAGGTCACGATATTCCAGGCACAGTCTCAGCGGGGCGGAGTAAAAGCAGGAGGAGAACCTCCCTAGACCTGCTGGCCAGGCTCTGTGCGTGACAGGGCCGGCTGTGCTCTCCTCCCTGCAGGACGTGGTGCTCTACTGCCTGCAGAAGAAGAGCAGCGACGTGAACCACCGCGACAACGCCGGCTACACCGCCCTGCACGAGGCCTGCGCGCGGGGCTGGATCGACATCCTCCACATCCTGCTGGAGCACGGCGCCAACGTCAACTGCAGCGCGCAGGACGGCACCAGGCAAGGCTCCTGCGGGCAGGGTGCAGCTGGGGAGCGCTGAGGAGCGTAGGGCAGGGACAAAGGTCTCCTCGTCAGGGCTGTCCCTTGGTCACTGGATTCGCCTGCGCCCCGAGCGGAGCTTTGCGAACTCTTCCAGTTGCCTCCTCTATCGTAGAGCCGCGGAGTGGTTTTGGTTGGAAGAGGCCTTTGAGCTCCTGGAGTCCCAACCATAAAGCCAGCACTGACAGGTCGGCCCTAAACCGTGGGCCTCAGCGCCACGTCTCCGTGGCTTTGAAAGCTCTCCAAGGATGAGGACTCTACCACTGGCTTGGGACTTCACAACCCTCAAGTGAAAGAAATTGTTCCTCATATCGAACCTTAACCTCCTCTGGGACAACTTGTAGCTGTTCCCTCTTCTTCTGTCACTTGTTCCTTGGGAGAAGAGACCAACCCTCATCTGGCTCCAGCCTCCTTTCAGTGAGCCGTAGAGAGCCTCGCCTCAGCCTCCTTTTCTCGAGGCTGAACACCCCCAGCTCCCTCAGCTGCTCCTCACCAGCCCTCTTCTCCAGAACCCTCACCAGCTTTGTTGTTATTCTCTGAACCTGTTCCAGCCCCACAATGTCCTTCTTGGAATGAGGGTCCCAAAAATGAAGCCAGCACTCAAAGTGTGGCCTCAACAGTGCCCAGTCCAGGGGAATAATCCCTGCCCTGGACCTGCCTGGCCACACACCATTGCTGATGCAATTCTGGTATCACCCTGCTCCTCTAACGCTCTGCTCTCTCTGCTTTCCCTCCCGTCCCTGTAGGCCTGTCCACGATGCAGTAGCGAATGACAACCTGGAAACCATGTGGCTTCTACTCTCCTATGGTGCTGACCCCACTCTGGCCACTTACTCGGGGCAGACAGCGGTGAAGCTCGCCACCAGCGATGTGATGAAGCGCTTCCTCTGTGGTGGGTGCCAAGCTGGAGGTGCCAGGGCTTCCACCCCTCCTCTTGGGCAGCCTACAGGCCAGACCTGGGTGTCAGGGGGTTTGGAAGGGCTTGGCAGCAGGTGCTTGAGTCATTTTTAGCTCTAATAACATAGAGATGGCAGTGCCGTGGTCACACAACTAAGCAGTGCTGTGCAGGAGGCTTGGAGACACTTCCACCGTCCCTGGTCCTGCTGCATAACCCAAGTGAATGTGTTTTTGCTGCTAAGCAACGATGCCATCTACCCAACACCAGCTCTGCCTGGCTTCTGCCCATTTGCCCTTGTTAAAAAGGGTCCATTTTGGGGTCCCTGTGGCCCACAGAGAAGCCACAAACCACTTGCAATGCTATTTGTGTGGAGGCAAGATGAGTGTGATGGCTTCTACTCAAGAACAAGGAAGAGACAGCTGGAGTCTGGTGGTTCCCAGTCAGACACAAGGAAGAAAATCTCTTGAAAGAACCTTGTTTGGCAGCTGCCTGCCTGAGCTCCTCCTGGCTCATCTGATCCTCCAGGTGTTGGAGATGTCATTTTGAACTCAACACAACCCCAGGAACCTCTTCCCAACCCACCTAGTGTGGTCTCTTGCTCCCTCTTCTCACCTTCTATTTGCTGTCCTCAGGCCTGGGGGCATGCTCTCCTCTCTCTTCATAGCATCATTAAGGTTGGAAGAGACCTCTAAGATCATGAAGTCCAACCTTCTACCCAACTCCCTCCATGACCACTAACTTGCAAGTTGTCACAGAACAGTCATGGTTTGGGTTGAAGGGACCTTTCAAGATCATCTAGTCCACCCCCACCCCCCACTGCAGTCATCAGGGACATCTGCAACTAGAGCAGATTGCTCAGAGCTTGCTCAGGTTATTCAGTTCTGGCCGCTGTATCTGATTGCAGCATGGGAAAAGCAGCAGAGGTGACATGGATTGGACAGGACCAGGGGATGTCCATGCCAGCTGGGGTGGTGCTGTGACCAGCGGATAAGGTCTAACCCTCTCCATTGTCTCTTCAGATTACCTGTCAGATCTCCAGGGACGCTCTGATGGAGACCCCCGGACAGCCTGGGACTTCTACAGCAGCTCCGTGCTAGGTGAGTTCAGGCCAGGATGTGGCAGCTGCAGCAGAGGGCAGCAGCGCTGCTTGATGACATCACTCACCCACCTCTGACCGTGACACTTAGTTGCTCCTGAAAGGAAGTTGTCCTTTGGGAAGCTGCAGAGTGCTTCTGCCCTGTTTTCCTTTGTGCATCGCTCCCAGCAGGCTGCATGGGATGAGATTGAACAAGGCTAAGTGCAGGGTTCTGTACTGTGGCCACAACAACCCCAGGCAGTGTTACAGGCTGGGGACAGAGTGGCTGAGAGCAGCCAGGCAGAGAGGGACCTGGGGGTGCTGGTTGACAGCAACTGAACATGAGCCAGCAGTGTGGCCAGGAGAGCCAATGGCATCCTGGCCTGGATCAGGAACAGTGTGGCCAGCAGGACCAGGGAGGTCATTCTGTCCCTGTACTCAGCACTGGTCAGGCCACACCTTGAGTACTGTGTCCAGTTCTGGGCCCCTCAATTCAAGAGAGATGTTGAGGTACTGGAAGGTGTCCAGAGAAGGGCAGCAAGGCTGGGGAGGAGTCTGGAGCACAGCCCTGTGAGGAGAGGCTGAGGGAGCTGGGGGTGTGCAGCCTGGAGAAGAGGAGGCTCAGGACAGACCTCATTGCTGTCTACAGCTACCTGAAAGGAAGTTGTAGCCAGGTGGGGTTGGGCTCTTCTCCCAGGCAACCAGCAACAGAAGGAGGGGACAAAGTCTCAAGTTGTGCCAGGGAAGGTATAGGCTGGATGTTAGGAGGAAGTTCTTGCCAGAGAGAGTGATTTGCATTGGAATGGGCTGCCCAGGGAGGTTGTGGAGTCACCATCCCTGGAGGTGTTGAAGCAAAGCCTGGATGGAGCATTTAGTCTAGTTGACTGGATAGGGCTGGGTGCTAGGTTGGACTAGATGAGCTTGGAGGTCTCTTCCCACCTGGCTGATTCTATGATTCTGTGATTCTGTGTGATGTGCAAGATGAGACTCTTGGGTGCCACTGAGGATCTTTGGCTGTCAGTCCTGGGGCACGTTGCTCTTGTAGTAACCAGCCAACAAGACAAAACAAGGCAGGCAGAGGACTTCCTTATTCCTTCGAGGAGTAGAAGTCTGGAAATTCCAGAGCTTCCTGTCCCTCTCTTCTTTGGAGGGGAGGTCATTGTCTGGGGAGGTCTTCTTAGAGTGCCAGGCATTTCCTAGAGAAGGCATCATTTGGGCTTTTCACAGTCACTTCCTGAAAGTTGTGGCTCCCAGCTCAGATGCCCAAAACAAGCTGCTGGTTTCTTCTCAGTGCTGTTCGCTGACTACTTTGAAATTGACCCTTTTGTCTCAGTTGCCCTCAGCAGCCACCTGAGGTCACCAAGAGCAGATTCTCCTCCTGGCACGGCAGTGCCTGCTTCTGTGCTGGAGCTGCTCCAGCTGCTTCAGCTGCCTCAGGCAGCTCAGGAGGAAACATCTCTGCTGCTTCAAGGCTTCAGTCCTCCTGAGTTTCCACCAGACCCACCAAAAGCTGAAGCACAAAACACTGCATCTCCCTCAGGGTGGAGGAGAAATCCCAGCCCCCTGTTCCATCTGTTCCTACTCTTTGCAGCAGGAACCTTGTCCATGTCTTCCTTTAGGTCTGCCGGTCTCTGGGGGCCAGGAGATAAGGAGGGAGGCTGAGGTGTGGGAAAGTCATCAGAGTCCCCATGCTCCTGCAGCTCCAAAGACCCACTCCAGGGCTTTGTTCCACTCTACTGCGACCAGCATTGTTGTGCTTGATTGTCCCCTGTCCCTCTGCTGGTACAGGATGTCCCTGTTCCTGTCACAGCCTGAGTTGGACTGAGGGACAGAAGGGAGCCAGGAAGGTTTTCAGAGCAGGCACTGGCCCATCCTGGTGCCACTTTAAAGGACTTTGATTCTTTTTCCCTGGGTTGCTCAAAAAAATGTTTTTAGGGATTTTGATGGCGGCATCTGAGCTTTTCCCAGCTGTGTGCCAGAGCTGTACCCGTGTCACTTTTGCCCTGTTCCACAGGAAGTTTTGAAGATTCAAGCACTGTTTTTCTGCTTCTCAGGGGTTATTATTTTTTTTTCCTTGGCAGGACTGAGAACTGATTTAATTTCTGTCCTGAGCCCCTGTTTGATCTGGTGTCTCCCCTCCTCTGCCATGGTTTCTCTCTTAAGGAACATCCTGCTGGGCACTGTGCTGCTTTGGAGAGCACAGTGTGGGGGACACCTTTTCTTCTGCGGCACACAGGAGTCTCCTGCAGCCTTTGCTCTCGCCTGTGGTGCTGAACTTGAGGGTGTTTGGTTTATCTCCTCACCACCACCTTGGCTCTGGCTGCTCTCTGCAGAATCTAAGCTCTGTGTCCTGGAAGTTTGGGGAGCTATTAGCAGGACAAAGCCACTCTGCGCACCCAAGACCCTCAATAATGAAAGGCTCCAGGCAGGAAGCCATTTCTCAGCAGATGCTTTTCAGGTTGAGCTCTAAATTTATGGTGTCTTTAAATGGTTTCTCAAGTCTGCTCTTCTCCATCTCATAGAATCAGAATGGTTTAGGTTGGAAGGGACCTCAAAGCTCAGCCAGTTCCAACCCCCCTGTGCCATAGGCAGGGACACCTCCCACTAGAACAGGTTGCTCAAGGCCTCATCCAACCTGGCCTTCAACACCTCTAGGGAGGGAGC
>VWZI01005210.1:2909577-2930271 GCA_013396835.1 Psilopogon haemacephalus
GGGGGTGGAAATCATGCTGCATTTGGCAGTAGATTAGACATTGCTCGTTGACACTGCTTTAAAATACCAAGAGCTGCATTAATTAGAAGTTGCTCATTGACACTGCTTTTAAAATGCCGAGCTCTGCCTTCTGTGGCAAACAGCTAAATCTGCTCAGGACAGCTCCGAGGCATCGAAGCGAGATGTCTGCCGGGTGTTGGATAAACTCTGAGGTCTTTGCTGTTTGTTTTGGTAGGGTTTTGTGACGAGCAGAGCATCCCTGGCGCTTTTATTTCCGCAGTTACAAGAAAGTTGCCCGCTGGGGAGTGCGAAGCAGGCGCTGAAGTCCCCTGTTTGAGTAACAAAGGCTGCAAAGTAGTTACTCAGGACTCTTCCCTACTTACCTGCCTTTCAGCGCTGCTCTTATACTTTGTTTTCAGGTCGGGGAAGGCAACAGTGTCGCAGCTTAATGGCTGGGAGAGCTGTGTAGCAGAAGACCTGGTGGGTGTCTTCTTGCCTGCTGTGTTCCCCGCTGCCTCAGAAAGAAAGAACTGTGTCCAGCTCTGGAGCCCCTGGGACAAGGGGGATGTGGACATGCTGGAGTGTGTCCAGAGAAGGGCCATGAGGATGCTTAGAAGGCTGCAGAACCTCTGCTGTGAGCACAGACTGAAAGAGTTGGGGCTGTGCAGCTTGAAGAAGAGGTGACCTTATTGTGGCCTTCCAGGGTCTGAATGGGGACTGCAAAAAAGCTGGGGAGGGACTTTTGAGGCTATCAAGGAGTGAGAGGACTAGGGGGAATGGAGCAAAGCTGGAAGTGGGGAGATTCAGAGTGAAGGTGAGGAGGAAGTTGTTGAGCATGAGTGGTGAGAGCCTGGAATGGGTTGCCCAGGGAGGTGGTTGGGGCCATATGGCTGGAGGGGTTTTTGGCCAGGCTGGCAGAGGCTGTGGGCAGCCTGATCTAGGGTAGGGTGTCCCTGGGCATGGCAGGGGATGTTGGAACTGGCTGATCCTTGTGGTCCCTTCCAACCCTGACTGATTCTATGAAAGATTCTAGGATGGTGATGGTCTTCTGCAGGAATGCAGGAGGACATGAAAAAGCTCCTGAGATGACCTAGGTGTGAGGCAGCTGATGACAGACACAGGCTAGGTGACACTGCCTGAGGAAACAAGGACCTGGCTAATGTCCCCTGCCACTCTGCACACCATGCAGAAGCCTCGGTGATGGCCTGAAGAAGGAGGGAGGGAAGCAAAGTCCTTAGGCCAGCAAAATATCCCAAGAGATGGGAAAGCTAATGGAGATGTGGGGGCAGTGCTGGGGCTTATGGACAGGGTTGGTGTCCATGCTCAGGTTTGGTTTTATGCATACATTGAGGGCTGGAGGCAGGGGTTAGGGTGAGCTGCTAGGTTTAGATGTTTGGTTGAGGTCTGTTGTTGGGTGCTGTTTGCTAGAGTTAGGCATTAGGAGTTAGGATTCTGGCTAGGTTCTGGACTGCCCTGGGTTTAGGGTAGCATTAGAGTCTGTGGATAGGTCTGGGGATGGTGTTAGGATTTTGAGTTAAGGTTTGGGCTAGGGCTTAGAGGGCAGGATTAGGAATCGGTTGTAGGAGTGAGGACTGGGGGTATGGTTAGGCATAAACTGGTACTGTTAGGGTTAGATTTGGAGATCCAAGGCTGGCATCTTCCCAGCCTCCCCTGGACTCTCTTCAGCAGTTCCCTGTCTCTCCTGAACTGGGGAGCTCAGAACTGGAGGCAGGACCCCAGCTGTGGGCTGACAAGAGCAGAGCCTCATAGCAAAGCTGTTGCCCTTTGGATCCTTCCCATGGAACACCTGGAATGCCTGGCTCTCTCCTGGCTGGAGAGAGGCTGTCTCTCCTGGCTGCCAGTCAGCCCAGTACAGCTCAGGCTGTCACCAGCAGTCAGCATGCCCAGGTTAGGTGGTGTGAGGGAAGTGCTGAGGCTTGGGCACCCAGCATGGGGCTGGCAGCATCCTCCCAGCAGGAGGCCACAGCCTCCCTGCCCTCAGGCCCCTGGTCCAAGGCTGCTGCCCAGACAGACTGCAGGCTGCCACACCCTGCCAGCCACATGCTGCACTGTCACCTGTGCCTCACCTGCACCGCTGTGCTGCCAGGCCTGGCTGGCAGCAGGGACATGCAGCAGGACAGGGCCAGATGTGCAGCTCCAGAGGAGGAGAGGGTGAGTAGGTGGGCACGGGACAGAGGCTCTCAGGGCTTCAGGAAAGGGCTGAGCACGGCTCTTGGGCACTCGGTGCAGCTGCCGTGCTGGGCTTGGCTTGCAGGTTGCACTTAAAGGGTGACCTTAAAGGGCTTTTGCAAGCCACCAGGTCCCATGGCTCCATGGTGCTGTGCCCACGGGCAGGGAGGTGAATGCCACTGGCAGCCCAGCAAGGGGCTGCTGAGGCAGCAGAGCAGGGATGGGGCAGGGGGAAGGGGACGGATGGGCACAGGGGCTGCTCTGGCAGGGGGGTGCCAGGGGAGCAAGGGCACAGGAGCTTGAGCATGGCAAAGGCCACTCTGCTCACACAGCCTCTCCTTTCCTTCTCTTGCAGAGTGACCCTGAGGCAGCCCCCCAGGACAGCACGGAGGGAGCCCTGGCTGGAGAGAGCAGCACAGCCCTTCTCACTCCTCCAGGAGAGCATCAGAAGGTCTGCTCAGCTTCTGCTGTGCTCGCTGACCAGGGCACAGCACTGGAGAGCCAGGAGCCCACTCTGCACAACCTCAGAGCCCACGGTGGACTCCTGCTGGACTCCAAGGGTTAAATCGTGGGCTTTGCTGAGATCTTTGCCTGGAAGCTGGAGGAGCAGAGAGCCATGGCCAAAGGTAGGATGCTGTGGGAGGGCAGTGGTTTCCCAGCCTTTGCTCCTGGAATCTTGACTGGGTTGGTTGCTGGAGAGCTGAAAACTCTGAGCTCTCCCAGCCTCTCGATGCTGGATCCAGGGGACAAGCTGGCAGCAGTAGAGGCACAGAAGGCAGTGTTGGGCTTACAGCAGCCTGACTTTATTGGTGCCAACTGGGAGCCCTGGGTGACTGGGAATATCCAGAGGCTGTCCGAGGCAGAGCTGGAGGCCTCTCTCCCCCCTGCTTCTGGAGCTTAATCTTCATGGATGTTGAAGAGCTTTGCTACTTCGTTGAGATCGTCGTGTTCCTCCCCATCTTTGATGATCTGCAGAAGGAAGAGTGGGTTAAAACCATCAGAGGTGATGAACCACCAGAGTGCCCTGTGGCCAGCAGCCAACAGGAAGAGTCAGATCCCGTCTGAAGCTCTGCTGGTGAGGACTTAATCTCTCCACAACCTCACTACAGTCCTCTCTACAGCCAAGTTCAGGTGGGAGAGTCTTGAATGCAACATTCTGTGCCTACAGGAATGGCAGGAGCTCCAGCCAGCCCCACTGCCTCTGCAGGATTTGTTTGTCAACTCTGGGGATAACTATCTCCATGTGCTTTAGCTCAGCTCACAGAAGATGAGCCAGACCTTGTACAGGCCTGCAGGAGCCACTCAAAGTGAAGTGCTCTGAACTTGCAAACCTGCCTGCTAGACAAGGAGGATCTTGAACATCCCTGGCTCTGCTCTAGGGGAAGGGCTGCCAAGAGAAGGGGATGGGAGAAGGAGCAGCACCACAGAAGCTTACAGGGAGATCCCAACTCAAGCTTCCAACAGGAAGGACAGCTCAGTGTGGAGCAGATAACCTTGGGGACAGTGTGGAATCACAGAATCAGTCAGGGTTGGAAGGGACCACAAGGATCAGCCAGTTCCAACATCCCCTGCCATGCCCAGGGACACCCCACCCTAGATCAGCCTGCCCACAGCCTCTGCCAGCCTGGCCAAAAACACCTACAGGGATGTGGCCCAAACCACCTCCCTGGGCAACCCATTCCAGGCTCTCACCACTCTCATGCTCAACAACTTCCTCCTCACATCCACTCTGAATCTCCCCACCTCCAGCTTTGCTCCATTCCCCCTAGCCCTGTCACTCCCTGATAAGACTAAAAAGTCCCTCCCCAGCATTTTTGTAGGCCCCCTTCAGATCCTGGAAGGCCACAAGAAGGTGCAGTTTAAACTCAGAGTCACAGAATTTCCTAGATTGGAAACGACCTTCAAGATCCTGGAGTCCAATCATTTGTTTCACACTGCCAAGTCCTTGACTAAACCAAACCCCTCAGCACAACATCTGATCGCTACGGTTGGAAAGGACCACCAGGAACTCCTGGAATTCTCCAGGGCTGTGGAAAAGTGAGCTCAGTCCAGCTGATTTCACGGTGGGGGTGGAGGCAGACAGTGGGGCATGGGGAGCCCCCAGCCTCAGCCATCTCCCTGCTGAGCACAGCAGCCCTGCACTCACCTTCCGAGCGATGGGCATCCTGTTGAAGATGTTCCACAGGACGATTCCCACCACCACTTTATCCCTGAGGTAGAAAATTACTCCTTTGCCATAATCTTCTCCTTGCTTTGGGACTTGAGGTGTCGGCCGAGAGCTGGGAGAAATGTGAACTTCTGAGGCTTCTGCTTCTGTTTCACTCTCCGACCGAATGCCTGTCCCTGGTGAGAGGACAGAACAGGACAGGAGGCGTCAGACATCTGCTGCAGAAGGTCTGACCATGATGGTGGAAGCAGAGTTCTCTTTGTGTCCAGAAACAGTGAAGTCCCAGCAGCAAGAAGCTGAGGGAAGCCTAAGGTGAAGGCAAACCTCCAGCACCGAACACACAGCACAGGGCGCAACAAACCAAGCCAGGCCCACATGGTCTGCTTATATCACTCTGGGGAGGAACCCAAGCTGCACCAGGGGAAAGCAGTGCTGCCTAAAAGAGCTGCCTGGTGTCTTCTTGAGTGCCAAGAAGGGGCCCAGCTCTTCTCAGTGGTGTGCCCTGTGACAGGACAAGGGCGATGGATACAAGCCAGAACCCAGGAAGTTCCACCCCAGAAGGAGGAGAAATTAATTAGTGCAAGTGTGCTGGAGGACCAGAGCAGGCTGCCCAGAGAGGTTGTGGAGTCTCCTTCTCTGAAGACTTTCAAATCCCATCTGGGATTTGCCCTGCCCTAGGTGATGCTGCTTTGGTCAGGGGCTTGCACTTGATGATCTCTAGAGGTCCCTCCCAACCCTCACTGGTGTGTGACTACTTTCATCCCACTGTAACACCAGACCCAGCCTCGGGCTAGACAAGTAGTAACCAGGCTGGTGATGTCTCCTGACACTCTCCAGTGAGGTCAGGCCTGTATGGCCACCACACAGAGACACAAACCCTTCCATAGGACCCAGCCCTTACCTGACTGCTCCGTGGCGCTCTTGGGTGTGTCTTTGGCTGTGGCTTTAGCGAAGACCCCAACCGTTGGCAAGCTGCTGTCAACCAGGCCGATGGCTTCATAGCCCACATTAGGGCCCAGGTCACTCCTAGGGACAAAGCAGAAGCCACGCCCACCTGTGGCATTAGTGAGACAAACACAGGTCAGTCCAGCAGCCCCAGGTTCTGGAGGGGTGTTGTGTGAGCCAGACGGTGGTGCACAGGTTGGCCGACACCCATCAGGTGAGGAGCCAAGACAAGAGCAGGTCTCAAGCCTTCAGCTTCTGAAGAAACAGCAATGCTGAAGGCCTGCTACCTTGGAGGAAGCTGGGGGGCTTCCAAGAAGGACAGCCACCAAAATGGCTCAAGGGCTGTAACCCCATTTCTGTGAGGACAGGCTGAGAGAGTTGGGGTTGTTCATCCTGAAGAAAAGCCTGGGAGACCTTCTGGTGGCCTTTCAGGACTTTAAAAGAAGTCACAGAATCACAGACTGCTTGGTGTTGAAAGAGACCTCAAAGATCATCTAGTTCCAACCTCTCTTCCCTGGGCAGGGAGACCTGCTGCGAAGGAGGAAGCCATCAGCATTACCAGAACATGGACTGGTGCCAGTAGGGCTTGGCAGCTCCTGTCATGTTTTCTCCAGCCAGCCTCCCGCTCACAACGGCGTGGTCGTGGTGCTCCACACGTCTCCTGCCCAGTTTGATGTCATAGAAGCAGGCAGCATCCCCTGCCTTGGAAAGGATCAGGAGTGAGGGGATGAGCACTGACATTCAAGCTTCAAGTCACACACAGATATGAAGGGAGAGCAAAGAGTGAGTGGAGCTCTGCTCTGACTTCTTCTGACGATCCCACCCCACCCCAAAGGCTACACAAGCCCTGGGCTCACCTATCTCTGGAAAAACAAGACAACACCAGAGGGTTTTTTCCCAGAGGAACCAAACTCTTGACTCCCACCAAGAGGCCTCCTAAGTGGTGGATGATCCACACTAACTTTAGGTTCCTCTAACTCCTCTTATACCCCATAAATAGCCCAGCACTGGCAGGGAAGCTTCCACAGCTACGGCGCTGCGGTGCCTGGGCCAGACCTGGGGGTGCCAGCGGGAGCTGCACCACACCTGGGCCCCACCACCTGCCCACTTGTGCCCCCCTTCACCTCCTCGGTGGATCCCCAGGGCAGCAGCACAGCCAGCAGACAGAAGTCCTCCGCAGGTACTCACCACCCAGATATTGGAGCGTGCCTGCAGCTCGGCGTTCACCCGGAACCCCCCAAAGTCCGAGTCCACCTCCAGCCCTGCCGACTTGGCCAGCTCCACGTTGGGCTCCAGCCCCACGGCGGCCACGATGTGATCAGTCTCCACCTGGTGGGGGATTCGTGAGTTAGCATCTCCCTTCCCTCCACGGCCCTGCAAACCTCCCCCTTCGGCAGCTTCCCTCTTCACCTTGCGGCCATCCTTCAGCTGGATCAGCAGCCGGCTGCCGCTGACCGACACTGACTTGACCACGGCGTTGGGCATGACCTTCACACCCTCTGCAAACAAACACAGGGCACATTTCAGCTGAATCAGGCTTTTTTTTTTTTTTTTTTTTTTTTTTTNCAGGTTAGGAAGCAGGGGAGAGGCCATCCTGTCTCTGCCGCATGCGTCAGAAGGGCTTCGAGTGAAGCCTGATCCCAGAGTGATTCTGGGATGTCAGAAGGAAAGTCACTTAAGGCTGGAGTGACACAGTGGAAAAGAAAAGGCAGTTCTTGGTGCCAGGATGCAGAGCTGCTGAGGTAACTGCAGCTGTGGCAGCAGGAGACAGCCAGAGGGGAAAATCTCTCTGGCACCAAGGTGTGGATTGCACAGAACCACAGAATTGCTCTGGTTGGAAAACACCTCTAAGATCATCGAGTCCAACCCTCAACCCAACACCACCATGGCCATTAAACCACGACTCCAGGTGCCATGGCCACGGGTTTCTTGAATGCCTGCAGGGATGGGGACTCCACCACCTTCCTGAACAACCTTAGCTTCCCCAGAGGAACTTGCAGCCAGGAATTTACAGCAGCTCCACTCTGCTCAGGCTGTGACTTGTCCTGCTCTGTGTCTGGGTCACCTCATGGCAGACCCATCTTCCTGAGGCTCCCCCAGAGCACCAGCAGAGAGCTGTGCTTCACCAGAGCTATGCCACGACCACCAGCCCGTGCTGCTGGCGGAGGAGCACCAGGTGCAGCTTCACCTCTTCTGACTTTCTCCGTGGTCCAGTTGCTCAGATACTCAGGTAGGACCTTGCCCATGTTGCCATTCTCTGGAAAAAGCTGAATCACCTCCAAGCCCCTGGTTCGTGCTGGAAGGACAGGACAAAGCAGGACTGTCACCAGCTGTGACACCGAGCGTCAGGACACAAACACAGACAGAAGATTCCAAACTAGGGAGCTTTGGCTCCCAGATTTTCCTCAGGAGTCACAAAGGCACTGGCTGAGGTTTAACAGACACCTGCAAACTGTGGGATAAGGCAGCAGTTTCTAAGGGAGATGTTTGGGATTTGGGGAAACCCTCTTGTATTAGAAGAGTGACCCTGAGGACACCACTGGCAGCAAGACTCTGGTGGTTCACCACCTCTTGGAGAGAAGTTTTACTTGGAAATGAGAGTTTTAGGACACTGAGAGAGAAAAATCAAAGTGTTTAGAGGCTGGAATGGCTTTGCTGGCCTGCAGAGCTTGCGGGGAGCCCAGCTACCAAAACTCCTCACAGTCAGGGGCTGGCTGAGAGAGGGAAAAAACCTGCTGGTTTGGTGTCATTTCAGGTTACTGCAGGCAAACCACCCATCTGGGCAAAAACTGCAGCTGGGCAATCAAAAAGATGTTGACAACATCAGACTGCTGCCACTCAACATCCAGCACTTGTGCCTGGCTGTCTGCAGAAGCAAACTCACCTCTCCTCCCCAGAGCACAGGCCAGCTCGCTACCCAGGAAACCACCCCCAATGATTGTGATGGACTTCACCTCTCTTGAAATCTTCTCCAGGTTTTTGAAGTCCTCAATCTGAAAGAAAAATTAATTTTCATTTCAAACAGGAACAGCAGCAGCAGATCCACCAGCCACAAATAGAGCAAGAACAGCAGATCCAACAGCCCCAAACAGAGCAGCAGCAGCAGATCCAACAGCCCCAACCAGAGCAGCAAATCCAAAAGCCCCCAAATAGAGCAAGTGCAGAAGATCCAACAGCCCCAAACAACACAGCAGCAGCAGATCCAAAAGCCCCCAAATAGAGCAAGAGCAGTAGATCCAACAGCACCAGAGCAGCAGCAGGTCCAACAGCCCCAAACAGAGCAGCAGCAGTAGATCCAGCAGCCCCAGAGCAGCAGGAGCAGATGTTCTTCTCCAGTTTCTCTCTTTGAAATAAGAGCAACTCTCTCACAGAATCCTAGAATGGCTCAGGTTGGAAGTGACCTCAGAAATCATCCACTCCAACCTCTCCACCAAGGACAGGGACACCTCTCAACTAGACCAGGTCGCTCAAGAACTCACACAGTCTGCCCTTAAACACCTCCAGGGAGGAGGCATCCATGACCTCCCTGGGCAACCTATTCTAGAGTCTCATATTTAAGAACTTCTTGCTAAGATCCAGTCTAACCCTACTCTCCCTTAGCTCAAAACTGTTCCCCCTTGTCCTATCTCTGGACATCCTCACGAAAAGCCTTTTTCCAGCCTTCCTGTAGGATCTCTTCAGGCTGCTCTAAGGTGTCCCCAGAGTCTTCTCCTCTCCAGGCTGAGCAAAAAGCAGGAGAGCTGTGACCAACCTCTATGTCTTTTATTCACTTTGTCCCAAGGCATAGGTTGAAGGTGAAGAAACTCCATGAAGGCAGCATGGATATCAGCTCATGAGACCATCAGAAAATGATCTAAGCCAATCCAAGAGCTAATCACTAATTGTGCTTGCTTCAGCTCTCAGAGCTGGGACAAGCAGATAGGTGGCCTGGCAGGCTCTGCCCTGGGGAAAAGGACTCAAGAGCAGAGGAAGGTCACCAGTGTCAAGGCAGAGCTGTGGTGGGTGAGCAGCAGAGGGAGGCAGGTGGAAATGGTGTCTCAGAGCTCACATGCTGGCCCCAGGCCTGGCAGCAGCTGGGTTACCTTGCGGAACAGAGTCAGCCGGCGCTGCACCTCCTTCCCTGCTCGTTCGATGGCAGGCAGGTTCCTGGGGGAGCCACCTGGGGACAAGGGCAGACAGACAGTAAGGATCCCATGGCCATGCCACACTGCTTGTCCAGGCACAGGACCACAGGAACACAGGATGGTAGGGGTTGGAAGGGACCTCCACAGATCATCGAGTCCAACCCCCCTGCCAGAGCAGGACCATCTAATCTGGCTCAGGTCACACAGGAACACATCCAGACAGGCCTTGAAAGTCTCCAGAGAAGGAGACTCCACAACCTCTCTAGGGAGCCTGTGCCACTGCTCTGAGACCCTTACAGGAAAGAAGTTCCCCCTTGTGTTGAACTGCAACCTCCTGTGCTGCAGCTTCCATCCATTGCTCCTTGTCCTATCCCAGGCAGCAAGTGAGCAGAGCCTGTCCCCCTCCTCCTGACCCCCAGCCCTCAGATATTTATAACCATTGATCAGATCCCCTCTCAGTCTTTTCTTCACACAGCTCTCCTCAAGCTGGCCTGCTCAATGTGCTCCACTCCCTGGTGCTGACCACCAAAGCCTCTCCGTGTGAGCAGCAGGTGTCCCAACAGTCACTAAGGCTCTGCACCTTGCTCCACTGTCTCCAGCCAGCTCCAGTCCCCAGAGCTGTTGAACTGCCAGGGTTAGCTGCTGGAGCAGTGCTCTGCACAAGCAAGAGCTGGTTCTTCTGCTCCCTGCTGCTACAGGCAGGATTTGGAGAGGCTGTCACCACACCTGCAAGGGAAGTCACCTCCTCCTTCTCCTCCCCAGCTCATCTTCCCAGGACAGAGCTTTGAAGTGAGACCGGCTGGTGCCAGGCAGGTGAAAAACCCCAGGGCATGGCTGTGTGACTGTCCTTCAGGTGGATGTCTGACACATGCTGGTGCTTCCTTGGCAGCTGAACACCACTGCCACAAAGCCTGGCACAAGGCAAAGGAGCCAACAACTTACCGGTGGCGATCAGACACTTGTCATAGGAGATCTGGGTGCCGTCACTGAGCTTCACAGTGTTGCCTCTGACATCCATGTGCACCACCTGCAAAATGGGACAAGCAGGAGAGCTCAGCTCTGGTGCACCACAGCCCACCTGAGTTCAGCTGCACAGGCCACCAACGAGAGAAGCAACCTGGGAGGTAGCATTGTCCCACCTCCACGTGCAGGAGAGTGGGAGAAGAGTGGAAGTAGAAACTGAGGCCATCACAGATCAAGTTGATCTTTTCCAGGATTTGATCCTAGACACCTGGGGTGGTTGAGCCCTGACAGGAGTCACTGACATCTGATTTTAATAGCAAGCAAAACACTGGGGAAGTCAAGAGAGGCCTCACCACAAGTCCTTCCACCTTCCCTGCTGACTTTCTAACTCACTACTGAGACCAGCCTCCTTTCCCCACCCTCTGACCAACACACAGCCCAGCTCCCAGTTTATCCCACCTTGTCTCTAAGCTCCATAAATTCCTACCCCACTCCCAAACAGGGCTGTACCCACCTTCTTGCCACACAGAACAGCCACTCCACCATTCTCCACGAAGGGCAGGTCACGGACAGGGACGTAGAATGAGGGCGGCTGGAAATAGATGCTGAAAAAAGCTCCATTAGCAAAAGGGGACCTGGGGTTGTGCAGCTTGCAGAAGAGGAGGCTGAGGGGAGACCACCTGGCTCTCTACAGCTCCCTGAAAGGAGGCTGCAGCCAGCTGGGGACTGGGCTCTTCTGCCGAGGAACAAGGGGCAGGACAAGAGGAAATGGCCTCAAGCTGCACCAGGGGAGGATGAGGTTGGACATTAGAAGAAACTTCTTGACTGAAAGGGTTCTCAAAGGCTGGAGCAGGCTCCCCAGGGAGGTGGTCAAATCACCACCCCTGGAGAGAGGGGTTTAAAGACCACAGAGATGTGGTGCTGAGGGCCATGGTTGAGTTAGGGAATGGTTGGACTGGGTATCTTGCAGGTCTTTTCCAACCAAGCTGTTCCATGACCCTACCCCACAGTCAGCCACCCCAGTGCAAACCACCACACAAGCTCCACAGAGAGCACCCAGGGCTCTGTCTCCTCTTTGCTCAGCCTAGTGGCAACACAGACAGCCACAGGCACACACCAGGGCTCTCCTCACAGCACACACCGAGACAGAGATGCCCCCAGTGACCCCCCACCAGCAGCCTGGGGTCCTGCAGAGCTCAGCAGTCGTTCCCTCACAGCAGTCAGCTCCTTGCCAGCTTGTCACTAAGCCCTGTCCTTGGTCCCTGCTGCCACCCACCTCCTCTCCTTGCCATTCCACTGCTTGAAGCGCAGAGTCTCCGTCACTTTGGGATCATCCGAGAACCAGAGCTCTTTGGAAAGGGGTGGCCTCATGTAGGGCAGGGCAGGATCTTCAGACACGATCAGCACCTTGAGCAGATCATTAAACAGGTCAGCCCAGGCAGGCCAGGGCAGTGGCCACGCAGTGGCAGCAGCTGTGAAGCAGGCACAGCACCCAGCTGAGCATCGCTTACCCGGGCACCGGGGTCCCGAGCCCGGATGGACCTGGCAGCAGCAAAGGCAGCAGTTCCTCCACCAATCAGCAGGAAAGGGACATGTGATGGGACCTCAGGGCGAGCTCCTGCAGCTGCAGGGGACAGAAGAAGGGAGCACAGCTCACTGGGAATGCAGCAGGGACACCAGCCCAGCCCCACAGCCCTGGCACACACAGCCTGCCTCGGGCAAACTGCCCTTCTCCTCCCTCTCCCTTCCACCCTGACAGCCTTCCCAAGAGCCATGCTGCTGCTCCACATGCTCCTCTGAGCTCCACTCTGATGGCTCTCTCCAATCAAGCCAGATTTAACCAAAGTGATGCTTTTCTGGATGTGCTCAGCTAGGCTCTGGGGCCACGGCAGAGCTTTGGGACAGGCCAGAAGCACAGCTTTTAGCAGGGGGCTTTTGTTCCTCCATTGCAGATCCACTTTGCTCTGCTTTAAGGTGTTAAGAAGAAGGATGATCTGCATAAGGAGCTCAGAGTGCCACCACTTGGGCAGCCTGTCAACGGGGCCCTGAACAAGTCCAGTGGACTCAGAGAGCTTCAGCTCATAAACTGATCCAGCTAAGAACACTGCTAACGTTTCCCCAGGTGGGTGAAGTCCCTGCAAAGGCCACAAAGCTCCTTTCCTGCGTCCAATACACAACTACAGAAGCTCCACAGGAGATCAGGACACTCTCTGCAGTAGATTCAGGACAGCAAAACCACTCCTGTCTTCTGCTCTGGCCAAACATCACAGCAGTGACCCATGAGTTATTCCTTACACGAAGGGACAGAGCTGAGCTAGCAAGAGGGACATAGCCCAAGGAGGATTCACCACACCAGGAGGAGGGACACAGCCAGGAGGTCATTCCAGTTGGAAAGCAACTTTCCTAGTCAAGATGCCCAAAACACCAGGGCTTATTTTTCTGTACTGCACTCTGAGAGGAGCCCAGCTGTTGAGTTCTTCCCACCAGCAAGTGCTGTTCCTAAGCAACAGGCAGTTAAACCCTAGGGAGAAGGCAACCAGTCACAGATGACCATGGAGACTCACCTGCTGTGCCCCCAGAAACAGCACCTGTACCTGGAAGAGAAGAGACTGGCTGAGCCCAGAGCAGCAGAGGCTGTGGAGGATGCTGCAGCTCAGGGCTGGCTCAAGAAGATCCCAGATTCAGAGGCTCTCTGTTCTCCAGAGGTTGAGCAATCTCTGTTCCAGCATCTGGGCTCTCACTCTGCCCTGCAGCCTCGCCCCTGACAAACACCTTCCATTCTCTCCCTCAGACCAAAGCAAACAGCTTGCTCCTGTATGCAGGGAGGTCCTGGTGGCTTCCCAGTAAAGGGACACAACACAGCTCATCTGCAATGACCCAAAGCCACTGCTGCCACCCAACAGATCACCTGGCTCAGCAGCTCAGCTGCTGTAGTTTGAGGTCGCAGGCACAGACCTTCAGGGAGCAACCTGTGATCCACACACAGCCTCAAAGCATCATCAGGAGCCTCACTAATTGTCCTGATTGCTCCTTCCACACGTGGCCCAAGCAGGACACCTCTTGAACACCCAGGGATGTGCATGGGATGAGGACATGGCCCAGCACAGCAGGTTTTGTGCTGGCAGAGACCAACAGCCCTGTGGACTCAGTGTCTTTGCCAGGCTGTGCCAGGGTTAAGAGCCAAATGCAGGGTGAAATCACTCCTTTTACCACAGAAGGCAGCAAAGAGGCCCCAGAGACCATCTGCTTTATCCTCGGGATTAGCTGTGAAACTGAGCCTTGCTCTGGGCCATGGAAATCCAGCACCACCTTCTGTGCTGAGAACACCCAGGCAGTCCCAGTAGAACAGTGATGCCATGATGGAGGCACAGCTTGTGCTGATCTGTGCTTCCAGAAGGGCTCTGCTCTCCTGGTTTCTGCCCCTGGGAGAAATCCAAGCTGGGGATGAAGGGCTGGAGAACAGCCCCATGGAGACCCCACCTGCCATGCTGGGGCCAGCTCTGGAGCCCTCAGCACAGCAGACAGGAACAGGGTCAGAGGAGTCCTCAGCAGTGACAGGAGGTCTGGAAGCCCTCTGCTGTGAGGCCAGGCTGAGAGAGTTGGGGTTGTTCAGCCTGGAGAAAAGAAGGCTCCAGGGAGACCTTCTGGTGGCCTTTCAGTGCTTGAAAGGGCCGGGGAGGAAAGCTGGGGACAGACTTGTGAGCAGGGCCTGTTGTGACAGGACAAGGGGTGATGGTTTGGACTCAAAGAGGGAGATTCAGGTTGGAGAGAAGGGAGAAATGTTTAGCACTGAGGCTGGTGAGAGCCTGGCCCAGGTTGCTCAGAGAAGTGGCAGATGCCCCATGCCTGCCACCACTGCAGGTCAGGTTGGTTGTGGCTCTGAGCAGCCTGCTCTAGTGGCAGCTGTCCCTGCTGGCTGCAGAGGGGTTGGACTGGCTGAGCTTTAAAGGTCTCTTCAACCCCAAGCACTCTGTGATTCTGTTTCAGAGGTCTCAAGGCCAGGCTGGGACTCACCGGGAGGGGAGGATTCACCATCCTGGGAGCGTGAGGTGATGGTCGAGACGCGGCTGGTGAAGCGCTCTTTGTTCTCTCTCAACGTTCTGAACACCTGCAGACAGCCAAGGAGGTGGTCACCCTCTGCATCTCAGCATCCAGGTACTCTATGCTTCCAAGTTCCCTGACAGGCTTTTGTCTGTCCTGCAGGCTCAGAAAAACCTTCTGCTTCCAGTTCAACGGACCGAAACAGCACTCGTGGGGGTAAAAAAGTGCCCACCAGGGTGGGCAGCTGCAAGTGGAAAGCAGCCAGGACAGGACCTGCTCTGTGTGAGATGTGATCTGCCTTGGCTGTCTGGTTGCTCTCCACAAGCAATGCACCTTCCTGCAGGTGTCTGCTGTGGATCAGCTTCAGGAGGAAGCAGAGGGAGCAAAAGAAATGCAGCCAACCCCGAGGCCACCTGCAAGCCGCAGCACAGGGCTGTGGAAAGGGAGACAGTCGAGGTAAAAAACCATCCCCAGCTCCAAGAGCCTGCAGCAGCTGGACAGGACAGACAGGCTTCCTGGCTTTCCCTAGGCCAGATGCTGCAGGCACCATGCCAGCAGTGCTGCCAGCACCCCTTCTCTAGAGGCTTTCTCAAGATGTGTTCCTGTGTGACCTGCCCTAGGTGCCCCTGCTTTGGCAAGAGGGTTGGAGTCGATGATCTCCAGAGGTCCCTTCCAGCCCCTACCCTTCTGTGGTTCTGTGACATTAGCAGGGGTGACAGCACTGCTGTCAGCAGCGCTCTCCAGACGTGGGAGGTGGCTGTTCCAGGCAACAACCTTCAGCTGAGGACATTCCCATGTCCCAGTGCCAGGCTCTTGCGTGCCTCTGTTAAACTCAGGCTACAGCCAGCAGCTCAGTGCTACAGGAAGTATCTCTAAAGACATCATTTAACCTCCAAGAGAAACTTGTATGGTAGAGGAGCAAAACCAATGCTTGAGGCAGGTTACAGTTTGCTGTTTGCCCCCAGAGCTGACCAATTTTAAGGCAAAACCTCCCCTTGTTAGTAATCC
Source organism: Psilopogon haemacephalus (assembly GCA_013396835.1). NCBI lineage: Eukaryota > Metazoa > Chordata > Aves > Piciformes > Megalaimidae > Psilopogon > Psilopogon haemacephalus. The sequence continues at coordinate 2,925,016 of VWZI01005210.1, forward strand.
AGATGACACAGGCACGATGTGTCTGGAGGAGGCTCCCAGGTGACCTTCTTGTGGCCTTCCAGTACCTGCAGGGGACCTACAAGAGAGCTGGGGAGGGACTTTTTAGGCTATCAGGGAGTGACAGGGCTAGGGGGAATGGAGCAAAGCTGGAGGTGGGGAGATTCAGACTGCAGGTGAGGAGGAAGTTGTTGAGCATGAGAGTGGTGAGAGCCTGGAATGGGTTGCCCAGGGAGGTGTTTGGGGCCAGATCCCTGGAGGTGTTTTTGGCCAGGCTGGCAGAGGCTGTGGGCCTCTAGCCTGATCTAGGGTAGGATGTCCCTGGGCATGGCAGGGGGGTTGGAACTGGCTGATCCTTGTGGTCCCTTCCAACCCTGACTGATTCTGTGATTCTAAGTCTCCTGCATTACAAAAGAGGCCAAAGCTGTCAAGACAGCCTCTGTCCAGCTGCTGGGTTTGGAGTGGGGGAGGAATATCAAAACTGGGACGTCTCCAGCAAGAAATAAAAGCCTCTGAAATGGGAAGGCAACACCAGTGAATGCTGATGGCAAGGCAGTGTTAGCTAACCAAGAGTGTTGTGACATCCAAACCATGCCTGGCAAAAGTGAATGCCTTGGGGGAGCTGCAATCTCTTTTGCTCCTTCACCGTTCTGCATTTCCCCAGTCTGCAGAATTTGGCATTTGGTAACACAGCAAAAAGTGCCAAACAGCAGCTGAGGGAGTCTATGCCAGGGACACACACACAAAAGAAAAAAACCAAAGAGCACAGACAGACAAAAGCATGTCCAGGGAACCAAAGCATGCCCAAAATACCAACCCCTCTCCCCCCCCAACAACAACAACTCAGTGTGGAACAGAAGTAAAATGAAGACATTTTGGAAGCCTTTTCCTTAAATATGGAGAAGTCGAAGTTATCAAAACCACCTTTGCTGGCTGCTGCAAGCAGAACCAGCGAGTTTTTAAGGGGGTCTGAAGGACAGCAAAGAGCAAATTAAATCTGATCCCTCAGAATGGAAGGAAAAAAAAAAAAAAAAGGCTGTTCTGTACATGCCAAATGGGGTCTTGGAGGGTAAAATCATTCCAAAGGGACACTGCCAAGCTCTTTTTGGTCAGAACGACAGAAAACAGGAATTCTGCCAGGTGACAGAGTGGTGCTTGGTGATATTTCAGTGCTCTGAAGCAATCACCAATCAGCCAAGTTTCCTCTGCCTGGGCACAATTTTTTTATTTAGTGGATGACTTCCTTTTCTCCTCCCGAGAGCAGAATAGGTGAGTTAATTAATTTGTGCTTTCCCGACGCTGGCAAATCAAAGGTGGCCACTTTGGGATGGTTTTTAGATGTGGGGAAGTTAATTCCAAGGCAATTTTTTTTTTCCCCCATCAGAACTCCCCTGTTTGAGGCTATCCAATTTTAAAAGTTACTTTATTTGACAGTGGCCCCATCAGAACTCCCCTGTTTGAGCCTATCCAATTTATAAAGTTACATTATTTGACAGTGGCCCTTGAAATTCAATAGCTGAGGCCAAGAAGCACAGGACAATTGGCTAAAGGGAATGGTGATGTTGGGATGACAACCAGAAGAGTCCCTCCCTCCACCCCCCCACCCAAGGAAACACATGGATTTAAGCATCTTACATAAACTCCTGTCCCAGTGACTGTTCCTCCTACTATTAAGTACAACAATAGGTTGCTGCCAGCTTTGCCAGGGGCACCTGAAGACGTCAAGGATCTAGAAGGGCATCTTAGGTGATGACAATGCAAAACTGTAGGTGAAGACAGGCAATGGAAGAGAAGAGAGGGACAGGGCTGAGTATTGAGGAGGGTTTGTGATTAAACAGAGAAGCAGAAAGTGCTCTGTAATTTCAGTTACCTGGTTTGTCACCAAAAGCACAGCAGGGCACAGCAAAAGGCTATCTACAGGGAAAAAAACTTCTACCCTTCACCTGGAGACATTCAAAACATGAGTAGAGGTGGCACTTGGGACATGGTGCAGTGGTCATGAAGGTGTTGGGTAGAAGGCTGGACTTAATCTTAGAGGCTTTTCCCAACTCTCATGATTCTACGGTTCTGAATTTGGTTTATTCCCCAGGAGCCATGAAGAGTTTCATCAGGAGAAAACCAGGACTTGGAACTTGCTGAAAATGATCCTCCAAGAAAAAGGATTTAGCAACGGAGATCTGTAGAATGTGACTCAGCCACTCCCAGCTCATGCTGCTGCTCTCCAGCTCTCCAGGAATGGGACTGACTCTCCAAGCCAGGCTGGGTGGTTTAAGCAGGACATGAAGGTAGGCTCACTAGTTTGGGGGTGACTTAGTGCACTGGATCTAAACACTGCTGTTCTCAGCGGAGGCTGGGCAAAGAATGGTCCACTTTGGTGTTGAGGGCATGTAGCACCCAACTCTCCATGAACTTCCAACCAAAACAATTCTATGATCCATTGGTTTAAGGACCATGGTTGTGTTGGGCTGATGGTTGGACTTATCTTGGAGGTCTTTTCCAACCCAAACGATTCCCTGATTGCATGGGCATGGTTTAATGGCCATGGTGGTGCTGGGTTGATGGATGGGATCTTGTAAGTCTTTTCCAACCGAAACGATTCTCTGATTGCATGGGCATGGTTTAATGGCCATGGTGGTGCTGGGTTGATGGATGGGATCTTGTAAGTCTTTTCCAACCCAAACAATTCCCTGATTGCATGGGCATGGTTTAATGGCCATGGTGGTGCTGGATTGATGATTGGCTTGATCTTGGGATACCTTTTCCACCTCAAACAATTCTGTGATTCTATGAATGTGGTTTAATGGCTATGGTGGTGTTGACAGTTGGACTCCATGACCTTGAAGGCCTTTTCCACCTCAAATAATTCTATGATTCTATGAATGTGGTTTAATGGCTATGGTGGTGTTGGGTTGCTGGCTGGACTTGATCTTGGAGGCCTTTTCCAACCCAAACCATTCTCTGATTGCATGGGCATGGTTTAATGGTGACAGTGGTACTGGGCTGATGGTTGGACTGGATCTTGAAGGTCTTTTCCAACCCAAACCATTCTCTGATTGCATGGGCATGCATGGTTTAATGGCCATGATGGTGCTTGGCTGATGGTTGGACTGGGTCTTGGAGGTCTTTTCCAAGCCAAGTGATTCTGTGATACTACTAACACAAACAGATCAAGAGGCAGAGCTGTGCTTGGTTGTAGCATGTATCTGAAGGGTGAAGCCGACAGGTAACTGAAATTAAGACTTCAAAACATCATTACCCTAAGAAGCTAATTTCCAGCCAGCTCAGTTAGCTCCCCTTGAAGTCTCCCTGAGGGAGGAAACAGCTACAGTGATAGGAAGCTGAGTGAAGAATAGCCAAGGCTTGACAGGAGAGGAGGACAGCAGCTTCTTCCTAGGAGCTTCTACTTACATAGACACCTGCTCCTAAGCTGGACAGGCTCACAATAAGGACCAAGAGTGAGTTATCACCCTTGCCCCCAGGCACACCAGAGCCAGCCACTTGTCTGCTGGGCTGCAGGTCTAGGGGCACGCTCCAGCGCTGCAGCAACTTGCCTGAGGAACAGAAGTCATTAGAGAAGGGAAAAAAAAACTCCAAACCCACAACAAACAAACAGTGTAAAAGGTAGGCTGGGAGGTGGAGAGAGAGAGAGAGTTGTTTCTGAGAGCTTAGTTAAGGAGCCACGGGCTTGAGAAGCCCAGAAGCACAGCTGTGTGACTGCAGGGGATTCACCCCCTGCCACAGCAGGCAGCTGCAGGCAGCTGTGGGTACCAGCAACATCTGGAAGATCAGGGAGTCACTCAATAAATCAAGGGTAGGAGCAGTTACAAGGAAGCCAGAGACTCCTTCAGGCCATGAATTGCTGGGAGAGAGCATGGGAGGCAAGAACGTGCTGCATGTTTGGTGTCTCCACACCCTTTTGTCACAGCCAGGGACTGGCCCAAAGATGCAGTTTGCTCCACCATGTGTGAGCAGAGACCCATGTCACCTCCTGCTAGGACGAGCAGTTGGTGTGGTTATACCAGCAAGAAGTCCTTCTGCCAACACCACTTACTGCACTGAGGTCAACCACCAGCCGAAAGAGGATTGTTGCTGCCCAAGGGGGCATCCCACATCCCAAGAGGACAATCCAGATGAGCACATCTGCCAGGACACGGGGCAGTGTGTCCATCTGATCAGCTACAGAATGGTTTGGTTTATTATAATCACAGGCTGCCCCAGTTAGGGCTCTAACTAGAGCAGTCCTGGAGGGCTTTCAAAGCTATGGGGATGTGGTGCTGAGGGACATGGTGACCTGGCAGTGCTGGGTTAAGGGCTGGACTTGATGATCGTAAAGGTCTTTTCCAACCAAAACGGCTCTACAACTGCTCCAAGCTCTGTTTCCAGCCCAGCCCCCTCAGCCGAAGCTGGCCAAAGGGTTTGGGTTTTCTGGCAGAGCATCTTCCACCTTGCTCAGACAACACCCAGGCTGCTGCACACGTTTGATCTCTTCTCCGGGAGGCAACTGTCAGCGCTACAAACCCGCCGGCAGCCAGCTGGATGCCAGGGCTCTCCCCCTCACCTAGGGCTTCCCAGAACGCAGAGCTTTCCCCTCCCGTTCCCGGCAGCCGAGCATCGCCACCTTCGCGGCGCCCCTGGCACCACGTCCCACCCACAAGCCTCGTCTGATGTGGCTGGCAGCGGAGAGGAGCGGCCCGTCCTGCCGCTGTGCCAAGGGCAACAGCAACGGCCCGCAGCGATTCCGCCGCCAACAGCGATTCGGAGCCAATTACCCTGGAACCGGGCAGCGCCCAGCGCCGCCGGGACCGCGGGACGGCTGCCCTCCGCCTGGCTAACGGGAGCGCACAGCTTCCGGGCAAGCTGCAGCGCTGTTAAACCCCGGTTGCCGACCGCGACCTGTCGCTCCCCGGGCAGCGGACTCCAGGCTGCACCGGGCTGGGCTGAGACACCACTCCGCACAGGCACCCACGCCGGGCACCGCCAGGAGGAGAGCCCCGGAGCCCCCCGCAGCAGATCATCCTCAGGGACCTCTCCCGCCACTCTCATTGTGCCCCGGTCCCCGCTCCCTCCTTCTCCTTGATGCCATGGCTTTCCATTTGAGCAGAGAACTCTAGAGAAACAGACTGCTGAATCAGCTGTGCAGTGAAGCTGTGGTACCCAGCATGGCTCTGAGTGATCATTGAATGTTGGCCTTCTACTGAACTTGTCCCCCTTTCAATGCCACTTCTTTGGACTTAGGCTCTCTCCAAGAAATGTGCCTTG
>VWZI01005210.1:2936821-2962778 GCA_013396835.1 Psilopogon haemacephalus
TCAGCATCCCTGTCCTAGCACCAGTGCCGCCACTGGGGCCGCCCAGCATCCCTACACCGGCCCCGGGGTTGCTCAGCATCCCTGCCCTAGCACTGGGACCGGCCCTGGGACTGCTCAGCATCCCTGCCTCAGCCCTGCTACCGGCCCCGAGCCTGCTCAGCATCCCTACACCGGCCCCGGGGCTGCTCAGCATCCCTGCCTCAGCCCTGCTACTGGCCCCGGGGCTGCTCAGCATCCCTGCCCTAGCACCGGTACCGGCTCCGGGACTGCTCAGCATCCCTGCCTCAGCCCTGCTACCGGCCCCGGGGCTGCTCAGCATCCCTGCCTCAGCCCTGCTACCGGCCCCGAGCCTGCTCAGCATCCCTACACCGGCCCCGGGGCTGCTCAGCATCCCTGCCTCAGCCCTGCTACTGGCCCCGGGGCTGCTCAGCATCCCTGCCCTAGCACCGGTACCGGCTCCGGGACTGCTCAGCATCCCTGCCTCAGCCCTGCTACCGGCCCCGGGGCTGCTCAGCATCCCTGCCTCAGCCCTGCTACCGGCCCCGAGCCTGCTCAGCATCCCTACACCGGCCCCGGGGCTGCTCAGCATCCCTGCCTCAGCCCTGCTACTGGCCCCGGGGCTGCTCAGCATCCCTGCCCTAGCACCGGTACCGGCTCCAGGACTACTCAGCATCCCTGCCTCAGCCCTGCTACCGGCCCCAGGGCTGCTCAGCATCCCTGCCTCAGCACCGGTACCGGCCCCGGAGCTGCTCAGCATCCTTGCCTCAGCATCAGCACCGGCTCCGAGGCTGCTTAGCATCCCTGCCTCAGCACCAGTACCGGCTCCAGGGCTGCTCAGCATCCCTGCCCTAGCACCGGTACCGGCTCCAGGACTACTCAGCATCCCTGCCTCAGCCCTGCTACCGGCCCCAGGGCTGCTCAGCATCCCTGCCTCAGCACCGGTACCGGCCCCGGAGCTGCTCAGCATCCTTGCCTCAGCATCAGCACCGGCTCCGAGGCTGCTTAGCATCCCTGCCTCAGCACCAGTACCGGCTCCAGGGCTGCTCAGCATCCCTGCCTCAGCACCAGTACCGGCTCCAGGGCTGCTCAGCATCCCTGCCTCAGCCCTGCTACCGGCCCCAGGGCTGCTCAGCATCCCTGCCTCAGCACCGGTACCGGCCCCGGAGCTGCTCAGCATCCTTGCCTCAGCATCAGCACCGGCTCCGAGGCTGCTTAGCATCCCTGCCTCAGCACCGGTACCGGCTCCAGGGCTGCTCAGCATCCCTACTTTGGCATCAGTACCGGCCCCGGGGCTGCTCAGCATCCTTGCCTCAGCACCGGTACCCGCCCCAGGGCTGACCAGTATCCCTGCCCCAGCACCAGATCTGCCCAGGATCTATGCCCCCAGCACCAGTGCAGGCTCCAGGGCTGACCAGTATGTCTGCATCAGCACCAGATCTGCCCAGGATCTGTGCCCCCAGCACCAGTGCCGGCTCCAGGGCTGACCAGTATCCCTACCTCAGCACCAGATCTGCCCAGGATCTGTGCCCCCAGCACCAGTGCTGGATCCAGGGCTGACCAGTATGTCTGCATCAGCACCAGATCTGCCCAGGATCTATGCCCCCAGCACCAGTGCTGGCTCCAGGGCTGACCAGTATGTCTGCATCAGCACTAGTACTGGTACTGGTGCTCACCAGCATTCCTTCCCCAGCCCCTCATCTCTGCCCGACCCCAGGGAGAGGGGCAGGGGACAATTTCTTGTCCTGGTGGTGCAGAGCCCCCTGCACAGCTGCCTTCTGATGGGTTTGCCACAGGCTGAAAGGGGAGCTCAGGGTGACTCGGTCTGTCCTCCTGCCCCCAACACTCAGCTCCACAGACTGGACCCAAAGCTGAGGGAGCTGGGGAGAAGCTGTGGGTGGAACTGGTGTATTCTGGGGGATGCAGATGGTTGTAGGCTGTCGGGGGCTGATGCTGGGGGGCTTGGCAGCCATGGTGCTGAACAGGGCTGGCAGCAAGCACCAGGGCAGGTGATGGCAGCAGAGCCAGAACTGGATGGATCTGCTGCGTGAAGGCCACTGTGACATGGTGACAGCAGTGTGAGGGCTGAGGGGAGACCTTCTGGCTCCCTACAGCTCCCTGAAAGGAGGCTGGAGACAGGCTGGGGTTGGTCTCTTCTCTCAAAGAGCAAGTGACAGGAGAAGAAGAAATGGCCTCCAGTTCCCCCAGAGGAGATTTAGTTTGGACACAAGGAACATTTTCTTGCCCTTGAGGGTTGTGAAGGCCTGCCCCAGGGCAGTGGTGGAGTCCCCATCCCTGGAAGGGTTTCAAAACCATGGAGATGTGGTGCTGAGGGCCATGGTTTGGAAGTGCTGAAAGGTCTCTTCCAAGCAAGCATCCCTGTTTCACTGACAACTCCAGGAACCAAGGCAGTCATCACCATGAAACTGGAGCTGCTGTTGGAGGGTAAGAAATTCAGTTGTGCTTTTAATGGCCATGAACATTTCCCTGCCTCCCCTTGAAGAGCTGTTCCTTCCTCCTCGCTTCCCTCCCCTCTATTCCACCCCTCACAGCCCTGGTGAAGAGGCTGGCACCCAGCCTCTCCTGCTGCCACCAGCCAGGGAACCTTGCCAGGCTTTCCACCTTCGGGCATCATTTCTGCTCCGGCAGGCAGAGCAGGAGGCAGAGCAGCAAACTGGCCTCTTCCTGCTCTGAAGGAAAGGTGAGAGGTGGGACAGCTTCCCAGATGGAACAGTCCAGCACAGACTGGCTAGGAAATGACAGAGCAGCAGCTCTTCTTTCCAGCATTTGCATGCTGTGAAGGACACTGGGGCAGCTGCTGTCTCAGTGGGGCACAGGGTGGTTTGGATTGACCCCAGACACATGTTTGGGAATTGCCACTGCTTTCAGGCTTCCAGACATGACCTACAAAGGCAGAACTCAAAGTAAAGGACTGACAGCAGTGGGCTGGAAGTGACCTCTGGAGTCATCTCCTCCAACCCCTGCTGAAGCAGGGAGACCTGGAGCAGGCTGCCCAAGGTTGTGGCCAGATGCCTTCTATGGAAGGAGACTTCACAGCTTCCCTATGTGACCTGTGCCTGCCCTCAGTCACCCTCACAGCATTCCCTGGTGTTCAGATGGAACCTCCTGAGCTCCAGTTTGTGCCTGTGCCCCTTGCCCTGTCACTGGGCACAAATGAGCAGAGGTGGGCTCCATCCTCTTTGTGGTCTCCTTTCAGGTGTCTATAGTAAGATTCCCTCCCCTTTGAGCCTTCTCTCTTTCAGGCTAACACTCCCAGCTCTATCTTTCCTTGTAGGACAGACTCTCCAGTCCCTTCATCTTCACAGCCCTTTGCTGTACTCTTTCCAGTCTACACCCAGGAGCTGTCCATCAGCTCCTCACTCATCTCCAGGCAGAGCTCCATGCCCTCCTGCTGCTCTCACACAAGGAGTGGTTCCCTCTCCTCATCCTTCACCCTGCCTCTGGGGAATTGTTGGGTTTTTATCACAGAATCCCAGCTTGGAAGGGAGCTCAAGAAAGGTCCAACCTTTCTTGGCAAAGGCATGGTCTAGACAAAATGACTCATCATCTGTCCAGCTGCGTCTCATGGTGTAGGATCAGATTGACAAATGCCCTCATCTGGCACGGGAGAAGTGCTTTGTGTAGTTCTTCTCTGTGATGGGCACAGAGGTCAATACGTTGGGAAAAGGTTGAGAAGCAGGGAACAGCACTGCCTGATGAACACTGTGATGTGATCTCTCTAGATAAGCTGGGCTTGCTTACTAGAATCCCAGAAGCACAGGCACTGTCATGTACAACTTGGGGCACTGTCAGTGCACGGTGCAAAGCTTGTGGGACTCACCCATCCATCCAATAAAAGGCTTCTTCTCCCTGCAAGGATGACTCTGCCTGTGCCCTGCCTTGGGGCAGTGGCACTGTGGTCAAAGACAGACCTGCAGGAAACCCTCTTGCACTTCCAGGCCAGGCTGAGTAGGGCTGTCAGCTACCTGATCTAGTGGAAGGTGTCCCTGCCTATGGCAGGTGGGTTGGCTTAGCTGACTGACACTGGCACAGGTTGCCCAGGGAGGCTGTGCTGCTCCCTGCCTGGAGGTGTTGAAGGCCAGGTTGAATGAGGCTTTGAGTGACCTGTTCTAGTGGGAGGTGTCCCTGCCTGTGGCAAAGGGGGGTTGGAACCGGCTGAGCTTTGAGCTCCCTTCCAACCTAAACCATTCGGATTCTGAAGAGCCCCAGGGCTGTCAGTCCTTCTTCACAGAAGAGATGTTCAAGTCCCCCAGTCATCCTCATAGCCTCTGTTGGGCTCTCTTGAAGGTCTCTTTCAACCTGACCCATTCCGTGGTTCCCGCAGGGGGCTGAACATTCCTAAAGAGCCCCGGGATGGACACGGGGTGCTCCTGTAGCCACCTCCCCTGTCTGCTTTGCTTCCCAGGTGCAAGTGTGGGACACGGCTGGCCAGGAGAGGTTCCGCAAGAGCATGGTGGAGCACTACTACCGCAACGTCCACGCCGTCGTCTTCGTCTACGATGTCACCAAGATGTCCTCCTTCACCAACCTCAAGACGTGGATCGAGGAGTGCAACGGCCACGCCGTGCCCGCCCTGGTCCCCAGGGTGCTCGTCGGCAACAAGTGTGACTTGAAGGACCTGATCCAGGTGCCGTCCAGCATGGCCCTCAAGTTCGCCGACGCTCACAACATGCTTTTGTTTGAGACCTCGGCCAAGGACCCTCAGGAGAGCCAGAACGTGGACGCCATTTTCATGTGCCTGGCCTGCCGGCTCAAGGCCCAGCGCTCGCTGCTCTGCCGGGACCTGGAGGGGCGGCCGAGCCCGGGCCGCCGCCTGCCGCCGGTACACGACGGCGCCGGTAAATCCAACTGCCCGTGCTGAGCGCGTTCGGCCCCCCGGCACCGGCACCCCCGCACCAATAAAGGCTCTGCGGCCCCACTCAGCTCTGCCTCTTGCTTTGCACGGCTCGGTTCGGCTACGTTCGGTTCCGCCGCCCTCGGCTGCGGTCGGCTCGGGTACGTTCGGCTTCGCCCCACGGCTTCGAGCTCGGCTACGCTCGGGCCAGATCGGCCGCACTCGGCTCTCTCCGACTGCCTTCGGCTGCTCTCGGCCGCGGTCGAGCGCATCGCGCATGCGTGGCAGGTTGCGCACGCGCACTGGCGGCCGCCTCCATCATGAAGTAAGTGAGCGGGACGCGGCGGGAGGGGAGGTAGGTCCGGCCCGGCTCTGTCCGGCCGCTCCCGCTGCTGACGGTGCCCTCGCCCGCAGCCCCCTTACGAAGGTGAAGCTGATCAACGAGCTGAACGCGCGGGAGGCGGAGCTGGGCGTGCAGGAGGCCGTGTCGTGGCACGCCGAGTACAAAGACAGCGCCTGGATCTTTGTCGGTAAGGCTCAAGCCGGGGGTGTGGTGGGACCGAGCCCACCGCGCTTGAGCGGTCCCTGCCCTGCCCTGTTCCCGCAGGCGGGTTGCCCTACGAGCTGACGGAGGGGGATGTCATCTGCGTCTTCTCACAGTAAGTGCCGCAGCCCCCTGCGCCCCCCGCCCCGCCGCCGCCGCCGCTGCCCGGGCTGCTAAGCCTTGTGTTACAGGTACGGGGAGGTCGTTAACATCAACCTGGTGCGGGACAAGAAGACCGGCAAGTCCAAGGGCTTCTGTTTCCTGTGCTATGAGGACCAGAGGAGCACCATCCTTGCCGTGGACAACTTCAACGGGATCAAGGTGAGCAGGGCAGGCCGGAATGTGGCACCAGGTGGAGGCTCAGCTGCCCTGACGGTGTAACTTCTGTTCCAGATCAAAGGAAGGACCATCCGAGTCGACCATGTGGCGAACTACCGGCCCCCCAAAGACTCCGACGACTTAGATGACATCACCAAAGCCCTCCACGCCAAGGGGTGTGGGGTTAAAACACCACCTCATTCGTCATCTGACTCCCTGTCGGAAGATGATGATGTGCCTGTGAAAAAGCAGAAAGGTGAGGGATGTTCTGGCCAGGGGGGGTCTGCACAGAGCCCTCAGCCTTGCGAGAGGAACGCTAAGGAGTGAGCCACAGCTTGGATGTCCTGGCTGCAATTCTTAATTCCCTAAGGGGTGTCCAGGTTCCTGTATCCAGCCCTTGTCTGTGAGTGTCTTCTCCCAGGGTCCAGAGAGCTAGATCTTACAGACAGTGACAGCACTCTTCCTGGGAAGAAGCTGCTCTGGGTCACTGCAGGTAGGGAGAGACTGGGAAAAGCACCTCTTGATCCTAAAGGGAGGTTGTAGCCAGGTGGGGATCAGTCTTTTCTCCCAGGCAACCAGCAACAGAAGAAGGGGACACAGTCTCAAGCTGTGCCAGAGGAGGTACAGGCTGGATGTTAGGAGGAAGTTTTGCACAGAGAGAGTGATTAGCATTGGAATGGGCTGCCCAGGGAGGTGCTGGAGTCACCATCCCTGGAGGTGTTCAAGACAAGACTGGATGGGGCACTTAGTGCTGTGCTCTAGTTGATTGGAAAGGGCTGGGTGATAGGTTGGACCTTTGGAGGTCTCTTCCAACCTGGTTAATTCTATGATTCTAATGTCTGGCTACTGCTGTAGGACTGGATTCTTGCAGGGGTGAGGAGTGTGTCCTGTGTGAAGTAATGCAGTTGGATAGGACAAAGCTAGCAGAGGTAGCTGGAGTCTGTGCCTGGAAAGGGAGGCTCGAGGATGGTCTTTAAATGTCCCTTCTAACCAGGCATGAGAGGGAATGGCTGCGTTGCATGTCTAGAGAAGGGCAAGGAAGCTGGTGAAGGGTCTGGAGAACAGGTCTGGTGCGGAGCAGCTGAGGGATCTGGGGTTGTTTAGCCTGGAAAAAAGGAAGCAGAGGGGAGACCTTCTGGCTCTCTGTGGCTCTTGAATGGAGGTTGGAGCCAGGTGGGAGTTGGTCTCTTCTCCCAAGGAACAGGTGACAGGACAAAATGGCCTCAAGTTGCTCCAGGGGAGATTTAGGTTGGACGTGAGGAACAACTTTCCATTGAGGGTTGTCATCCCTGGGTGGGGTTTCAAAGCTCTGGAGATGTGTTGCTGAGGGATGTGGTTTGGTGATGGCCTGGCAGTGCTGAGTTAGTGATTGGACTCCATGATCTGAAAGGTCTCTTCCAACCCAAGTTATTTTATGAAGGGCAGTACAGTGCTTGGCACAACTCGGGGAGCAGAGGTGGTGCTCACAGGACTGGCCATCCTGAAGTTGGTGACCTTTGTGTTCCAGAGAAGGAGAAAAGCAGACAGGAGCGGCAGAAGCCAAGCTCACAGGCTGGGAAGAGGGTGGCTGCTGAGGAGGAGACACAGCCCAGGGTCAAGATCAAGAAGGAGAAGGAGGACCCAGCCTACGAGCGCTACGCCAGTGGCAGCCAGCAGCCATGGAAGGGCTCGGAGGGGAAGCCCTCGAGCAGGACCCAGCGAGAGGAGGATGAACGGAGGCACCAGAGGCCCTCGGAGAGGAGAGGAGGGGAAAAGAGCAGCCAGGACCAGAGGGGACAAAGTGGTGTGAGGGAGGAGAGGGAGGCTGGCAGGAGAAGCAGGTGGGAAGAGTGCCCTGAGCGGGGCAGATCCCGGGAGCGTGGGGAGCACAGGCACAGGGAGTGGGGCTCTGCCCGAGGCTCCAGCCGCTGCTGACCTCCAGGGCCTAAGCCTGACTAAAAGCCTGGTTAAGATCCACTCCATGCTGAGAGAGAGGCCCTCAGCCTGCCCGAAATCATTCAGGTCTTCATGCTAAAAGATGCCCTAGGCCTGCCTAAAAACCTGCTCAGAGCCTCTCTTGGAGCCACCACAGCTGGACTGTTCACTTTCAACACCTTTCACGTGGATTTTCGACCCTCTGTGGGGCTGATCTTGCTGCCTGTGCCATCAGCTTGGTACAGCAAGTTTGTTTCCTCCCTGGAGCTGATCTTTGGGAGCAGCAGGATCTCCTCTCCCAAATCCTGGAGGGACTGTCCTCACATTGCTCTGCAGGGAGAGGTCTTGTTGGTCTTACACTCTCCCCTTTTGGGTGCTGAGCACCTGCCCAGCAGCTTCTGGAATCTGGTGGAGCCCCGGAGCCGTGGTGCTGACCTGGGCACGGTGTTGAGCTCTGTTTTGTTAAATAAACGTTACCTGGCCCCGGGAGCAGCCTTTCTCTCCCGGTAACCTGAAGAGTGTGGTTCTTACATTCCTTTGGGGCTGAGTTGACCCAAACCCAGCAGTGGTGAGCACGGAAAAGGGGGGCATGGGGTAACGAAGGGGTGACTTTTAACGGGAGCTGAGTGCTACATGACAAAATAAACCCCCGTTACGGTTTCTGGTAGCAGCCCAGCACCGGGAACGTGAAGCGGGGGAGCTTGTGTCCACCAAGCAGCGGGAACCGGACCCTCACCAGGGTACCGGTGGGAGACGGGGTTGGTGCGGGGATACCTGAACTCAGGGGCCCGTTCCTCTGCGTGGCTCCAGCCTGCTCCCGTTATGCCCGGGGGAGCGCTGGGTGTGAGGGGCAGGAGCGGCCGGCAGGGGGCGCCCGGCGCTGCCGCCACCATTCCGGTTCCGGCTGCGGTTCCGGTGGCGGCGCCGCGGGTGTGTCCGGCCCCGCCATGCCATGTCCGCGCTCAACTGGAAACCCTTCGTCTACGGCGGGCTCGCCTCCATCGTGGCCGAGTTCGGTGAGGCGGCGGTAGCCGGGGGTGGGGGAGGCGCGGCGGGAGGGCCGGGCCCGCTGGGTGCTAACGGCGCCTCTCCCCGCAGGCACCTTCCCCGTGGACCTCACCAAGACGCGGCTGCAGGTGCAGGGCCAGAGCACCGATGCCCGCTTCCGTGAGGTCCGGTACCGCGGCATGTTCCACGCTCTGTTCCGCATCTGCCGGGAGGAGGGCGGCCGGGCCCTGTACTCGGGGTAAGCAGCGGGCGGCACCGGGCCCGCGTCCCCGCACACGCCGGGAGCCTGCCTGCATCCCAGGGCGGGAGCCTGCCCGCTGCCCGCGGCGGGAGCCTGCCCGCTGCCCAGGGCAGGAGCTTCGCTGCAGCCCACACCGGGAGCCTGCCCGCTGCCCAGGGCAGGAGCTTCGCTGCAGCCCACACCGGGAGCCTGCCCGCTGCCCAGGGCAGGAGCTTCGCTGCAGCCCACACCGGGAGCCTGCCCGCTGCCCAGGGCAGGAGCTTCGCTGCAGCCCACACCGGGAGCCTGCCCGCTGCCCAGGGCAGGAGCTTCGCTGCAGCCCACACCGGGAGCCTGCCCGCTGCCCAGGGCAGGAGCTTCGCTGCAGCCCACACCGGGAGCCTGCCCGCTGCCCAGGGCAGGAGCTTCGCTGCAGCCCACACCGGGAGCCTNCCCACACCGGGAGCCTGCCCGCTGTCCAGGGCAGGAGCTTCGCTGTAGCCCACACCGGGAGCCTGCCCGCTGTCCAGGGCAGGAGCTTCGCTGCAGCCCACGCCGGGAGCCTGCCTGCTGCCTGCGCCGGGCCCCGCCCGCAGCCTCCCGGGTTGGCCGAGCCCAGGAGCAGGCAGGCCACAGCTCGGGTACCGGGCTCAGCTCTGGGCCACTCGCTCCGAGGACATCGCGGGGCTGGAGCAGGTCCGAAGAAGGGCAGTGAAGCTGGGCTGGAGGAGCAGCTGAGGGAGCCTGAATAAAAGGGGGCAGAGGGGAGGCTGCCTGGGTCTCTGCAGCTGCCTGAGAGGAGGCTGGAGCCAGGTGGTGGTTGGGCTCCTCTCCCAAGGAGCAAGTGACAGGACAAGAGGAAAGGGCTCCAAGTTACCCCAGGGGAAGTTTGGTTGGACATAAGGAGCAATTTCTTGCCCTTGAGGGTTGTCAAGTCCTGCCCCAGGCTGCCCAGGGCAGTGGTGCAGTCCCCATCCCTGAAGAGCTTTCAAAGCTGTGGAGATGTGATGCTGAGGGCCATGGTTCGGTGGTGGCCTGGCAGTGCTGGGCTCATGGCTGCATTCCCTATGCGTGGAGATCTCTTCTAACCCAAACTGTTCCATGTTGGTCTGAGGCTGTGACTTGTTCTCCAAGGAGAACAGGCATTCCAGCTCAGACTTGAGCAACCTCATCTAGTTGGGGATGTCCCTGATCACCGTAAGGGGTTTGAACAAGATGACCTTGGAGGGTCCCTTCCAACCCGACGCAATCTGTGAATCCACCAAGGGCTGTGTGGGTGCCAGCACTGGAGGCTGTGTGGGGACACTCCAGGGTGCTCCACGGATGCCTGAGGTTGGCCCCTGGCTGAGCTGTGCTCCCCAGCAGGGGCTGAGCCATGGCAGTGCCATGCCTGGGCCTAGAGGCTGATGAGGCAGTGTCAGACGGGGCCAGCCTGCTGGTGGTGCTCAGAGATGTCTTCTGCTCCCTCTCAGGATTGCTCCAGCCTTGCTGCGCCAGGCCTCCTATGGCACCATAAAGATTGGCATCTACCAGAGCCTGAAGCGGCTGTTTGTGGACCGTCTGGAAGGTCAGTGGTGGTCAAGGTGGTACCTTTTCCTGTTCCTTGTGCCCTCTGGTGTGGCCTCTTCCTCTCCTGTCCCTCCCAGCCTTGGGTTCCCACAGAGGTGGAGTTTTTTGACTCCGCGCTGGGGTTCTGTTGGCACAGCAGCGGCAAGGGTGGGTCAGGGCAGCCGTGGCTGGTGCACAGTCTTCAGCACTCTGCCCCTCCAGCCAGCTCTGGCCTTGCCCAACTAATTGTCTCTGGTTTACAAAATCAGAGACAAAAACAAAAAGGTGTTGGTGGCCGCAGCTCATCCCTTCCTTCTGGGTAGCCTCAGGGAGTCATCATCTGGCATAACTGCTGATCTATAGCTGACTGGTTGGGGGCAAGAGGATGGGGCCAGGCTCTTCTCAGTGGTGCCCAGAGACAGGACAAGGGACAAGGGGCACAAGCTGGAACCCAGGAGATTTCATCTGAACAGGAGGAGAAGCTTCTTTGGTGTGAGGGTGCTGGAGCCTTGGAGCAGTATACCCAGAGAGGTTATGGAGTCTTCTTCTCTGGAAAGCTTCCAACCCCAGCTGGACATTGTGATGCTGGGCAAGCAGCTGTGGGTTTGCCTGCTCTAGTAGAGAAGTTGGACTGAATGATCTCCAGAGGTCCTTTACAACCTCACCATGCTAAGATTCATGGATTCCACAATCTCCAACTCCCACCTTGATGTCTGCAGCCCAAAGCAGCTGTGGCTTGAAGCAGAGGAAGCTGACACAAGGCATGTGGAGCTGTATGCCCAGAGAGGTTAGGGAGTCTTCTTCTCTGGAAAGCTTCCAACCCCAGCTGGACATTGTGATGCTGTGCAAGCTGCTGTGGGTGCTGCTGTGCTTGGACTGGATGATCCTCAGAGGTCACTTCCAGCCCCACCATGTTGGAATGCTGGGACCACATCCCATCCGTCCATCAGATGTGGGACAGGGATGGAAAGCTGCAGGGTTCTCTCCTGTGCTACTGCTGGAGCCTTGGAGACCTTGAGCCCGATCACAGCACATCTGGCTGGGCTTTCCAGATGTGCCTTCAGCCACAGAGATGGGACACTGGGTGCTTTTGACCTATGTACTGGTGGCAGGAGGGGCCTTTCCAGCTGCAAGTAGCTGCACTTCCAGCTGTGAGTGCCAGTGTTTTGTTTCCAGCTGTGAGTAGCAGTGCTTCCAGCTGTGAGCAGCAGCCTTTCCAGATGTAACAGCATTTCCAGCTGAGTAGCAGTCTCCAGCTGTGACTAGCAACCTTTCCAGCTGTGAGCAGGAGCCTTTCCAGCTGGGAGTAGCAGCATTTCCAGCTGGGAGTAACAGCATTTCCTTTCCAGCTGAGTAGCAGTCTCCAGCTGTGACTAGCAACCTTTCCAGCTGTGAGCAGGAGCCTTTCCAGCTGGGAGTAGCAGCATTTCCAGCTGTGAGTAACAGCATTTCCTTTCCAGCTGCGAGTAGCAGTGTTTCCAACTGTGAGTAGCAGCTTTTCCAGCTGTGACTAGCAATGTTTCCAGCTGTGAGCAGCAGCATTGCATCTCCAGCTGTGAGCAGCAGCCTTTCCAGCTGTGAGCAGCACTCTGAATGTTTGTCTCCCCACAGGCCTGGGGCAGCCAGTGGCCAGGTCTCCTCTGGGAAGTGCTGTGGTCAGTACCAGCAAGGGTCTCTGCCTTTCCCTCACCCTCATACTGAGCCTGGAAGTCTGGGATCATGCCCCCCACCCCTCCCAGAACTAACTGCCTCTAACTCTCTCTGCCTGAGACTCCTACTCTGTTTTCCTGAGGTGTCTGGGGATCTAGATCAACGTGCACTGGTGTCAGGTGGCCTTGAGAAGTGTTGGGTTGTCCCCCTGTGTCTTGGCTTCATGAGAGATGCATCCCTGGATGCCAAAATCCCAGATAACTGCTGCAGATTGTCCCCTAACAGTGGTGTTGGGTCAGTGGCTGGACTCGATGATCTCAGAGGGTTTTCCCAACCAAAACAGTTCTATGATTCTGTCACACAAGACTCCTCCTTGGCTGACCAGCCTGACCCACCACTCAGACCCACTCTGCTCCTGCTTTCTGTCCCCAGCTGGAGTGGGGATGTCCCTGCTGTCAGCTGGTGGTTGCTGGCCGGCCTCTACTCGTGCATCTGCACCCTGTGATTTGTGACCTGAGCTTTCTGCTCTTCTCACAGCTTCCTGCTTGTTCAGTAGGGTCTCTGCAGCTTCTCTTCAGGGTCTTGAGGAGCTGACTTCATCCTCTTCATTGCAGATGAAACGTTGCTCATCAATGTGATCTGTGGAGTGGTTTCGGGGGTGATCTCCTCAGCTATTGCCAACCCAACAGATGTGCTGAAGGTAAGAGCTGGTCCTGGCCAGACACAGCTCCTGGCTCTGGCTGCCTTCCAGTCAAGACACATCTCTCCCAGCTGCAGTGGAGGGAGCAAACATTGGTCCAGGAGGAGAAAACATCAGTATGAAGGGAAAGCAAATGCAGAATCTTCATAATGGCCAGGAGTGAGTTGTGAAATGCTGATGAAGAGTTGATTCATGGACTGGATGGAGCACAACACCTGCTCAGGGAAGGGTTGGAGACTCTATTAGCTGAGGAAGGTGGTGGAAGCCAGCTGCTCCTCAGACATTTTCAGCTCTGGTCCTTATGTTGGACTTTGATGCTGCCACAAAGTCCTGCCTGTTCCATGCAGCAACCAGAGCACGGAGGGGACTGCTTGGTCCTCTCCATTCCCTGCTGCAGTGTCACTGGGGTAAGGATAGCTCTGCCCTGAGCAGAGGGAGCACTTTCCCATGCTTCTCCCTGTCTGGAGCAACCTTCTTGGAGTGGGAAGGCCTTACCTGTCACTTCTTGGTCTTCTCTGAGCAGTGCAGTGTGTTTCTAGCTTGCCATTGTCACCATTTGCAGGGAGAGGGCAGGTGGACAGTGGCATCTGCACCAAATTGCTCTGACATTCCTCCTACTGGGAGGTCCACTGGGCTGGCATCTCTGGGCACTGAATGCTGTGCTGCTGATGCCATCTGCCTGGCTCTCCTGTTTCTTCCAGATCCGAATGCAGGCCCAGGGCAGCCTGTTCCAGGGTGGGATGATTGGCAGCTTCATCGACATCTACCAGCAGGAAGGAACCCGAGGCCTTTGGAGGGTGAGCACCAGCTGCTGGAGCCTCCCACCAGCAGCAGAACTCAGAGCTTCCTCAGCTCACTCTCTACATATGGCTGCAGCTCTTGGAGAGCCTTGAACTGTGGGTGGAAGCCAGACCAGCAGGAGCAGGGCTATGGTGGAGGCTGAGGCTGTGGTGGGCCAGGCAGGGCTTGTTTCCAGGGCTGGAGCTGGTGTGCATCAGATACAGGAGTGTCCCTCAGTGTTTGGGGCTGGGTCAGAGGGTCCTGCCTGAAGGGGGATGCTCATCCTGGCTTGTCTTGGAGTCAGCTGGAGGTGACCCTGCACGTGGTGAGTGAGACAATTTACCTGCTCAAGAGTCTGAGCAGCTGAGCTCCTCACAAGCAGGAGTTTTTCCCATGACCCCAAGAGACACCAATGTTATTCAGTAACTTTCTGAAGTTCCAAAGGGACAAATTCACTCAGTGTCCCCACCTGGCTAGCCTTAGACCTCTTTAAACTTGCTCTCTGAGTGAACAGAGTAGGACAGAGAGGTGGCTTTGGGGGAAGCTGCTGACCATTGCCAGTGCGTGAGCCTTGCTGGTTGGGTTTTCAGCAGTGGCTCTTCGGCTTGGTGCTGCCTCCTGGTGTTGATTTTCAGCACAGACATCAGTGAGGACTGCTCTGTGTGCTCTGCAGGGTGTTGTTGGTGGTGACTGGGATATCAAACCGGGAGGACTGGCTGATAAACCTTCAGGCTGTGCTGCTGCTCAGCCAGACCTGGACAGGCTGGAGAGCTGGGGGAGAGGAATCTCATGAGGTTCAAGAAGAATATAGAGTCCTGCAGCTGGGCAGGAACAGCAGCATGCACCAGTACAGATTAGGGGCTGACCTGCTGGAGAGCAACTCCATGGAGGAGGACCTGGGACTTCTGGTAGAAAATGAGTTTAAGTTATTCATGAGCCAGCAATATGCCCTCGTGGCCAAGAAGGCCAATGGCATCCTGGGGTGCATTAAGAAGATTGTGGTCAGCAGGTCTAGAGAGGTTCTTCTGCACCTCTACTCTGTCCTGGTGAGGCCACAGCTGGAGTACTGGGACCAGTTCTGGGCTCCTCAGTTCAAGAGGAATAAGGACTGGAGAGAGTCCAACAGAGGCTATTAGGATGATGAAGGGACTGGCACCTCTGTCTGATGAGGAAAGGCTGAGAAACCTGGGGCTGGTTAGTCTGGAGAAGGGAAGGTTCAGAGGAGGGAATCTGACCAATGCTTATAAATATCTGAAGGGTGAGTGTGAAGAAGAAGGATCCAGACTCTTCTCAATGCTGTTCTGTGACCAGGACAAGGGGCAGTGGACACAAACTAGAACCCAGGAGGTTCCACCTTAACATGAGGAGAAACTTCTTTGGTGTGAGGGTGCTGGAGCCCTGGAGCAGGCTGCCCAGAGAGGTTATGGAGTCTCCTTCTCTGGAGACTTTCCAAACCCATCTGGATGCATTCCTGTGTGACCTGCTCGAGGTGACGCCTCTTCAGCAGTGGGGTTGGACTCAGTCATCTCCAGAGGTCCCTTCCAACCTAGCTGTTGTGTGATTGTGTGGCTGCTCTTTGTGCTCTGCAGGGTGTTGTGCCAACAGCTCAGAGAGCTGCCATCGTGGTGGGGGTGGAGCTGCCAGTCTACGACATCACCAAGAAGCACTTAATTCTGTCAGGCCTGATGGGTGACACCATCTTTGCCCACTTCGTGTGAGTACTGCCTGCAGCTGCTGTGCTCTCTGGGCTTGGCAGGGGGTTGTGAAGCAGAGGAACAAGCTGGGATCTGGGGTGAGATATGTTCATAGAGCAGAGAACAGGATTGGTACTTCTGAGGGACCTGCTGCATTGGCCGGGGCAGCTCAGAGTTGGCCAGGTGTACCCAGAGGGACCTCCATAGGAAAGGAGCCTGGCAAAAGTCCTCTGCTGACGTGAAACATCAGCTTGACTTCAGCCTGCTGGTGACCTGGGGTGCTGCTGCTCCATGTCTGGCCCTGATGTGCACACAGCAGGAGGTCAGGCTGCTGCAGCAGTTGGTTGAAGGTGCTGCTCCAGTCCCAGGTCCTCTGTAGACACCATCAACTTCAGGGCATTGCTCTGAGGGCTTTGTGAGGATCACAGCACCCCAGATGACCTGAGCATGGGGTGGGTTAGGGACCTCCCATAGTCTTCTTTGATCCACATGTTCCTGTTCTCCTGGCAGACACTTTAGCTGGAGGTGCTAAAACCCCAGAGGGGTTTTGACTGAAGAGGGCTGAAGGTGACAAGCTCTAGACCATGTGTGGAGGGAGGAGGCTTGCAGCTGTATGCTCCCTTTTGCTGCCCCTGATCTTCCCTCCTTCCCCACCCCGAGGAGATGTTTGCTCTGGGGTGGAGGATGTTGTCCTTCCTAGAAGCTGCCTTCAGGCCTGTGTCACCTCCACAGCATCTGGAGGACTCGGTGGACCACAGGCTGCCACCCTGGTAGAGACCTAGTGGTGGCTCCATGAAGGGTCTGGGTAAGACAGAGCTGAGGTGTCCCTTGCCCTGGCTGTTTCCTCCCTCTGCCTGGTTCCTGAGTGGGCACAAGGATGTCTGCAGCTGAACGGCAGGGAAAGATGTTTCCCTTGTGGCTCCACCAAGGCCTGTCTGAGCTGAGGTGGTGTCTTCAGAGCTGCTTCTCTGCTCTCTTGCTGTCTGCAGGTCCAGTTTCACCTGTGGGCTGGCTGGGGCCATCGCCTCCAACCCCGTGGACGTGGTGAGGACGCGGATGATGAACCAGCGAGCGATCGTGGGCAGCACAGAGCTCTACAGGGGCACGCTGGACGGGCTGGTGAAGGTGAGGGTGGGCAGAGCCCCGTGCTTGAGAGTGGCCAGGCTCCAGCACCACACACCACTGGCATGAGCACTTAGAATCGTAGAATGGTTTGGGTTCAGAGGATCTTTAAATCCGCAGCCAGCAGGGACATCTGCAGCTAGAGCAGGTTACTCACAGCCACGACCAACCTGACCTGCAATGGTGCCAGGGATGGGGCATCTTCCACCTTTCTGGGCAGCCTCTCTGGCCTGGGTCTCGCCAGCCTTAGTGTAAAAATGAGTTAGCCAGGTTTGTGTCTTTAGCTGGTGG
Organism: Psilopogon haemacephalus; assembly: GCA_013396835.1. Lineage (NCBI taxonomy): Eukaryota > Metazoa > Chordata > Aves > Piciformes > Megalaimidae > Psilopogon > Psilopogon haemacephalus. Next base: position 2,953,463 of record VWZI01005210.1, read on the forward strand.
GATCATCATTGCTCTGTAGATTCCACAGCAACAGGATGTGAGTGTTCCCCACAAACAGAGAAGGACCTAGAGCCACCCTCTTGAACTCATAATCAGCTCGAGCATCCTCCTGCCAACTTTCTGGGCCAAAGCTTTGTTGGTGCTGCAGTTTGGTTAGGTTCAACTGCTGTAAGGGACACCTCAGCATCTCCAGGAGCCCTTCTGCTTCCTGCAGCAGCTGTAAAGTCTATGATAGCACACTTGGTATTGGAGAGATGGGCAGTGTGGACCTGCTGTGTCTCAGAACTGGCCTGTCTCTTGTCTCCTCCCAGACGTGGAAGAGTGAGGGCTTCTTTGCACTCTACAAAGGCTTCTGGCCCAACTGGCTGCGGCTTGGTCCCTGGAACATCATCGTATCCTTCGGCGTGGGCAGGGGGAGACCCAGCTGTGAGGGGAGGCACAGAGCAGGCACTCTGGTGGGACACGTCTGAAGTCCCTGTCCACTTCAGGCTGCACAGCCTGGAGCACATTCCCTGTCCTGCCCGGACAGACAGGAGCTGGAATGTGGCTGTGGCTGGTTCTAGTGACAGGAAATGGCACTGCCTGGGGATGCTGCTTCCAGCAGCTCTGCAGTGGCTCCTGCAGGGACTTCAGCGTCTTGGGGGAGGCGCTTTGGAGCGAGTGCTCGGTTTGAGTCTGCTTTGGCCTGGGCTTGTGGAGGTGCTGCCTGGCTTGGATCAGCTCCTGGTTGATCAGGGATGCCTGAGAACCTGCTGCTGCTCCACGATGGTGCTGACGTGTTCTGCAGAGCTGGTGCTGGACCAAATAATAGACTCACAGACTGGTTGGGGTGGGAGGGGATCTTCAAAGCTCGTCTAGCCCAACCCCCCTGCAGTCAGCAGGGACATCTGCTGACATCAGAGCAGGTTGTTCAAACAACCTGATGTGGAATGGTGCCAGAGATGAGGCATGTCCCACTGCCCTGGGCAACCTGGGCCAGGCTCTCACCACCCTCAGCGTCAAACATTTCTCCCTTCTCTCCAATCTGAATCTACCTCTTTGAGTTCAAAACCACCACTCCTTGTCCTGTCACAGCTTTCTGACTGGCCTCTTGAAGTCCTGAAAGGCCACCAGCAGGTCTCCCTGGAGCCTTGTCCAGGCTGAACAATCTCACCTCTCCCAGCCTGGCCTCACAGCAGAGGGCTGGAAGCTCTCCCATCATTGCTGTGGCCTCCTCTGGCCCTGCTTCAACTGTTCCACGTCTCTGCTGTGCTGAGGGCTCCAGAGCTGGCCCCAGCACTGCAGGTGGGGTGACAGCAGAGCAAAACACAGGGGCAGAGTCCCCTCCCTCCACCTGCTGCCCATTCTGCTGGGGTGCAGAGTTCTCCTTGCCCTCTGAAGTTTGGGGCATGATTGTTTTTCTTGACATCCCAGCTGGGGGTTAGAACCACCTCCCTTCCTCAGTGGTCTGGAGAGGCTGGGCCAGTTTGCTGTGGGGTCTGTTCCTGGTAGTGGTTGCCCCACACCATCTCCCAGTGCAAGTCAGAAGGGCTGGTTTTTGAGCTGTGCTGATGTCCACCTGCCGTGGCAGGCCTGGCCTGGCCACCTCTGGAGGAGTTGTGCAGCTTCTCAGGTGTTTTGCCCAATTCCTTGACGTTCCCTTCAGTTTTTTATCACCTACGAGCAGCTGAAGCGCCTCCCCTTCTGACAGCTGCCTTCATCCCACCGCAGTCCTCCTCCAGCCCTGCAGCAGCGAGCTCTGCTGCAGCCTCCCTCTTCATTTCATCACCCCCCACCGTGGTTTGATGTCTGGGTAGATGTGGGTCTGGGCTCTCCTCCTCCTCCTCCTCCTCCTCTCTCCAAACGCATGGTCCCTGGAGCACAGCCTGGCTGGAGGATAAGCGGGAGGCTGCTGGTGCTGTCAGCTGCAGGTTTGGTCACACAGTTTTCATGGTCTACAAGTGTCTGGGCCCAAAGTGATGTCTTCTGTGAAGATCTGTGGGTTTGGGTGGCCTTTTGGTGCAGCTGGGGTTATGGGGGTTGGCTCGGGGACAGGTTTTGTGCTGTGCCTGTGGGGAGAGGCTGGGGGGGCTGTGCAGGTGCTGTTGTGTTTCCTCCAGAACTGTAACCTCATTAAATTATTTATTGACTGGTCTGGCTGGAGATCCTGGTGGTGAGCATTTACAAGCAGGGCTGTCACAGAGCAGGTGGCCTCTCTGCTCCTGAAGAGAATTGCAGCTTGGTCTGGGTTGGAAGGGACCTGGTGTGATGGCCATGGTGGTGTTAATGTCCTTGATTTGACTCAAGGGCCTTTGCCAACCAAACCAATTCCATGGTTCTGTGATTGAAGATCATCCAGTTCCAACCACCCTGCCATGGGCAGGGGCACCTCTCCCTACACCTGGTTGCTCAAGGCCCCGCCCAGCCTGGCTTTGAACTCTGCCAGGCTTGGAGCCTCCACAACTTCTCTGAGCAACCTATTCCAGTGCCTCACTGCCCTTATGGGGAAGAATTTCTTCCTAATGTCTCATCTCAGTCCAGCTTCTGCCAGTTTGAGGCCATCACCCCCTTGTCCTTTCACTCCATGCCTGCTGTGTGCTCAGGGCCTGCTCTCAGCCTCTCCCCAGGTTACTGTTTGACAGAACAGCTTCTCTCTGCCCCATTTCCTGTTAGCCAGCTGGGATTTTTCCAGCTCAGGGGACAGGAGCAGTGGCTTGGAGCTGTTTAAAAGGGCAGGGCAAGTCCCAGTCACATATCAAAGATCACAAAATCCCAGAAAGATTGGGGTTGGATGGGACCTTAAAGATCATCTAGTTCCAAGCCCCCCAGCATGGGCAGGAACACTTCCCACTAGCCCAAGTTGCTCAAGGCCTCATCCAACCTGGTCTTGAACTCCTCCAGGGAGGTGGTATCCACAACCTCCCTTGGCAACCTCTGCCAGTGTCTCACCACCCTCGTAGTGAAGAACTTCTTCCTAATGGCCAACCCAAATCTCCTCTGCTCTAGTTACAAACCACTGCCCCTTGTCCTGTCACCACAGACACTTGGAAACTTCCTCTAACCCTTCTGCCCCAGCAGGCTCATCCACAGAAGGTTACAGAATCACAGACACATCCAGGCTGCCAAAGCCCCTCAGGATCACCAAGTCCAACCTAGAACCCTACTCTGCAAGATTCACCTTAAACCATAGCCCTAAGCACCACAGCCAAACCACCCTGGAACACATCCAGGGTGGGTGACTCCACCACCTCCCTGGGCAGCTCATTCCAGTCTCTGACCACTCCCTCCATGAAAAACTTCTTCCTAATACCTAAACCTCCCCAGCCTCATCTTGAGGCCATCCCCACTTGTTCTGTCTCCAATTACCTGTGAGAAGAGACCAGCTCCAGCCTCTCCACAATGTCCCTTCAGGAAGCTGTAGACAGCAAGGAGGTCTCCCCTCAGCCTCCTCTTTTTCAGACTAACCATCTCCAGCTCCCTCAGTCACTCCTCGTAAGATTTATTCTCCAGGCCCTTCCCCAGATTTGTTGCCCTTCTCTGGACCTGCTCCAGCACCTCCACATCTCTCCTGTTGGCCAGGATCACAGTGCCCAGGTGGGGACTCTGTTGGCTTGTTCCCTGTTGCCAGCACCCACGTCAGAGCAAGGCACTGTTTCTGCTCAGGTGCCTGCCGTTTGGCTGGGGGATGTCCCCCACCCACTCTGTGCCACGGTGGCAGCTTCCTGCCCAGGTACTCGCTGCTCAATCCCTGCTCCAGGGTTGTCTGGAAACGTGGCTGGAGGGAGTGCCCTCCGTGGGCACAGGATGCACTAGGAGAGCTCTGGTGGCTCCGGCAGCCACAGGCAGGGCACGGCACAGCTCCCCGGCTCGGGGACACCACAGCTGCCACCCTGGCACCGAGGGGCTGCTGAGGCACAGCTCCACAGCTCGGGGACACCACAGCTGCCACCCTGGCACCGAGGGGCTGCTGAGGCACAGCTCCACAGCTCGGGGACACCACAGCTGCCACCCTGGCACCGAGGGGCTGCTGAGCCACAGCTCCACAGCTCGGGGACACCACAGCTGCCACTCTGACATCGAGGGGCTGCTGAGACACAGCTCCACAGCTCGAGGACACCACAGCTGCCACTCTGACATCGAGGGGCTGCTGAGACACAGCTCCACAGCTCGGGGACACCACAGCTGCCACTCTGACACTGAGGGGCTGCTGAGACACAGCTCCACAGCTCGGGGACACCACAGCTGCCACTCTGACACCGAGGGGCTGCTGAGGCACAGCTCCCCAGCTCGGGGACACCACAGCTGCCACCCTGACATCGAGGGGCTGCTGAGACACAGCTCCACAGCTCAGGGACACCACAGCTGCCACCCTGGCACCGAGGGGCTGCTGAGCTCTGCCTGCTAAGAAGCCCCAGGTGAGGGATGCCCTAGAATTGGGTTTGGGGACAAGATGGCAACGGGTGGGACAGTCAGTGCCACCGAATCAGCCCTGGGATTCATCCTGGCCGTGCTGGCCCCGCTCATCATGGCTGCCAACGCGGTGGTGGTCGTCGCCCTCCTCCGCCTCATCCAGAAGAGCGGCTCCAAGGGGCTCTACTTCGTCCTGAACCTGGCCGTGGCCGATGCCACCGTGGGCTTCACGGTGATGGGCCTGGTGATGGACGAGTTCTCCCAGCGCGTCGACCCTCCCCAGATCTTCTGCGTCCTGCGGATGGCTTTTGTGACCTCCTCCTCGGCCGCCTCCATCCTCTCGCTGCTGGTGGTGGCCTGTGACCGGCACCTGGCCATCAGGAAGCCCTTCCACTACGCCCGGCTGGTGACGGGCCCGCGGGTGGCCCTGCGGCTGCTGGGGGTCTGGCTGGTGGCCGCCGTCATCGGCTTCCTCCCCGCCCTCAACCCCGACTTCCAGAAGGTCTCGGCCTCCCGCAAGTGCTTCTTCTTCGGGGTCTTCCACCCCGCCTACATGCTCACCGTCTTCTGCGTGGGCTTCCTGCCGGCGCTCTTCGTCTTCATCTACCTCTACTGCGACATGCTGAAGGTGGCCTCGGCACACGTGCAGCAGATCGCGGGGGTGCAGCAGATCGCGGGGGTGCAGCAGATCGCGGGGGTGCAGCAGATCGCGGGGGTGCAGCAGGCAGGGCTGCCGGAGGGCTGCCCCCCGCCGCCCCGGCCCCACGGCGAGGTCAAGGCCATGCGCACCGTGGCCCTGCTCATCGCCTGCTTCACGCTCTCCTGGCTGCCCTTCTTCGTCGTCAGCATCTTGCAGACCGCCTGCTCCGCCTGCTTCCCCGACGGCCGCCTGGAGAACTACCTCTGGCTGCCCGGGCTCTTCAGCTCCCTCCTCAACCCCCTGCTCTACTCCTACCGGCAGAAGGACGTCAGGCTGCAGCTCTCCCAGCTGCTCGCCGAGGTGAAGAGGAGAATCCTCCTGCGCCTGGGCGACGGCCGCCGCTTCCCCGGCGGAGGCGCCAAGCCCCTGCCCACCGTGTCCTGCCTGCAGCTCCAGGGCTGACTCGGTAAGGAGCAGGCGGCAGCAGCTCTCCGCCTCCTCTCCGGCAGGCTTTTCGCCGCCGTGCCCGGTGGCAGGACGGAGGGTAGCGGGCTCCAACTAGCGAAAGAGGCCACGTCTGGAGTCACGGGGCCGGCTCTGGGCTTCCCTGGGTGGAGAAGCACAGGGGCTTGCTGGAGAGAGTACTGCGGAGGGCTGCAGAGGTGCCGAGGGGACTGAAACATCTCTGTGAGGAGGAAAGACTGGGAGAATTGGGGCTTTTTAGGCTGGGAAAGAGCAGCCTGAGGGGGGTTCTCATTGATGCTGATCAATACTTAAAGGGTGGGCGTCGGGAGGATGGGATCAAGCCTTGTTTCAGTGGTGCCCAGTGACAAGACACACGCTGGAACAAAAGAAGTTCTTGTCCAAACGCGAGGAGGAACTTCTGTAATTGAAAGGTGAGGGAGGACTGGAGCAGGCTGCCCAGAGAGGTGGGGGGCTCTCCATCTCTGGAGACATTCCGAACCCACCTGTGTGACCTTCTATAGGTGGCCCTGCCTTGTCAGTGGGGTTGGACTAGAAGATCTCCAGAGGTCCCTTCCAACGCCTACCATTCCCTGATTCTGTGATCATGCTGTGTTATTGGACCCCACTAGTTCTGGTGGAGGTCACAGAATGGGTGGGACCACTATGGGTGCTAATTCCCAGACATCAGCAAGCCCTAGTTTCACCCATGTCCCACCAGCCTCAGGGGGGATTTGCCTGGAGAGCCTCAGCAGAAACAGCCTGGTGTCTTCTGAGGCCAAGCCCTCAGCCCTCATCCCACAGTCTGAAACCTGTCACCTGGCTTCAGCCCAGTTCTGGGACCTGTCAGTCCTCTGTGCACAGCCCTCTGGGGACAAGCCCTGAGCAGCTGGGACAGTGCTGGCACAGTGGGAGCCGCTGGCCAGGGTGGCAGAGGCTGGGGAGGGGAGGTGTATGTGTGTGTGTGTCCTGAAGCCATCCTGGACCATTCCCCTTCCTAAATCAAACTCCAAATCCCACACCCCCAGCCTGGGCCAACCCCAAGCTTGCACCCAGAGAGGTGAGAGGAACAGCCCCGTGCCCAGGCAGGGCTCTGGGCTGTGTCAGCAGGGCAGTGTCTGTTCCTTGGCAGCAGCTGCCTGTGCCCTGGGGCTGGCACGGCAGTGTGGTGCAGGGCAGCATGGGCTGAGCCGTTGCTGTTTGCTCTGGGCTGTAAACCAGTTAATGAGTAACAGGCTGAGTGGAGAGCAGCACAGGGGCATGGCTGCCCCAGAGAACCCCAAGCAGAAGTGCTGCTGGGCCCCACCACATCTGGACCGGCCAAGGACCCTGGTTTGGGTTGGAAGGGACCATAAAAATCATCCAGTTCCAAGCCCCCCACCACGGGCAGGGACACCTCCCACTAGATCAGGTCGCTCAAAGCCTCATCCAACCTGCCCTTGAACACCTCCAGGGAGGGAGCAGCCACAGCCTCCCTGGGCAACTTGTGCCAGTGTCTCACCACCCTCACTATGTTTAACTGCTTCCCATAAACCTGGGTCCATTTAATCCAGAAAGCAAGAAAAATTCCCTTTAATGAGGTTTCTAGCAGAGAAGTTTCCCTCAAAGGAGGTTTCTCCAATAAGAGGCTTCCCTTAAAAAATTTGTTTCTTGCAGTTTTCCCTAGTATGAGGTGATAGAAGGAGAGGAAATGGCCTGAAACTGCGCCAGAGGAGGTTTAGGTCGGAGATGAGGAAATATTTCTTTCATGCAAGAGTGGTCAGGGGTTGGAACAGGCTGCCCAGGGAGGTGGTGGAGTCCCCTTCCCTGGAGGTGTTCAAGAAAGGTGTGGCCATGGCACTTGGGGACAGGGTTTAATGGCCATGGTGGGGTTGGTTTGATGGTTGGAGTGGATGCCCAGAGAGGGCTTTTCCAACCCAAACTATCCTGTGATTCCAATCTGCAATGGTGGTGCCACGCACAGAAGCAGCCCTCGGTTCCACCTCTCTCACAGGCCCACCAGCAGACACGAAGACTCAAGGCCATATCCATCAAGGGGCAAAAAATCAGATCCTTTCACACAGGAGGTCCTGGGAGGGGTTCACCTCAGCCGAGGAGAGGCCTGAGAGCAGCTACTGCAGGGCAGGTACTGCTGCTGGCTGCACAACGAGAAGTGAGCCCGAGAGAAGCTTCCTCAGAGAGCTTTGTGGGTGGGCTGGTGGCTGGTGGGTGGATCTAGCAGGTGGATCCAGTCTGATTGGGTGCTGGGGATCCACAAACCATCTGTCTGCGGGCTGCTTGCTGCCTGCTCTTGAAACTGAGCTCCAGAGACACCTGACGTGGGCTTCATGCTGCCTCCATCAGAGTTCTGCTGCCCACTGAGGGTGGTGGTGGTGGCCTGGAGGGGAGAGGCAAGACACTTCTCCAAGCTCTTGTGTGGATGGAGTGCATGGTGCAGCAGGACACAGATGATGTCCTCACCTTGCTAAGCACCAGCATTGTGTTGTTGACCTCTCCTCTCTCTCCAAGCCTTGGGTAGAGGAGATCTGGCTCTCTACAGCACCCTGAAAAGACTTTGGAGCCATGTGGAGGTTGATCTCTTCTCCCAAGGAATAAGGGACAAGACAAGAGGAAATGGACTCCAGTTACTCCAGGGGAGATTGAGGTTGGACATGAGGAACAATTTCTTGCCCTTGAGGGTTGTGAAGGTCTGCCCCAGGCTGCCCAGTGCAGTGGTGGAGTCCCCATCCCCGGGGGGCGTTTCAAAGTCTTGGAGATGTGGTGCTGAGGGCAATTTAATTATCTTATGGAGGCTGGAATGTTTGGAGCTTTGTTCCTGGGAGATGCCTCCAGATCCTAGTGGGACAGCCTGGGCCAGCAGCTGTTCCTCGTGTGACTCTGCGCTTTCGTCGTTTGTCCTGGGGACCATCTGTCCTCCTGCTCCACCACCCAGTGACTCTGTGAGTCCTGAGCCCTGTGCATCTGCCAGGAGCTCTGGAGAGGCCACAGGAGTGTGGCTGGACGAGGGTGGGCACATCTGAGGCTATGGAGCGAGCAGGGACAGACAAGTCATGCCCTGAGAGAAGAAGAATAAACTCTTTGCTGATGTCCTGTTCTTTATTCCCTGTGAGCTGGGGGAAGCTATTAAAACCCCCACCCAGTTTCTGGAGAGGACATCTCAGTGGTTTGATCTGGGTTACATCAGAGGAAGCATTAGCTGCATTTTGCTGTCTTTAGATACCTCTCTTAGTTCTTGTGTCTTGTTTCTGCTTATTTTGTCTTCTAAAGTCACCCAGCCCCTTACTCTTAGGCACCTTGCAGCCTCAGTATCCTGGTTTCATATCGGTTCACGTTGTCAATCTAGCCCAAAAGTTAGCTCCATCCATCCCACATCGCACCCGGGGAGCTGCAGCGCGGTCGCAGGCTCCCCCGCCCAGCGCACTCCGCTGCGGGACAGTCCAGGCTCGCCCGCCAGGGCTGGCAGAGTTGTGCCCCGGGTGAGGGCAGGGGCGGGCGGCTGTGGCTTCCCGGGAGACGGTAAGGTGGGGTCCGGCAGTGCCGGGTCTGCAGGGCCGCGTAGAGCGAACGTGGAGCCGGGGAGGTGTCCCTGCCTATGGCGGGGAGTTGGAACTGGATGATCTTTGAGGTTTCTTCCAACCGAAACCATTCTGTGATTATGATTCCGTGTGGAACGACAGTGGCGGGCTCCGAGATAGGCGGGGAGCAGCTGCCGGGCTAGCCCCGTCCCCTTCACTGCCGACGCAAGAGACGTCCGCCGGCAGCGCCGCAAGGCTGTGACAGCCCCCAACGGACAGTCCCCACCGGCATCGCCGCAAGGCTGTGCCG
>VWZI01005210.1:2963346-3028193 GCA_013396835.1 Psilopogon haemacephalus
GCCCCCGTCGGACAGTCCCCACCGGCAGCGCCGCAAGGCTGTGACTGTCCCCGAGCGCTCCCGCCCCACCATGCCGTGTACGGGACCGCAGCCAATCAGCGGCCGCGAAGGCCGCCACCGTCCCGGCATGCCGTGCGCGCAGCGCCCCGCCCCTCCGGGAGGCAGCAGCCAATCAGCGATCACGCAAGGAGCGCGGGGGCGCCGTTGGGCGGCGGTACCGGTAGCAGCGGCGGGGAGAGGCCTTGTAGCGCCGGCGGGGGCAGGCCGTGAGCGCGGGGCCGGCTGAGCCCAGGCTGGATGGTGAGTGCGGGGCCGGGCAGTGAAGGCGAGGCACGGCGGTGCGGGGCTGCAGGCAGCCGGGCGGTGAGTGTGGCCGTACCGGTCTGTGGCTGGGGGACCGGAGAGCAGGGTTGAGTGGGGCTGGGCTGGTCTAGGAGAGCGGGCCCAGGCCAGGTGGTGAGTGTGGAGCTGAGGGGAGTGGGGCCAGGCCGAACTGGGCCTGGGCGGTGAGTGAGAGCGGGGTTGTGCCGGGAGACTGCGGGGAGTTTCGAGCCTCGTTGTGTCTGAGCGGCCCGGCCCCGCCCCGCCCCGGGAGAGTGCTGTGGGGAGCAGCCGAACGGCGGCTGGGGCCCAGCCTGCTGTGCCCACGGCTTGGAGTTGGCCGTTCAGGGGAGCGGGTCGGAGGCTGCGTTTTGGGCCAGTGTTTTCCGCGGCGCCTCCTCCCCGGCCTGTTCTGCCCGGGGGTTTCTCCGGCCTGTCGCTGGCTGGGTGCGCGGCTCTCTGGGCTAACCTGGCCTTTCCTTCTCGGGAGAGCTGCCATCTCTGGATGTCCAGGTTCCCTGGTCGCTCTGGTCAGTCCTGTATGGCCTGCACTGTTCTCTACCGACATCGTGACTTCGTAGCGTACCTAATGACAACCTTTTGGGAATGTTACGAGCGTCAGGGGACCTGCTGGTGGCGTCTCCAGTGCTCTGGGGGTCACTGGAGAGTGGGGAAGCTGCTTTGAAGGTTTTTATCCCGTGTGAGAAATTTCCACGCAGCCCTTTTGGGTTCACTGATGATTAAAGTGTCACAGGAGGGAGGGAGAAATAAATTGAGCTGAAAGAGATGGTTTGGTTTGGACTGGCTGGTGGTTACACAGAGCAGCTCTAGTGCTCCAGGAGTGGTGGATGTGCAAGTGTTGTGTGGGGTTTTTGCCCAGATTGGGTCTGTTTGCATGGCAAAGACAGGACATGGGTTCAGATTGTGGAATTGTTTTGGTTGGAAGAGCTTTCAGATCATCAACCCATAAGCCAGCACTGCCAGGTCACCACCAAACCATGGCCCTCAGCACCATGGCTCCACAGCTTTGAAACTTCTCCAAAGGGGTGGGGACTCCACTGCTGCTCTGGGCAACCTGGGTCAGACCCAGATAACCCACGGGGGCAAGAAATTGTTCTTTTTTGTCCACCTTCAATCTGCTGATAGTTAATCAGGGAGGAACAAAAAATAGCTTTAAAGGCTCCCACTCTTATTGGCTGGAGGAGCTGGTGAAGCCTGCAAAACCAACTGAGCACTGATTGGCAACATTCATGGTATGCTCTGACTCTCAGGTGGATTTCTAGAAGTCAGTTTTTAACGTAGTTACTTTGCTTCAGCAAATTGTGTAGTTAGAAATGTGTTTCCAATGCATCTGCTCTGCTTTAGCTGCTTTTCTTGCTCCTAATCTCTCTTTTATTTTTTTTTTTTTCTCTTGTGCTTGTGCTGGCTTAAGGGTTCGACTTAATGATCTTAAAGGTCTTCTCCAACCACAACAATTGTGTGATTCCATGTTAAAGGTGGCAGCAACTGTGTGGGTTCTCTGCTGAGCCGTGGGTTGGGCTCAGCCCTGTAGCTCAGTATGTGCTGGATCCATTCTGCAGCAGCCAGACCATGTGTGGGAGGCACTGGTGGGTTTGGTCACGCTTGCACCAGTGAGCACAGCTGCCAGTGGGCTGGAGCTCGCCCACAGCTCCACTCCACACAGATCCTGTGCACAGTGATATCTCTGTGCATGTTTATTTGGTTCCTGATGCATCATACTTGAGCTTCGTGATGTGTTTCCTGCTGGTCTGATTATTTGGGTCATGTGTGAGGTCCAGCTGTGAACAGCAAGGGATGTGCAGTGTGAAACTGCTGCTGTTTGTCAGTCCTTGGAGAGGTGACTCATTAGTCCTTCTTGGGTCACAACACCACCTTGAAGCATGGGATAGAATGCCTGGGAACCACCCAGCAGAGAAGGACCTGGGGTTGCTGGTTGACAGCAACTGGAGATGAGCCACCAGCATCTTGCCTTGGATCAGCAATGGTGTGGCCAGCAGGACCCCAGACAAGGGTTGTGTCCCTGTTCTGGGCACTGCTGAGGTCCATCTCAAATCCTGGGTTTGGTTTTGGCCCTTTCACTCCCAAGAAGGGCATTGAGGGGCTGGAGCAGGTCCAGAAGGGGGCAATGAAGCTGATGAAGGGCCTGGAAAAGAGGTCTGGTGATGAGCAGCTGAGGGAGATGGGGGTGTTCAGCCTGGAGAAGGGAAGGCTGAGGGGACTCTTTTTGGCTCTTTACAACTCCCTGAAAGGAGGCTGGAACCAGGTGGGCCTTGGTCTCTTTTCCCAATGAATAAGTGACAGGACAAAAGGAAGTGGCCTCAAGTTGCCCCAAGGGAGCAGACTGGATATGAGGAGCAATTTCTTCCCCTTGAGGGTTGTAAGGGCCAGCCCTAGGCTGATCAGTGGTGGAGTCCTCATCTCTGGAGGGGTTTCAGAGCTGTGCAGATGTGATGCTGAGGGCCATGGTTTGGTGGTGACCTGGCAGTCCTGGGTTTATGGTTGGACTCCCTGAGTTGAAAGGTCTTAAGGGTCTCCTTCAGCCCAAATGTTTCTGTGGTGCTGTGGGGGTGAGCATCATAAAAAGCCGAGAGCTGAGCCAACTCAAATCCCCAAACCCGTTTTGGTTCTCAGTGATTTGTGAGCTGTGCTGTCTGCTCCCTGTGGTAACCCAAAGCAAACAATTCTTTCCCTGATGCTTGACCACGTTGCCTTCCTTCTGGGTAGCCCTCACCAGCTGCCCCAACCACCTCCAAGACCACTAAATCCTCTGTGGGGTGTTTGGAGGATGCCTTCGTGGCTCTGCCAAACCACCTGCCCTCTCCACACCATGCTTGGGAATGATTTTGTGCTGGGATTTCGAGGGGGTGAGCAGCTCATCCTCCACCACCTGTGGTGCAGGGTGGGTGGCATCAGGCTCAGGGGCACCTTGCAATCTGGGTTGCAACCAGGCAACTCATGAACCCAGGTCACTTGATCCTGCCCATCTCACCCTAGCACAGCTGGAACCTGCTGCTTTGTCACAGAAGCTCAAAAGCTCCCATTGCCAGAGATGTGCTTTTGAAGGGCTAGGAGAGGGATGCAGGACTAACAGCAGAGTACTGCTGAAGGTGGAAATGGTAAGAAAATGGAATAAAAGAGGGGTTAAAAAAGTGGGAAGTCCCAAACCAAACTCCAGCAGAGCCAGCAGTCAGGATCACCAGTAAATGCTAGCACCAAACCCTGGACAGAGGGGCAAGTGCTGCTCCCTACCCCGTGAGAGCCTGGCAGAGGGGCAGCACCAGCCACAAGGACCTGACCAGCTTTATCCTGGCACTGCCTGCGTGGGCAGGTGCAGCTTAGGGATGGAGATGTTGGCACTGGGAGAAAAGTTGGGGATTAGGGGAGCAATCTCACACCATCTTTGGAAGGTGCCCGGGATGCCTCTCTAGCAACACCTTATCTTTGAAATTGCTGAGGGATTGAAGCTCAGCCCTCCCACCAGCTCAAGTCACCCACACCAAAAACATGACCTTCAGCTGAGAAACCTGAGCTTGGGCACAGCTTTCAACAGCTTCAAGCAGGGGGCTTTTTAATGAGGCACCACGAAATCCCTCAGACAAAACCCTGATCAACCCCAGGCAGTCAGCTTCAGTGGGAGGCTTGGGGTGGGAAGGAACCAAGGCAGGTCTGGACAGAGCCCAGGCTGCTCAGCGTTTCAGAGAGCCACAGGATGGTTTCTGTTCCAAAAGACCTTTAGGATCATCCAGGCCAACTGTTCTCTAACTCTTCCAAGGCTGGTGCTGAACTGTGGCCCTCAGCACTGCATCTCTGTGGCTTGTAAGCTCCTTCAGGGATAGGGATTCATCTACCTCCCTGGGGAGCCTGTTCCAGTTTTTGAGAACCCTTTTAGTCGAGCAATTTCTTTTCATGTTCAGCATAAATCTCCCTTGGGGGAACTGGAAGCCATTTCCTCTTGTCCTGTGACTTGTTTCTTGGCAGGAGAGACCAACCCCCACCGGGCTTCAGCATCCTTGCAGTGAGCTGTAGAGGGCCGGAAGGTCTCTCCTCAGCCTCCTTTACTCCAGGCTGAATAGCCCCAGTTCCCTGCTCTTCCTCCTCAGTCCAACATGTTCTTCAGACCTTTCACCAGCTTTGTAGCCTTTTTCTGGACCCACTCCAGCTCCTCAGTGTCTTTATAGAATCATAGAATGGTTTAGGTTGGAAGAGACCTCGAAGATCATCCAGTTCCAACCCCCTGTGCCATAGGCAGGGACACCTCCCACTAGAACAGGTCACTCAAGGCCCCATGATTCTTGGTGCAAGGAGCCTGAAACTGACCTAGGATCGGAGATGTGGCCTCAGGAGTGGCCAGTCCAAGGCCACCATTCCTGCCCTGGTCCTGCTGGCCACACTGCTGCTGATCCAGGTCCATTGCTGCAGTCTCTGTTGGTGCTGCTGTGGATGTGTTCCAGAAAGCAGTCGCCCTGCAGAGAGCTCTCTGGTGTCCCTGATGCTTTCATTCTGGCAGGGTCAGGGAAGAAAAGGACTCTTTGTGTCTCTCCCTCTCTTCTCACAGAGCTCTGCTGGCATAAGCAGCCTGTCTGGAGTGATTTTTTTTTTCTTTTCTTTTCCTGAGCAGAAGCTGCCAGCCTTTGGAGGTGCCATGAAGGATCACCCAAAGCTAATCTGTGCAAAGGCAGCTAATCCCAGGCATGCAAACAGGGCTTGTTCCACCTCGTGCCAGTGCTGCTGAGTGAAATCCTTTCCAGACTGAGATGGACTCGCTGCTAATCGCTCCCCCACCTGCTCCTCTGTCCCCGTGTCCCAGGGGCTGCCTATCTGTGTCACTCACTGCAGACTGATGGTGACACATGGAGCTGCTCTCTGCCAGCTCCAGCCCCAACCTGTGCTCTGATGCCCACGGGGCAGCACGTTGCCAGTGCTACTGTTATTAAGACCCAACCGTTTGGCTTGGTGCTGGAGCTTGGAGGGTTGTGTGGAGCTGTGCTGAGCTTCAGAGCTCAACCCTTGGGCTCTGTCCTTTGAGGAGGAGCTGCAGCAGCAGAGCTGGCTGGGATCCTGGCTCATGATCAGCTCCTTGCCATGTTTCTGGTGCAGTACACAGGTAAAGGCTGTGCTTGCTGTGCTCTTGCAGGTGCTTTTCTCCTATCGGGTCTCATTAGTGCTGCTAGCAGGCAGAGGGTTTAGAGGGGCAGCAGTGACTATCTGCTGGTCCCCCCAGTGAGCCTAGCCAGCTTCTGGGTCAAACTGGTGATTGTAGAGCTCAAACCATGACACCTAAGGTGGGAGTGCAGCAGGAAAGAGTGCAGAAGCCAACGATAGCTTTGAAAGTTGGGGTCTAGTCTGGGGGAGCGAGTGGTTGGTGTCAAAACATAGCTCCAGAGCCTCGACATCTTTTCTCCTTTCCCTTCCTTGCTGCATTCTCTGCTTTCTATCCGTTGCTCTGTGCTTTGCTGTCTTCTGAAGTGTGTCTCTTTAGAGCTTGAAGCAAGCAGTGTGTCATCAGAGGGCAGGTTGGATCCTGGGCTCCAGGGTGTTTCTGAACAGGGACCCCTCCGCAGGCTGAGCAGGGCTTGCTTCGTGCCGGTGTTTGCCAGGGTTAATCCATATTTATAGCAGAGCTGTGTCAGCCCATTGCTGAGCTCCCTCTTGGTGCTGCCTGGGACACAGCTGTGATCGGTGGGCATAGTCTGCAAGGGCTTCTGAAGTGTTTTAAACTGCTTCTGGGAGCGTGGAAGTGTCTGAGCAGCTGGCACTGGTGGGCTTTGGCTGAGCTAGGGGGTAGATATTTCATAGAATCAGTCAAGGTTGGAAGGGACCACAAGGATCAGCCAGTTCCAACCCCCCTGCCATGCCCAGGGACACCCTACCCTAGATCAGGCTGCCCACAGCCTCAGTCAGCCTGGCTGCAAACACCTCCAGCCGTGTGGCCCCAAACACCTCCCTGGGCAACCCATTCCAGGCTTTCACCACTCTCATGCTCGACAACTTCCTCCTCACGTCCAGTCTCAATCTCCCCACCTCCAGCTTTGCTCCATTCCCCCCAGTCCTGTCACTCCCTGATAGCCTCAAAAGTCCCTCCCCAGCTTTTCTGTAGCCTCCTTCAGATCCTGGAAGGCCACAAGAAGGTCACCTGGGAGCCTCCTCTTCTCCAGCCTGCACAGCCCCAACTCTTTCAGTCTGTGCTCACAGCAGAGGTGCTGCAGCCCTCTGAGCATCCTCATGGCCCTTCTCTGGACATGCTCCAGCATGTCCACATTCCTCTTGTCCCAGAGGTTCCAGAACTGGATGCAGTACTCCAGGTGGGGTCTGACCAGAGTGGAATAGAGAGGAAATCACAGAATAGTTTGGATTGAAGATCATCTAGTTCTGATCTCATGGCAGGGACACCTCCCACTAGAGCAGGTTGCTCAAGGCCTCATCCAGCCTGGCCTCAAGCAGCTCCAGGGAGCGGGCATTCACAACCTCCCTGCACAACCTCTTCCAGTGTCTCACCACCCTCTAGGTTGATCGTTTGGGTCTGAAGTCTTTGTCTGCCTGCTGTCCCTTCACTAGGTGGACACCAGAAAACTCAGCCAAGGTCTGAGGGGCAGTGAGTCCCTCATCAGGTTGTGAGCCAGCAGGTTCCTGCCTCCAAAGCACTGCTGGGCTGGTGGCCTGAGCTCCTGCTGTGCTCTGTTGTGCCCAGGCTGGGGGATTTGGGTACAAGCCTGGAGCTGGCAGCGCTTTGGATGCTCTTTTGCTGCACAGCCATGGAAGCCTCACTCAGTGAGCCCACAGAGCTGTGTTTGGGGTGGAAGCGTTCAGCTGTGGGTGACAGGGATCTGCTGTAAAGCAGCTTTTTGGTTCACCTTGCTGACTGTTTTTCATCTCTTTTAACTGGTCATGAAGGCAAATGGGCTTGTTGGAAAGTAAAGTCCTGCCCAGGCTTGTTGGAAAGTGAAGTCCTGCCCAGGCTCTGGCACAGGACCCAGTGAGGGTAGAGACTTCTCTTGATTTATGCCTGGAACATTGAGAACTTTCCTGTCTCTGAATGTGTGCTGGGAAAGCTACAGCTGTATAGAGTGACAGCCCAGACCTAAGCAGGGATCTGGGCTTGTCTAGCCTGAAGAAGGAGTCTAAGGAGAGACCTTCTGGCTCTCTACAAGTTGCTGCTGAAAAGAGGTTGGAGCCAGGTTGGGGTTGGTCTGTTCTGCTGAGGTGCAAGTGACAGGATGAGAGGAAATGGCCTCAAGTTGCCCTAGGAGAGCAGATCGAGCCCTTGAGGGTTGTGAAGGCCTGTCCCAGGCTACCCAGGGCAGTGGTGGAGTCCCCATCCCTGGAGGGGTTTCAGTGCTGTGTTGACGTGGTGCTGAGGACCATGGTTTGGTGTTACCCTGGCCGTGCTGGTCTCTTCCATAAAGACCTCTGAAAGGTCTCTTCCAAGCTAAACCATGCTGGGACTCCGTGGTTTGTAGGTCTGTTTCTGCTCCTTCCTGTGCACGTCGGTTTAGAGCTGGAGCTCCTGTGAGTAACTTGGACATGCTGATCCTAGCAGAACTTCATCCACTTCTCAGGGACTGCATTAATTTCTGCCTGGGGCATGAGCTGAATCGGATCACAGGAGGCCTATGGGGCTGGCAGGGGTGCAGGGGGTGTGTTGGGCAGCTGGGAGTGGGGCTGGCAGGAGCTGCTGCCTTGGCTAAGGCACATTCTCACGGCTTGACTCATGCCCTAACTGGCAGGCTGCTGGCTGTGCAGCTGGGAGAGCTTCCTTGGCTTCCTCCAGACACCAGTATTTGTCCTGCAGCTATGAAAGCTGTTGGGTTTTCCCCCAAAATTGATGAAGAAAGCCTTTTTGGGTTTTTTTTTTTTTTGGTGAAGAACACAAGGACTTTGTCACTCCTTGTTAGCTCAGCTCTGCTGCCTCCCTCCTGAGCGCAGTCGGAGGAGCAGATGTGGGCTGAGGCTTCCTCCTGTGCCACAGAGCTTGATCAAACATCCTTGCTCAGACCCGTGATGGAAATAATTGGATTAATTATCTCTCTGTGCCCTTCAGTGGGTCAGAAAGTGATCATCTGAATGAGGTGTGGTCAGGTTGGAAGAGGCCTTGAGCAACCTGGTCTGGTGGAAAGTGTCCCTGCCCATGGCAGGGGGCTTGGAACTAGGTCTTTAAGGTCTCTTCCAACCCAAATCACTCTGTGAATCTATGAACTTGCCAGAGAAGGCACTGCAAAGGGCTGCAGAGATGCTGAGGGGTTTGAAACATTTCAGTGAGGAGGAAAGCCTGAGAGAATTGGGGCTTTTTAGGCTGGAAAAGAGCAGCCTGAGGGGGATCTGATCAGTAGCTCAAGGATGGCTGTCAGGAAGGTGGGACCAGTCTTCTGTCAGTGGTGCCCAGTGACAGGACAAGAGGTAACAGGCACGAGCTTGAAGAGCAGAAGTTCCATCTAAATATGAGGAGGAACTCCATTAATTTAAGGGTGGTGGAGCCCTGGAACAGGCTGCCCAGTTGAGGTGGTGGAGTCTCCTTCTCTGGAGACATTCCAGACCCACCTGGATGGATGTGTTCCTGTGTGACCTTCTTTTAGGTGACTGCCTTGGCAGGGAAGGTTGTGCTGGATAATTTCCAGAGGTCCCTTCCCACCCTACCATTCTGTGATTAACACTGAGGTTAGTGTTGAAAGTCAAGCAGAGCAGAGCCTCCACCCATTCCAGCCTTGAGGCACCACCATCCAGCTGGTTCCCTGCTCACCCTCCTCCTTCCCTTCACCCAAGGCATGGAAAAACACACTTCCAAGTTTACCCTTGGCCTTTTTCCTCGGCTAGCAGAGGTGAGCCTCACAATTGCCCCTTTCCTGCCCTCCCTGCCTCTCTCTGCTCACAACCTCTCGCTATTTTTATCCCGCTGCACCCAGAGCTGTTTTCCTAGGCTGACCTTGGTCATATTTGGACTTTGGGGCATTTCAGCAGCAGCATTGTGGGCATCTTGCAGGGCCAGGCGTGACTATTGTTGTTGCCAGACGAGTGGTAGCTGCTTTTTTGGCTGCTCCTGCTGTTCTCACCTTTCAGCAGCTCGTGGCTGAGCCCCTCCAGGCTGCCCCTGGCCACCTCCTGTCTATTTACAGCCCTGTTTATCAGCAGCTTCTTGGAAGTGGAACCCTCTGGAACAGAAGTTGGCAGCAGGTTGTCTGGAGAAGGGGTTTGGACAAAAAGCCTGGGCCCCTGTGGTGCTCTGAGATGGTCCCACTGTTGGTTTGGGTGCTCCTCTAGCTCTGCTGATCCCCTCCAGGAACACAGAGGTGGCTCAGCAAAAATGGAGCTATTTTATAGGCTCTTAGCTTCCACTAAAAGGCTTTCAGTGCTCAGAGAGAGTTGGCAGAGCTAAAGCTGCTTCAAACTGGATGCTTTGATGTCCCTGTTCTTGCATCCGAAGGCTGAGTGTGACAGAAGGTGGAATGATGGAACTTGGTGCTCAATTATCACAGAACCCTAGAACGGTCTGGATTGGAAAGGGCCTCAGAGATCTAGCTCCAACCCCCCTCCAGGGTTCCTCCAGGGACCTGAAGGCCGTTCTTGATATCACCATGATCCTAAAGGGGTTTTGTTTTTCCTCTCTTAGGTTTAAACCCTCTGCCCTTTGATCCTGCCAGCAGCAGCAAACCCCTGCAGCTGGGCAGCACCCTGGACCCGCAGGGGTTGGAGAGCCCAGCTGAGGATGGAAGTGACCCAGGCAAGAAGAGGAAGAGAGCAAAGGTTCCTGCAGGTGAGTTAGCAGAGCTAGGGGCTGGCAGTGGAGAAGCATCCACGTATCAGCAAGAGTGTGGCCAGTGGAACCATGGCAGGGATTGTCCCCCTGGACTGGGCACTGGTGAGGCCACACTTTGACTACTGGGATCAGTTTTTGGGCCTCTCGCTCTCGGATTCAGATTGCAAATGGGTCGGAAAGGATCTTTAAAGGTTGTCTTGTCCAGTTTTGTTGGAGTGAGTGCAGAGGAGGGCCACAAAGATGCTCAGAGGGCTGCAGCAGCTCTGCTATGAGGACAGGATGCGTTGGGGCTTTTCAGCCTGGAGAAGAGAAGGCTTCCAGGAGACCTTGGAGTAGCCTTCCAGTATCTGAAGGGGCCCACAGGAAGGCTGTGGAGGGACTATTGACAAGGTCTTGTAGTGAAAGGATGAGGAGGAATGGGTTTAAAGTGGCAGAGGGGAGATTGAAAGTGTATGTTAGTAGGAAGTTGTTTGGAGTGAGGGTGGTGAGACACTGGCACAGGTTGTGTAGGGAGGTGTTCAGGCCCAGGTTGGATGAGGCCTTGGGCAACCTGTTCTAGTGGGAGGTGTCCCTGCCTATGGCACAGGGGGGTTGGAACTGGCTGAGCTTTGAGGTCCCTTCCAACCTAAACCATTCCATGATTCCCTGCAGTGAGCAGGGACATGCCCAACTAGATCAGGCTGCCCAGGGCTACATCAAGCCAGATGTCCTCCAAGAAGGATGTTGAGGGACTAAAGCATGGAAGAGGAACCCCTTTAGTTGGCAGTGGAAGCACTGTCTGCTGGGACAGCCTGGCCTCGTCTGGTAAATTCAGTGCACTTATGACAATTAATGCCCTGCAGAAGGGCTTCAGATGTGCACTGAGGTCTTCATTCCCTTTTTGTTTCCCTCCCAGCAGATGGTGCCAGAAATCTGAACCTGGACTCCATTCCGATGGGCTTGCCAATGTCTGACCCAACTGCCTGGGCCACTGCCATGAACAACCTGGGGATGGCTCCCATGGGGATGACAGGACAGCCCCTCCTGCCTGGTAGGTCAGCTCAGCCCAGAGCACACCACTTACCCAGCTCTGCAGGTTTCCAAGCTTGGTGTCATGGCCCAGGCCCCATGCCCAGCACGAGTGGGCCACAGATCATAGAATCAGGCAGGTTGGAAGAGACCTCCAAGCTCGTCCAGCCTAACCTATCACCCAGCCCTGTCCAATCAACTAGAGCATGGCACTTAGTGCCCTATCCAGTCTTTTCTTGAACACCTCCAGGAACAGTGATAAATCAGTGTATCTCCTTAGGTCCCTTCCACACGTATTCCTGCATCCCTGTTGCTCAGCTGGCTACAGGAAGGTTTCATGGAATCACAAAGGACCTTCACAGGTCATCCAGTCCAATCCTTTGCAGTTAGCAGGGACATCTGCACCTAGAGCAGGTTTGCTCAGAGCCACAAACAACCTGACCTGCAATGGTGCCAGGCATGGGACATCTCACCCCTCTGTGGGCAACCTGGGCCAGGCTCTCACCACCCTCACTGTCAAACATTTCTCCCTTCTCTCCACTCTGAATCTCCCTCTTTGAGTTCAAACCATCACGCCTTGTCCTGTCACAACAGGCCCTGCTCAAAATATGTCCTCAGCTTTACTCTTGGTCCTCTCAAGCTCTGAAGAGCTACTAGAAGGTCTCTCTGGAGCTCTTTCCTGGCAGAACAACTCTCGCAGCCTGGCCACCCAGCAGAGGCTTCCAGCCCTCCCATCATTGCTGTAGCCTCCTGGCCTTGCTCCAACAGCTCCTTGTCTCTGCTGTGCTGAGGACTCCAGAGCTGGTCCCAGCACTGCAGGTGGGGTCTCAGCAGAGCAGAGGAGCAGGATCCCCTCCCTCCACCTGCTGCCCACACTGCTGGGGATCAGCCCAGGCCAGGGCTCCCTCTGGGCTGGCAGTGCACAGTGCTGCTTCATTTCTAGCTGTTCACTCTCAAGTTCTTCTCAAGGGTATTCTCTATCCCAGCCTGAATTGACACTGGGGATTGCCCAAGTGCAGGATCCTTGCCCTTGGCCTGGCTGAACCTCAGCAGGGTCACACTGTGGCCCTTTTTGCCAGAGGATTTTGCAAATCCTGTTTCACAGCAGAGGGTTTGCCTCAGATCTGTGTTTTGATCGTCACTCTTCACATGTGACATCAAAAAGCAGCCCTTGCACCGAGTGTGAGGAAACCCAACCCAGGTAAGGAAAACAAGGCACAGAAATGGTGCTGAGATGTGGCTCCAGCTTCACTGTCCAAAGGAAAAACAGATTCAGGCACCAGCCTCGGACACCAAACTCAGAGCTCCAATCTGGGCACTGCAAGTTTTGCATCCAGACTTCTGTTAGCAGTGGCTGTGAGGAGGGGAATTTGGGAATATTTGACTGCTCTGGAGGTGTGAGCAGCATCTGAAATGATGGGATCAAAGCTTAGCATCAAAGGGAGATGTTACCTCTGCACCACCCCCTGCTGCCTGTTTGTAGCTGCTCTCTGTGCCTTGCAAAATTTATGTTGTCTGTCTGGGAACAGACAGAGCTCTGCAGTGCTCCTGCTCGAGGGCAGTGAGTGTCCTCTGGTGGTGTTTTGGCATCACCTGGACCTTCAGAGGTTCTGCTTCTGAGAGAGTACTGGTGGGAGAGGACAGAGATCTTGTGTGCTTGCAGGAGGGAGTGAGCTCTTGCCCAGGCATGCCAGCTTGCCCTGCTAGTGCTGGTTGTTTGCTCACCTTAGCTTCTGATGCTCTCATCCTCATGAGCTTACTCTTGAAGGCATTTTGGAGCACTGTTCCCATTGCTGCTTGCCCACAGCTATTGCTTCCCCAAGGCTCACAGCTTCTGAGCAGACAAAACACTCCTCCTCTGGTTGCTCCCTTTGGTTTAGTTGTCAGTGGAGCCAAATCTAAGGGTTGAAACCCAAGTGAAGTTCTCCTTGGGTACAGGCAGAGTGGTAACTGAAGCAAGGCAAGGCCTGCAGGAAGGGATTTCCTCAAGCTATTCTGCTGAAAGTGGTCCAGCTGTCTGCTTTGCCAGGTGATGCCCTCACCCCAGGGGCCAGATGCTGTCTCCACTACTCAGCTGCTTTGTGGAACCTGCCCAGGGTAGGTTCTTTACTTGGTTTCTGCTTGCCACAGATTTCCTCATGTGGGTAATGCAGTCCTTACTGAGTAAGGTCCTGAGCCTAGATCATAGAATCATTTTGGTTGGAAGAGACCTTTAAGCTCATCAAGTCAGTTGTTCACCCAGCACTGCCAGCTCACCACCAAACTATGGCCCTCACCACCACATCTCCATGGCTTTGGAACCCCTCCAGGCATGGGGACTCCACTGCTGCCCTGGGCAGCCCAGGCTAGGCCCTGACAACTCTTGGGGGCAGAAATTGTTCCTCCTGTCCAACCTAAACCTTGAGGCCATTTCTTGTTACTTGGTACTTGGGAGACCAGACCAAGGGTTCTCTCAAGAGGAGCATTTCTCACAGACAGGAGGTGGTGTCCACAGAGTGGAAGAGGAAGTTGTTGAATTGAACAGACAAAATGTTTTTGGTTGAGGCAGTCAACCATGAAGCAGTACTTAAGAAGGTGTTCTCAGAGCACAGATCAAAAGTTGTGGTGGGCTGGTTGATGATGCTCCCTCCCCAGTGCTCTTGGTCCAGCTTCTTGTCACTGGCATGTGTGGGGGAAGTTTCCTAGATTCAAAGAATGGTTTGGGTTGGAAGGGACCTTAAAGATTATCTACCTCCAACCTCCTGTCACAAGCACCTTTCACTAGCCCAGGCTGCTTGAGACCTCATCCAGCCTGACCTTGAACATCTCATAGGATGTTAGGGTTTGGAAGAGACCTCCATGGATCATCCAGTCCAACCCTCCTGCCAGAACAGGACCATACAATCTAGCACAGGTCACACAGGAACACATCCAGACAGGGCTGTAAAGGCTACAGAGAAGGAGATTCCACAGAGAGGAGGCATCCACAACTTGTTCCAGCATCTCACCACCCTCAACTCCACCTGCTGTCTGCCTAAACAAACAGTTCCAATCCACTGCCTCACCCCTTTCTTCTCTCCTTTGTTTAGACTTTGATCCTGCTCTTGGGATGATGACTGGAATCCCTCCCATCAACCCTATGATGCCAGGTTTGGGGATAGTTCCACCTCCCATCCCTCCAGACATGCCTGCTGTGAAGGAGATCATTCACTGCAAGAGCTGCACCCTCTTCCCACCCAACCCACGTAAGTGACCACCTTCTGTCCTCTGTCTGTCCAGCCAGGAATCACAGAATTTCTAAGATTGGAAAAGACCTTCAAGATCCTGGAGTCCAATCATTAGTTTCACACTGCCAAGTCCTTGACTAAACCAAATCCATCAGCACAACATCTGATCACTATGAGTTGCTGTGGTCGGAAAGGACCACCAGGAACATGTCTGAGGGCTTTATATATGTGCTTAAAAATATTACGTGGGAGGAGATCTGTTCTGTAAGGACTTCCCATGGACCAAATGCTGACCAGCAGGTGACAGTGGTAGGAAAAGCCTCTTCTTGGCACTGAGGGTTTGTCATTTCATAGAATCTTAGAATGGAAGGAACCTTCAAGAGCATCTAGTTGCAACCCCTCTGCCATGAGGAGAAATTTCTTTATTGTGAGGGTACTGGAGCAGGCTGCCTAGAGAGATTGTGGAGTCTCCTTCTCTGCAGAGCTTCAGAACCCACCTGGATGTGTTCCTTGTGACCTGCCCTGGGTGATCCTGCGTTGGCAGGGGGTTGGACTAGATCTCCAGAGGCCCCTTCCACTCCTGATGTTCTGTAATTCTGTGTGCAAAGAAACCTTCCACTAGCTCAGGTTCACAGGCTCACAGGATGTTAGGGGGGTTGGAAGTGACACAAAGAGCTCATCAAGTCTAACTACCCTACCAGAGCAGAGAGCAGGACCGGACAATCTAGCTCAGGTCACATCCAGACAGGCCTTGAAAGTCTCCAGGGACAGAGACTTCACAACCTCTCTGAGGAGCCTGTGCCAGTGCTCTTGTGACCCTTACAGTCAAGAAGTTTCCCCTTGTGTTGAGGTGGAACCTCCTGTGCTGCAGCTTACACCCACTGCCCCTTTGACCTATCCCAGGGAGCAAGTGAGCAGAGCCTGTCCCCCTGCTCCTGACCCCCAGCCCTCAGATATTTATAAACATTGATTAAATCTCCTCTCAGTCTTCTCTTCTCCAGACTAAGCAGCCCCAGGCCCCTCAGCCTGTCATCGTCACCCTCATAGCTCTCCGCTGGACCCTCTCCAGCAGATCCCTGTCCCTCTTCAGCTGGGGAGCCCAAAACTGAAGTCAGTACTCAAGACGGGGTCTCACCAGCAGGTGGCACCCCAGCCTGATGGGCTCCCAACCGATGGTATCTAAGCCTGGCCTGGTGGGCTCCAAAGTGAGAGTCCATGCCCTGCCGTTTCAGATACAACTCCTACAGTGCCCAGGCTGATGATTTATCTTTTTGTTCACTTTCATCTCTTCCTTCCATCACACCTTCTTAGTCCAAATTTGGTTCATGACCTCCCCTTACCATGTCCCTCTGGAGCTTTTTGCCCTTTAGAACCTTCTGTAAACCTTTTCCAGGCCTTCTTTATGTGAGGACAGTTGAGCTGCACTTGTGTAACACTTCCCATGGTACAGTGTTGAAGTCCTGGGGATTGGACTTGATCTCCTTGGGTCCTTTCCAACTCCTAACGTACTGTCAGCCTGATGCCACTCATGTTCTGCAACTAGGGAAAGTGTTTGGAGGTCTCCACGCTCCAGAGATCTGCTGGAGGCTGGTCCAGCAGGTCAGGCTGGTAAATGCATTTGTTCCTGTCTAGCATCTGAGCTGTGCTGTAGATCTGCTGCTGGATTGAGTTGGATGCAGCATGGCCTAGGTGTATGTTTGAAAGAAGCCAGGAAGGTCTGGTATGGGAAGGTCCACCTCAAGGAGATGAAGGGAGCATGTTCTGACAACTCAAAAACTAACCTGGACTGCTTCCTTCTTCTTGCCCTCTTCAGATCTGCCCCCTCCAGCCACAAGAGAGAGGCCCCCGGGGTGCAAGACAGTGTTTGTGGGGGGCCTGCCAGAGAATGGGACGGAGCAGATCATCATGGAGGTGTTTGAGCAGTGCGGGGAGGTCATCGCCATCCGCAAGAGCAAGAAGAACTTCTGCCACATCCGCTTCGCCGAGGAGTTCATGGTGGACAAGGCTCTTTACCTCTCTGGTGGGTCTATTTCTGTCTCAGCTAGCAGCATAGAACTGGGGAGCAGAGTGTAGTGACTCTCCCGGAGTCACTGTGGGCTGAATGTCAGGGGCTGGAAGGGACCTCCAAAGCTCATCCAGTCCAACCCCGCTGCCGGAGCAGGATCTCCTATACCAGATCACACAGGAACACATCCAGTTGGGTTTTCAGTTATCTCTGGAGAGGGAGACTCCACACCCACCCTGGGCAGCCTGTTCCAGTGTTCTGTCACCCTCACAGGGAAGAAATTCCTCCTGACGTTTAAATGAAACTTCCTATGCCTCAGCTTCCACCCATTGCCCTTTGTCCTGTCATTGAGCATCACCCAGCACAGCCTGGCTCCAGCCTCCTGGCACTCACCTTTACATAGAATTATAGAATCATAGAATGGCTTAGGTTGGAAGACACCTCAGAGATCATCCTTTTCCAACACCCTGCCATAAGCAGGCACACCTCCCACTAGATCAGGACACTCAAGACCTCACGAGCTTTAGTCTGCCTTCCAAGCCAAGCCGTTTTGTGACCCCTCCCATCCCCGCTGCCAGGCTACCGCATCAGGCTGGGCTCCAGCACGGACAAGAAGGACACAGGGCGGCTGCACGTCGACTTCGCCCAGGCCCGCGACGACCTCTACGAGTGGGAGTGCAAGCAGCGGATGCTGGCGCGCGAGGAGCGGCACCGCCGGCGCCTGGAGGAGGAGCGCTTCAGACCCCCCTCCCCCCCGCCCGTCGTGCACTACTCCGACCATGAGTGCAGCATCATCGCCGACAAGCTCAAAGGTGAAGGCTGCTCTGCGCCCCACGGCTTGCCTTGTGTCCTCCCAACGTCATCGTCCTGCTTGCCTGGAGTGTTGGTGTCTCTGGGGGTCACTGTCCTGCTTGCCTGCCTGGGGAGTTGGTGTCTGAGGCTCACTGTCCTGCTTGCCTGGGCTGTTGGTGTCTGTGGGGCTCACTGTCCTGCCTGCCTGGGCTGTTGGTGTCTGTGGGGCTCACTGTCCTGCTCGCCTGGGGTGTTGGTGTCTCTGACCTTTGAAAAGTGCCAGCAAAGGGTCTGTGAGCCTGTCCCTCAGTGGCATAAAGGTATCCTTCCTTGCTACAGATGACACCAAGTTCCTGGAAGCCATCCAGACCTTGCTGACCTGGATAGAGCGTGGAGAGGTGAACAGGAGGACTGCCAACAACTTCTACTCCATGATCCAGTCTGCCAACAGCCACATCCGCAGGCTGGTGAACGAGAAGGCAGCTCACGAGAAGGAGATGGAGGAGGCAAAGGAGAAGTTCAAACTTGCTCTCTCAGGGATTTTGGTGCAGTGTGAGTAGTGATTCCGTGCTGGGTGGTGCTGCTGTCTCTTGGAGGGAGGAGGCTTCATTTCTAGAGCCTGGAGAAGCCATGCTAGAAGGGTTTCAGGAGAAGAAGCAGCTTCTGTATAGCCACAGTTAACCTGGCAGATGTTCCTTGGGTTAGTTTTCCTGGAATCAGATCCCACATTCTGGGGGAGGGGAGAATGAGTCCTTCTGTGGGTTTGTTTTTTTTGGGTTTCTTTTCTTTTTCTAATTGTGGTCTGTTGGTAGTTGTCATCTTTTCAACTCTACCTCTGTGCACAGACAAGGTAAGTCCTGGGTGATCTGGTGCCTCAGGCCAAGTGTAGAGGATTTGCTCACCAAAGGTAGGATGCAGCAGAGTGTTCCCAGCACCCTGTCCTCAGGCAGAAGCACAAGCTTTTGGAACCTGGGTTTCTCCAACCCCAGGTCTTTGTTGACCCATGAAATGGAGGAAGATGTGTTAGGCCCAGGATGAAGTTCCTAACAGATCCTCACACTGCTCATTGCCTTTTGCCCATCCTTGCTTTAAGCCTGAATATTTTTCTTTACGTGTTTGATTTTTTTTTTTTTTTTTTTTTGGTGGGCTCCTTTCTTCACACCTGCACTAAAATCTCCTGGAGCCCCTTGCCTAAGTTGTAGACACACCTAATTTTGGAGTTTATAGCCAATCTTTTGGTTGAGGGAGGGGATTCTGCCCACCCTGCTCAGCTCTGGTGAGACACCCCACCTGCAGTGCTGGGGTCAGCTCTGGAGTCCTCAGTACAGCAGAGACATGGAGCTGTTGGAGCAGGGCCAGAAGCCACAGCAATGATGGAAGAGCTGGAAGTCCTCTGCTGTGAGAGTTGGAGTTCTTCAGCCTGGAGAAAAGAAGGCTTAAGGGAGACGTCCTGATGGCCTTTCAGAACTTCAAGGGGCTGATCAGACATCTGGGGACAGAGTTGTGAGCAGGGCCTGTTGTGACAGGACAAGGGGTGATGGTTTGAACTCAAAGAGGGAGTTTCAGACTGGAGAGAAAGGAGAAATGTTTGACAGTGAGGGTGGTGAGAGCCTGGCGCAGGTTGCCCACAGACGTGGGAGATGTCCCATGCCTGGCACCATTTCAGGTCAGGTTGTTTGTGGCTCTGAGCAACCTGCTCTAGGTGCAGCTGCCCCTGCTGGCTGCAGGGGGTTGAACTGGATGAGGTTTAAAGGTCCTTTCCTAGCCAAATCATTCCATGAATCTAAATAGTGATAGCACTCACTGCTGTTTCAGTCACTCTTGGCTTAATCCAAGTAGAGGAAAATCCCAAATTTAATCCAAGGGTGGTGAGACACTGGCACAGGTTGCCTGGGGAGGTTGTGGGTGCTCCCTTCCTGGACCTGTTCAAGGCCAGGTTGAATGGGGCCCTGGTCTAGTGGGAGATGTCCCTGCCCATGGCAGTGGGGTTGGAACTAGATAATCTTGAAGGTCCCTTCCAACCCAAAGCATTCTATCAAAAGCTGGTTTGGGGTAAGAATTTCACCTGCTCTGGTATCAGAAGCATAAAAACCAACCCTGTGTTTCTTGCTAGGATCCAGTCTAACCCTACTCTCACTCAACTTAAAACCATTTCCCCTTGTCCTGTTGCTGGACACCCTTATGAAAAGTCCTTCTCCAGCATGCTTCTAGGATTACTTCAGGTACTGGAAGGCAGCTGTAAGGTCCCTCTGGAGTCTTCTCTTCTCCAGGCTGAACAGCTCCAGCTCCCTCAAGCCTAGCAACACCCTCAGCCTTAGTTCCAGATTTTGCACTGGCCACATCTTGAGTGCTGTGTCCAATTCTGGGCCCCTCAATTCAAGAGAGATGTTGAGGTGCTGAAAGGTGTCCAGAGAAGGGCACCAAGACTGGGGAGGGGTCTGGAGCACAGCCCTGTGAGCAGAGGCTGAGGGAGCTGGGGGTGTGCAGCCTGGAGAAGAGGAGGCTCAGGGCAGACCTCATTGCTGCCTGCAACTACCTGAAGGGAGGTTGTAGCCAGGTGGGGTTGGGCTCCTCTCCCAGGCAACCAGCAACAGGAGGGGACACAGTCTCAAGTTGTGCCAGGGGAGGTATAGGCTGGATGTTAGGAGGAAGTTCTCGACAGAGTGATTGGCATTGGAATGGGCTGCCCAGGGAGGTGGTGGAGTCCCCATCCCTGGAGGTGTTCAAGAAAGGACTGGATGGGGCACTTAGTGCCATTGGCTAGGGCTGGGGGCTAGGGTGGACTGGATGAGCTTGGAGGTCTCTTCCAACCTGGCTGATTCTGACTCTGTCCCTGCTGCCTGCAAGGGGATTGGATGAGATGACCTTTGAGGATCCCTTCTAACCCCATTGCCTGCTATGATTTTGTAGCTCAAGACCTGCCTTCCTTTCTTCCAGCTGAGAGCAGAGCCTGTTGTCCTTGTTGCTGGCTGCTCCCTGGTGGCCCGGCGAGGCCCTGCTCCTTCCTTTCCAGGCAACCCAGCCCCTTTCCCGAACGTAGCTTCAGCACAGAACAGTGTTAGGAGAAAAGCTCAGCCAAACCACCTGCCTGATTCCACTTTTTTACTCCTTTACTCCTCTTGTTCGCCCTCTCTGGATGCTTTTCTGGCCTGGTTTGCCTGCTGGGTTGATCCTCCAGTCGAGCAGATAGTGGCTGTGTACCATTCTGCCTCCAAACAAAAGGCTTGGGACCATTTCACGAAAGCTCAGCGTAAGAACATCAGCGTGTGGTGCAAACAAGCAGAGGTTGGTAACTCTTTTCTTGTGTTAGACCCCTCCAGCATGGTCTCTTTCCTGTCAGGATGTTGATGTTAAGCTTGCCTGGTGGATAACAACTCCTTCCTTCACAGCATCAGCTGAGGGTTGCTACATCAGCTCTCCTCATAACAGGTAACTCAGCCACTCAGGGAGTCCTAGAATGGGTTGGGTTGGAAGGCACCTTCAAGGTCATGTGTTCCAGTGCCCCTGCTCTGGGCAGATACCTTCCACTAGATCATGTTGGCCTTAGCCAAGCTTGTGATTGTGTTGCTGGCAGCAGTAGGTTTAGATCTGGCTCCTGGTGGAAGTTGTGCCCAGTAGTGTCCAGCTTTGATCTAGTTCCTGCTGGATTGCTCAAGGCCTCATCCAAGCTTGTGTTTGTGTTGCTGGCAGCAGTAGGTTGAGATCTGGCTGCTGGTGGAAGTTGTGCCCAGTAGCATCCAGCCTGGATCTACTTCCTGCTGGGTTTTATCTTAAAGCAGAAAAGATCTCTGGAGGGATTAAACCTCCACAGCAAACCCTGAGGGGAAGTGTTCAAAACCAGGCTGGATGGGGCCTGGAACAATTGATTTAGATGAGACATGAGGAGGAAACTTTTCCCTGTGAGGGTAGTGAGGCACTGGAACCAGAGTAGCTGTGGAGGCTTCAAGCCTGAATGTGTTGTCCCTGCCCATGGCAGGGAGGTTGGGACTAGGTGATCTTTAAGGTGCCTCCCATCCTGAACCATTCTATGAACTTATTAATGTTTACAAATCTGTGTGGGTGTCTAGAGGAAGGGACCAGCCTCTTCTCAATGGTACCCTGTGGTGGGACAAGTGGCAACAAACACACACTGGAGCCCAGACAGTTCTACCTCATGGTGAGGTAGAACTTACTGTAAGGATGCTGGAGCACTGGAGGAGGCTGCACAGAGAGGTCTTGGAGTCTCCTTCCTTGGAGACTCTCAAGACCTGTCTAGATGTGTTCCTGTGTGACCTGTCCTTGGTGATCCTGCCCGGGGCAGGGGAGGGTTGCACTTGATCTCCAGAGGTGGCTTCCAACCCCTCACCACTCAATGCTTCTATGAACCCCTGAACATCACCAAAGGTGTGTTTGATTACATTTGTCCTGAGAGGTGGAAATAACCATGGCTGGACAACCTGGAGAGCTTGAGGGGAGGGTCTGCTCCTGTGGCTGTTTACCCCATGCAGCCACACTAGGGTGTAATGCAGGATTTAAAAGTGGTGACAAGGATGGGTTGAAGAAGACCTGCCACTCAAACTGCTCATGCTACAGGATGAAGAACATTTCAGTACTTTAATTCACCTTACTACATCTCAGTGGTGTCAGGTACTTCTCTCCCTGGAGGTTTTCAAGGCCAGGTTTGATGAGGTCTTGAGCAACCTGATCTAGTGGAAGGTGTCCCTGCCCATGGTAGGATGATCTTCAAGGTCCCTTCCAACCTAAACCATTCTATGAGTCATTCTACAGCATCAGAGAAAAAGAAAGGTGAGATAAAGCAGGAACATCTCTTGGGCATGTGGTAGTCTAGGGAGATGCTTGCCCTGCAGGCTGGGATGAAACAAGTCACCTCCATGGTTGGGATGTCCCATTGCTCTGCTGCATCTGACACTGGAGCCCCTCCTGATGCTCATCTGGCCTGAGGAGGAAGGGAGGAGGTAGCTGTGCTGTTGAGAACGTGGAGGCTACCAAGAGCTGCAGGAAAGTCTGGTGGTGGGTTTGCTATCCAGAGCTCAACTCCCCTGGAGTCTCGCTTCTGTGTCCCTTCCCTAGAAGGGTCAGTGCTCAAGGTGATGACATAGGAGTGGTCCCCCTGGGCTGTGAACAGTTTTGAAGGGAAGAGCAAGAAATGGAATTTTCCCTGCTCAAGCCTTTGAAGTAGGATGGGACTTGAATCTGTTGTTACCACTGACACTGAAGACTTGTCCAAAGCAGTGGGACCTACCAATGTTGGAGCTAAGGCTTCATCTCCTACTCAGGAAGCCAGGAGGACACTCTGGTTCAGAATGTGCCTCTCCTTCAGCCTTAGAGCTCCTCTTCCTGCTAACTGAGGGGGCCTTCCATGACTGGGGTGGGAGCATGCCCTCCATTTGGAGCTCTTTTTGATGCCAAGGTAAGTTCTCCCAGTGGGAAGAGGTGGTGAGACCACTGCTGTGGCCTCTTTCAAGAGTGCTTGCAGCTGGGCTCAGCCTGCTGGTCTTCTCCAGCTTAGTTGGGGCTTTCCCTTAAAGGAAGGTGGCCCCCAAGGTACACCTTGGTACAGCTGCTAGCAGAATGCAGTCCTGTGGGTCACCAAGTGCCATGGAGCAGCCTGGGAAGTGGGGATGTGTTGGGCAGTCATAAGGCCAGGCCAGGGCTTGGTTGTATCAGGGGGAACTTTGGGTGGTTCTCCCAGGCTGCAGGCAGCTCCTTAGGCAGCCATGGAAGCTTCACCTGCTGTGGTAGCTACCAGAGCCCTTGCTCTGAGGAAGAGCCATGCTCAAGTGTTTGGCTTCTCTTGTTGGGTGCAATCAGGGCCCTGGTGATCCGTGGCACAGCCTGGCCCTGCTGGGTGCTGTGCTCTGCTCAACCTTCCCCAGCTTTGGGGCTGCTTTGGGCTATCAGCTGTTGAGCAGAGCCAGTTAAAGTCTGGGAAGATGCTTCTCAGACCCTCAACCCAACTGCCCTTTTTGGAGTGGTCTCTGGGGCAGGCAGCAGTTGCTTTGGAGGTGCCCATCACAGATCTGCCATGTTCTTGCACTTGCCCCACTGCTGTCCCCAGGGTGTCCCTTCAGCCACACGGCAAATGTGGTCGCTTTGCCCATGGGCTGCTCTCACTGGGCAGTGCTTGGGGTGCTGGGGAGCAGAGGTGGATGGCAGGGCAAAGAGATGTCAGGGGGATGGCAGCTGGCAGCCAGGCTGTCACAGGTCATCCTTGTGGGGTTACTGAGAAGGGTTTTAACAAGGGTTTAGATGAGATATAAGGAGGAAACTCCTTCCCTGTGAGGGTGGTGAGGTACTGGAACTACTTGCCCAGAGGAAGTTGTGGAGAATCCAAGCTTCAGAGACAGGTTGGATGAGGCCTTGAGCAACCTGGTCTTGAGGGACTATGGCAGGGGATTGGGGGTAGATGATCTTTAAGGTCTCTTCCAGCCCAAACCATTCCATGGTAATGGATGACTGAGTGATAATCGAATGACAATCAAGCAATAATTGTTTGGTACCAAAACTGTGTCACTGAGGTTGTTACAGCTCTGGGATGCCAGGTAAAGAGTGTCTGAGCCTTGAGGGGCACCTTTGAGGTGTTCTTGCTCAGGTGAGATCACTGCCACGCAGGAGCTCGGGGTGGGGGCTGCAGATAGCTGTAGGCTGAAGTGATGAACTGGTGGCCAAACCCAAGCCAAGCTGAGTCAACAATATCAGTAGCTGCGACAGGTTGACTCTTGCCGGATGCTGTCCTTGACCTAACACTCTGTGCCAAGCTTGTTTGTCATCCTCCTTCCTTGCATCATGGGAGCTGTGTTTGGCAGTTGTAGATTTGAGCATTTTGAATCTCCCCCCATGCCCCCAGCTTGCTCCTGGGGCTGTGTTTTTGAACCCCTCTCTGCTTTCTGAACCGTAGGAGATCCGCAACATCCATAACGATGAGCTGATGGGCATCCGCAGGGAGGAGGAGATGGAAATGTCTGATGAAGAAATAGGAGATCCTCCAGAGATGAAAGAAACAGAAGAATCAGGTAAAGTCACTTCTGACGCCTCATAAGCAGGAGTTGCTCTTTCTGTTGCCCTTTTTTTCTTCAGGGAGAGAGTGGCCAGCAGGTCGAGGGAGATTCTCCTCCTCTGCTCTGCCCTAGTGAGGCCACATCTGCAGCACTGAGTCCAGTTCTGGGCTTCCCAGTTCAAAGCAGATAGAGAACTACTGGAGAGAGTCCAGGGGAGGCTACAAAGATGCTGAGGGACCTGGAGCATGTGTGAGGAGGAGAGTCTGAGAGCCCTGGGGCTGCTGAGCCTGCAAAAGAGCAACCTGAAAGGGGATCTGAGCAATGCTCAGCAAGAGATAAAGGGTGGAGTGCAAGAGGATGGGGTCAGACTCTTTTCAGTGGTGCCCAGTGACAGGAGAAGGGCAATGGGCACAAAGTGGAACCCAGGAGGTTCCACCTGAACAGGAGGAGAAACTTGTTCAGTGTGAGGGTGCTGGAGGCCTCGACCAGAGAAGCTGTGGAGTCTCCTTCTCTGGAGAGCTTCCAACTCACCTCACCATTATGATTCTGGGCAAGCTGCTGTGGGCGATCATGCAGGACTGGATGATCTCCAGAGGTCCCTTCCAAGCTCTACTATGCTGGGATTCTTTCTTCTACCCTGTTCAGAGGTGCTCACTGTCTAGAGCAGCTTTTTTACGGGTGTCACCATCTGCGCTTGGGACGAGCTCATGTTGCTGCTCTGCTTTTAACTGGGCATTGGTATCTATGGGGGCACTGGGAACTTTGTGCCTTCTGTTTTTTGACTTCTGATCCCCTCCTGCCTTGTCCTCCAGCACTGGTGTCACAAGTGGAAGCCCTGAAGGAGGAGAACGACAGCCTGCGCTGGCAGCTGGATGCCTACCGCAACGAGGTGGAGCTGCTCAAGCAGGAGCAGGGCAAAGTGAGCAGGGATGAGGACACCACCAAGGAGCAGCAGTTGAAGCTTCTTCAGCAGGCTCTGCAGGGCATGCAGAAGGTGGGCCTGGGCTTTGCTTGCAGCTGTCACCTGGCTGGTGGAATTCCAGCCCCATGGTTGCACAGTGAGGCTGCCCATAGGCAAAGGCATTTCTAATGGACCTTGCAGGAAAGAGTTTGAGTTTGAATTGTTGTGAGGAGGAACTTCTTGATTTTAAGGGTGATAGACCATTGGAGCAGCCTGTCCAGAGAAGTGGTAGAGTCTCCTTCTCTGGAGACATTCCAGATTCACCTGGATTCATTCTGGTGTGACCTTCTCTAGCGTCTACAATCTCCAGAGGTCCCTTCCAATCCCTACCTGTCTATAAATGTGATCTGTCTGTCTTCATGGGCAAACCCTTGTTCCTTCTCTGGTCTTCAGCAGGAGGTGAAAGGCAGGTTAAGAACTGGGTTTCTCTTTTCTCTTCCAGCATCTTCTGAAATTACAAGAGGAGTACAAAAAAAGAGAAGCTGAGCTGGAAAAAGTGAAAGAAGACAAACTGAAAGTAGAATCATTACTGGAGAACCTGAAGGAGCAGGTGGGTGTCACCTTGGTCTCAGCACCAACTTCAGTCCTGGGGTTTTGTGGTCTTTCAGGAAGTGGAGGAGAATCCTGACCCTGACTGGGGAGCAGTTCTTGGGGAAGCTAGAAGGGGTTACCTGCCACTTTGGAAGTTATCAGTGATGGACTGGCTGGTGGCTTCCTGTCCCAGTGAGGCTACCTGCCTAAGCTCCTGTAGAAAGAGAAGCTCAGCTTGCATTTGACAGTGCACAGTGGCATTGCAGCTGGAATGTGGCTTCCTGCAACCTGAGCTTTCAGAGAGTCTCACTTATCAAATATTGATGTATGGGTTTGTGTTTTAGGGACATGTTTTGGTCTGACCTCCATAAAACCCTTGAATGGGAAGGCTTTGTTACAAGGTTCTCAACAGTGGTGTGTGGCCCTCTCTGTCCTTTCATCATGGATCCATGCTTGAATCAGAACTTGTTTGGTCCTATAGAATTAGAACTGCACAGCCCCCATGACACAGGATAAACAATGGACCTTTGTTATGGTTGGCCTTGATCTGAAGGGGCCTACAAAAAAGCTGGGGAGGGACTTTGGAGGCTCTCAGGGAGTGACAGGACTAGGGGGAATGGAGCAAAGCTGGACATGAGGAGATCAGACTGGATGTGAGGAGGAAGTTGTTGAGCATGAGAGTGGTGAGAGCCTGGAATGGGTTGCCCAGGGAGGTGTTTGGGGCCACATGGCTGGAGGTGTTTGCAGCCAGGCTGGCAGAGGCTGTGGGCAGCCTGGTGTAGGGTAGGGTGTCCCTGGGCATGGCAGGGGGGTTGGAACTGGCTGATCCTTGTGGTCAGTTCCAACCCTGACTGATTCTATGATTCTTCTATGATCCTTAAAGTCTTTTCCAACCTTAATGCTTCTGTGATGTTGATGCTGCAGAGCTGCTTGCTGAGGGCCACAGAGCCAAGTCCCAGGTCTTGTCTTGCCCCATCTGTTTTGTGCCATCAATGTCTTTCTGGTGATGGAAGATGACTGTAGGGCAGTGATTAGGAGGAGCTTTGGTGCCTGGTGTTGAAGAACAAAAATAGCAGAGTGTCATCGGTAACCTTCTCTTCACCTCCATACAGCAAAGCATGGCAGATGAAGAGGATAAGGAAAGGGATGCAGCTGATGGCCAAGGGAATGTAAGTAAAGAGTTGCTTCTGCTGCTTCAGTCAGAGGGTGTCACTGAGGAGGGAAGTGGTGGCACCTCCCTGTGAAACGAGGGTGGTCCTGTGGTTGGTTGTGAGGTGGTTGTGTCCTGACTGTCCCCTGTACAAATTAAAATCAGCCCCAGCAGCTTCTAGCTGGCAGAAGCAGAGCAGAAGATCTTTGCAACACTGTGGCCTCCGAGGCACTGCCCTGCTGTTTGGACCAGGCTTCAGCAACGCCTGCTGGATCTGCAGGAGGAGCAGGCAGTGTGTTCTCACTGTCACAACCCCAGCTCTGTTTCCACAGCCTACAGCTTTGCTTTGCTTCCCCAGAGAGCAGCTCTGGGAGTCCTGGTGGACAGCAGGATGGGCATGAGCCAGCAATGTGCCCTCATGGCCATGAAGCCAATGGCATCCTGGAGTGCATCAAGAGGAGTGTGGCCAGCAGGTCAAGGGAGGTTCTTCTTACCTTCTGCTCTGCCTTGGTAAAGCCTCATCTGGAGTACTGGGTCCAGTTGTGGGCTCCTCAGTTTGAGAGGGACAGGAAGCTGCTGGAGGGAGTCTACTGGAAGCTGGGAAGATGCTGAGAGTCCTGGAGCTTCTCTGAGGAGGAAAAGCTGAGGGAATTGGGTATTTTTAGACTGAGAAGGAGCAAACTGAGGAGAGTGATCTCATTAGTGCTGATCAGTGCTTCAAGGGTGGGTGTCAGGAGGATGGGACCAGGCTCTTGTCAGTGGTGCTCAGTGACAGGACAAGGAGTAAAGGGCACAAATTTGAAGATAAGAACTTTCACTTAAATATGAGGAGAAACTTCTGTAATTTAAGGGTGCTGAAACCCTGGAGCAGGCTTCCCAGAGAGGTTGTGGAGTCTCCTTCTCTGGAGAGCTTCCAATCCCAGCTGGCCATTGTGATGCTGGGCAAGCTGCTGTGGGTGCTCCTACTCTCAGTGATGTTGGATCATCTCCAGAGGTGCCTTCCAACCCCCACCATGCTGGGATTCTCCTGCAGGAGCAGCTTGCAGCATCCTTAGGCCAGTGCTGCCAGGCCTCAGCTCCCTGCATAACTGAGCAGTGCACTGGTGCAGAAGCTGAACAGACCCTGGGGACCAGTTAATCCTATCTTTGTCACTGGCCTAGCTCCAATCCCTGCCACTGGAGGCTGTTTCCAATTATAGCTGGCTGTAGCTCTGGGGCCGCTAGAATTCCACAGGAAGAAAAGAAAGCTCAGCTTCTAGTCCACCCACCAGCTCCTCTTTGCATTCCTGGCA
The DNA here is from genome assembly GCA_013396835.1 of Psilopogon haemacephalus. Classification (NCBI taxonomy): domain Eukaryota; kingdom Metazoa; phylum Chordata; class Aves; order Piciformes; family Megalaimidae; genus Psilopogon; species Psilopogon haemacephalus. The sequence goes on from VWZI01005210.1 coordinate 2,991,380, forward strand.
GCCCTGTGCTGGTTTGGGGTATGAGGAATTAGCCAAAATGCTGCTCTAACTGAGCACCACAACCTGGAGCTGAGGACAGCCTGGTCCTAAGCCCTCTGCAGCCATGGAGGTGTTCGAGAAATGCGTGGCCATGGCACGTGGGGACAGGGTTTAATGGCCATGGTGGCATTGAGTTGATGGCTGGGCTTGATCTTGGAGGTCCTTTGCAGCCCAAGCAGTTCTATGATCCTGCTGATCTCCATGGGCTTTTCATCTGAGTCAGTAACTGTGCCACAGCAGCCTGAGCCCAGCTGTGCTGGCAGCTCTGGGCAGGATGAGCAGCAGAGACTTGGAGAAAAGAGAACAAGGAGAAGCCCTGAGCCTGCCTGAGCTGCTGCTCGATGCCTGCTCTACTGCTAGCATCTGGAGCAGGGTCTGTGGGTTTCTTCTAGGAGAGCAGCACCTCCAGAGTCTGTGCCTGCAGCCAGGAGAAGGAGTGTCCAGCTGAGAAGACACTGAGCAATGGTCTTGTGAATTCTGAACGAGAAGTTCTCTTAGTAGGTGAGTTCTTTTGGTGGGCTCAGTGGCACTACTGGAGTGGGACTTGCTTCTGGGTGGCCTCACAGCTGCCACTGGCCACCTCCTGTTCCTTTGGTTATGCTGATGGAGGTGGGTGGGAGCCCTCCAAGCCCCTTGAGCTTTGGTGGGGTTGAGGTTTCAGCTTGTGCATGTGGAGATCTTTGTGCTGTGCAAAACTACATGGGTGTGAAGGGGGCCTGTGTGTGGTGGCATCAGGGCAGCAGAAGCTGGAGGCACCCCTGAAGGTGATAGATTAATTAAAAGGCTTAGTCTTGATCCAGCTAAAGCCTAACCAGCCTCACAGGATCCCAAAGAGGCTCTAAGGCTTAGCTTTCAGCTTGAGCACCACAGCACCTCGTGGCGTGGCTGACATCTGAGGATTCTCAGACCACTGGATCAGGCATGGTGGGCCAGGACCCTGAGGAGATAAGCTACAGCAGCTTATCCAAAGCTTTAGAAGCTGTAGGCAGAGAGGAAGGGAAGGTGGAGAAAGGTGGCAGGGAGAGAAGTCCAGGCTCAGTGGGAGAAGAAACACTGCCAGTGTCTGTGTGGTGCTTATGAAGGTTGTTCTGGTGACCTCCAGCTCACAGCATGGGTGCATCTGCTCCTCTTTTCTTTCCTCTTCCCTTCCTAGGAATACTGGAAAATAGCCAAGTGTGACTTTTCAGCCCAAAGTTGGGGGTTTTCTGGAGCATTTCAAGGAGGAGCAGAAGTCCTTGTCTTGTAGGGACAAGGCAGTTTCTTCAGTGCTTTGTCTCTCAGCCAAGCTGTCCTTGGCCACCTCCTGTATCTGCTTTGAGGAGCACTAAGCCATTTCTGGTCATCCATGTGGATCTGTTTCTGCCAGAGCTCAGGCTAGGTCCTGGGAAGGGACCTTTTTGGGGGGAAACCAAAGGCCTTTTCGTGCAGGTGGTGGTCAGCCTGTGATGGACAGTCCTGGCCTTGAGCTGGAGTCTCTCTTGGGTTGCTCCATTTGAGTGCTGAAGAACTGTTGGGGTGGGACATGTGCCACTGCTGCCCTCCTTCTTTGCCTTCTGTCTGCTCCTCAGCCTTTGATGGTACAGTTGGAGGGCTTTGCTTGCCTTTTCCTTCGCCCTAACATCCTCACCTGGGATATAACCCTGGTGGGTTCATCAGTGGGCATGTTTCTGGTGGTGAGGTGTGGTCGGTGCTAACCGGCTGAGTTGGTTGTCTCTTTCCTCACAGCCTGTGAGCCAAACCTTGCTGCTGTGATTAGATCCAGGAAGCCCATTGAGATCCCTCTGGGCTGTGCCCACAGTGGTGCAGAGCTGGTGTCCCCAGATGGCTCTTGCCTGAGTATCACAGGCTCACAGGATGTTAGAGGTTGGAAGGAACCCGAAGAGCTCATCGAGTCCAACCCCCCTGCCAGAGCAGGATCAGACAATCTAGCTCAGGTCACACAGGAACACATCCAGACAGGCTTTGAAAGCCTTCAGAGAAGGAGACTCCACTACCCCTCTGGGGAGCCTGTGCCAGTGCTCTGTGAGTGACACTTGTGGTGTTCTTTTCCCCAGGAATCATCTCAACGTTCCTTCACGTGCACCCGTTTGGAGCCAGCATAGAGTACATCTGCTCCTACCTGCAGCGCCTGGACAACAAAGTAGGTGTCCCAGCACCTCCAGTACCTGGGGCTGGCTGGGTCAGATGTCTGTGACCTGGGGTGGGTTTGGTCTGTGTGGCTGAGGGAGAACCTTCTCTCCCTCCTTGGAGGCTGGACAGTATGAACTGGGGCATGTTAACTTCGCACTGATGAGCAAGAGGATGGGGCCAGACTCTTCTTGGTGATGCCCAGCAACAGGACAAGGGGCAGTGGGCACAAAGTGGAACCCAGGAGGTTCCACCTGACCTGGAGGAGGAACTTCTTTGGTGTGAGGGTGCTGGAGCCCTGGAGCAGGCTGCCCAGAGAGGTTGTGGAGTCTCCTTCTCTGGAGAGATTTCAAACCCAGTTGGGATCCTGGGCCAGCTGCTGTGGGTGCCCCTTCCTGAGCATGGGTTTTGGACTGGATGACCTCCAGAGGTCACTTCCAACCCCCACCATGCTGGGATTCTGAACTGCAATAATTTGCTGGAAGAGGATTAGGGAAGGGGTGAACTTTGTTAGAATCACAGCACGGTTTGGGTTGGGAGGGACCTTTTAAAGTTCATCCAGTCCATGGCAGGGGCCTCTCTCAGCAGATCAGGTTGCTCAAAACCACCCAGCTTCAGGCTTAAGCCCTTGCACAGCTTCATGTTCCCAGAACCAGAGAGCTGGAGGTGATGTCCTTCCTGCATATAATCCAGGCAAGCCCTTTGGCCTCCCTCTCCGTCCAACACGTGGTCTTGTTAATTCTGCAGGAACTTGCTGCTGTTGTTTCTCTTGCCCTGGTGACCTCAGAAGGCAAACAACTGCCTCTTGGATGCTGTCTGTTGTGGTAGAACATCTGCCATGCCACTGTTTGTTTGTGCTCCTCTCTAAACTAAACTCAGCAGGCCTTGTTTCAGTGGCTCTGAGTGGAGCTTGGCTGTGTTCCTGAGCTCTCAGCCCTCCACTGGGCCTCTGCTGTCTCTGTTTGGATGCTGCTGGTGAGGCCACTTTTAGGAGGCTGCTGTGCAAGGCCTTTCTGCTGGCAGAGCACAGGTTTGTGAGCCACAGAACCTGTTGGCAAGGTCTGCCTGAAGTGGAGGGCTCAAGTCAACAAGTGCAGGTGTAGGGTCCTTCACCCAGGGAGGAATAAGCCCCTGCAGCAGGGCAGGTGAGGGGTGACCTGTTGGGAAGGACCTGGGACTGCTGGTGGACAAGAACCTCCTCAAGGCTTTGAGGAGACCTTATAGTGGCCTTCCTGTATCTGCAAGGGGTCTACAGGAAGGCTGGGAAGGGACTATTGACAAGGTCTTGTCATGACAGGAGGAGGGGGAATGGGTTTAAACTGGCAGAGGGGAGATTTAAACTGGATGTTAGGAGGAAGTTTGCAGTGAAGGTGGTGAGACACTGGCACAGGTTGCCCAGGGAGGTGTTAGAGACCAGGTTGGACAAGGCCTTGAGTGACCTCTTCTAGTGGGAGGTGTCCCTGCCTATGGTGGGGAGGTGGAACATGCTGGGCTTTGAGGTCCCTTCCAACCTAAACCATTCTATGATTCTGTGGCCAAGAGGCTGATGGTCTGGGATGTGTGAAGAGGATTGGTCTAGGGAGGTTCTCCTCCTCCTCTCCCTCTGCCCTACAGAGGCCACACCTGGAGTCCTGTGTCCAGTCCTGGCCTCCCCAGTTCAAGAGAGACAGGGAACTACTGGAGAGAGTCCAGGGGAGGCTGGGAAGATGCTGAGGGGCCTGGAGCAGCTCTGTGAGGAGCAAAGGCTGAGAGCCCTGGGACTGCTGAGCCTGCAGAAGAGCAGCTTGGGAAGGGACCTGAGAATGTTCAGCAAGAGCTAAAGGGTGAGGAGCAAGAGGATGGGGCCAGGCTTTTGTCAGTGGTGCCCAGGGATAGGACAAGGGGCAATGGGCACAAAGTGGAACCCAGGAGGTTCCACCTGAACAGGAGAAACTCATTTGGTGTGAGGGTGCTGGAGCCCTGGAGCAGGCTACCCAGAGAAGCTGTGGAGCCTCCTTCTCTGGAGAGCTTCCAACCCTAGTTGGACATTGTGATGCTGTGCAAGCTGCTGTGGGTGCCCCTGCTTGAGCAGGGTGCTTGGACTGGATGATCTCCAGAGGTCCCTTCCAGTCCCACCATGAGGTTTGCCCACCTCTGTGGTTGACTTTGGCTGCTGGTATGTGACTTGGGTGAAGGTGCTGGCAGACTGTGTCCTCCAAGCCACCCCAGTGTGTGGTTCTGTGATTGACTTGGAGTGACCTTTTCCTTCTGTTACAGATCTGCACGGCAGAGGTGGAAGTTCTCATGACTCGGCTGCAGAACACCTTCAGGCAGGAGCTGAGTGGGGTTGGGGCCAGCCTGGAGAAAAGGTGGAAGTTTTGTGGCTTTGATGGCTTGAAAATGACTTGAGCTTGGACTTAACTCTGCAAGCAAGGTGATCTGTACACCAGGAGGACCTGGGCCACCTCTTACCTCTGCTCATGTTGACTCTCTTGCACGCATCACCGCCTCAGCTGGGATAATGTGGAAGTCAAAACCATGTCCAGAGCAGCACTGGAAGAAACCTCTAGTTCTGCAGCTTCTCTGATGGGTTCCTTGTGAAGGGACAGGTGCTGCTCAATAGATTGGTGTCAGGAGAAGTCCCTGTCTGATGTTTTGAAGCACCATGTGTTGACTCTGTCTTGCTGGTGTTGTATGTGGTTTGTGTGCCCAACTCTCTCACCCCTCTACCACCTTCTTACTGGTGGGACCAGCCATGGACTATTCCTGAAGCCCCAGCAAAGGGACAATTTCTGGTCTCTGGAACCACCAAAAGGGGGCAGGGAGTGGGGAAAAGGCTTTTTTAAAGGTATTTCTACTATTAAACCCAGAAGCTTTGATGGCTCTGGGTTCTCTGGGTCCAATTGTCAGTTCTTCTTGATGCTGTTTTCTCTACAAAGGGTCTCACAGCTAAACTGCGATGAAGGCAACATCTCTGAGCTGAGTGTGCTTCCAGCTGCTGGGCTGTGGCAGAGGCCCTCTGCACCTCGTTCCTGGCATGGGAAAGGGATTTGATGTTCTGTTGATCTGGGTAGAGCAGAGCCCCTACATCAGACCTCTTTAAGCAGTGGCTTGCCACCACCTTTGTCCTCCCACTTTGCTGCAAATAGCACATACTTCTCTTCTGAACCTTCCCAATCTCTGTCCCTCATGGTCTCAGTACCTGCCAGGCTCCTCTTGAACCTTCTGCAGGAGGTTAGTGAGATGTCAAGTAAAATACCTCAACCCACTGATGCAGTTTGGTCAGATCCCTCTGCAGAACCTCTCTACCCTCCAGCAGCTCAGCACTCTCACCCAGCCTGTGCTCCTCTTCAGACTGACTGAGGCTGCCTCAGTCCCCTCATCCAGACCATGGGTGAAGCTGCTGAACAGAACTGGCTGCACTACTGAGCCCTGGTGAGCACCACTTGTGACCAGCTGGCTTCTCAAGCTCTGGGCAGTCACAGCTGCCTGATGTGCAGGGCTGCCCCAGCACTTCTCCATCCTGTCCCTTCTGAAGGGTTTGGAGCCATCCCTTGCAGTTCAGCAGCTTCCTGTGATGGCAGCTGGCTCATGGTTTGCCACCTGCACAGCAGCTCTCACTGTTGATGCCCTTTGGTTGAGTGGTTGATCCCAGCACCTTTTTTCTGGGGAGGGGGACACACACCTAACTCTTCCATAGGGGTTCCTATGTTCTCCAGCACTTCTTGTGGTCTCTAACCCATCAACAACCCATCTGGATCTCTATCTCATACTCTCACTGGGCTGGCTGAGCTGGGATGGGTGCTCGGCACATGGTGGAGCAGATGGAAGGACCTCACTACCCTACTGTCCCACAAACACTGTCCCCAGCAAGCCTGGTTTTATCCCCTCCCCTTTTCAGGTCTAGTTGAAAGCTCTTTCCATGAGCCTGGCCAGCTCCTCTGAGGATCTTCTCTCCTTTGAGGCAGGTGTCATGGAGGCTAACCCATGACCAAAGACCCCAAATTCTGCTGCTGATGCCAGACTCAGAGCTGAGTGATGATCTCATTACCCTTCCTGCTGTTGCTCTTATCAGGGCGAGTGAGAGAGGCCACCACTTGTGCTTCTGCTCCCTTCACTAGTTGCCCTGAAGGTCTCTATTGATTGCCCTCAGACTTTGTCTTGCAAATTCATTGCTGTCTGCCTCAAAAAGCAGTAGTGGGACCTTCTTGGTGAACCATCACCCTCCTTGTTCAGTTCCATGTGCAGAGCCTGGTACCACTCACACAAGAGCACCTGGGAGGGTGGGGTGGCTGTGGAGGAGATGGACCTCCTGTGTTGGACAGGCCCTTGTCGCCATTGTCCCCTGTCCTGGGTATAGAGTGGACTGGGTAGCCATGCTCAGAGACCTCTCCTTTGGAGAGCAGGAGAGAAGCTTCAGCCAGCCAGGTCTAGCTCTGGAGGGCAGCTGTGGTGAGAGCTCACAGGGGTGAGGACAGGCAGGTCCTGCACTCTGCAGCCAGAGAGAAGCTGGAGAAGCCTCACGGCTGGAAACTGACACAGCAGAAGGCCTCCTTGGTCCCATCCTGTGGGACCTGTGGCTGGAGTTACTTCTTGGAGCTGTGGCTGAGACTCTTGGGCAGCCCCATGAAGGAGCAGGAAGGTTCTGTGCTGGAAGACCAAGGAAGGGCCAGAGGAGTCCTGGAGTCCTGCTGCTTCCTTTCTCCAGGATTTCTCTGCTGAGACCCTTCCATGGGGGCTGATGTTTCCCTGAAACCTCATCTGCTGTTTGCCCCCAGGAGGAGTCTTCTGCAGCTGGACAGGGAGGAGGCTGGGGAGGTGCAGGTGCACAGGGCCACCTGCTGCCCTCGCTCCTGTCACTGAAGGTTGGCACGGTGGGAGTGGGTGACAGAGGTCCTGAGGAGCTGTGGCAGTAGCAGGAGAACATTGGGTTTGTAAGGAATAAAGTTTTTTAAGGGCAAATTTTGGTTCTGCTGCTTTCCTGTCCTCATCTGTCTTATGCTGCCCACCCCAGGGAAGGAGATGCTCTGGCCCAGGTCCTCTGCCCACCTTGGGCTTTGCTGTCCTTGGAGGGAGCATCAAGAGCATTCGGATTATGAGGGCAGCGAGTGAGTAGTGGAGCTCAGCTACAGGACTCCTCTCTAGCTCCTGCTGTTTGACTCAAGAGGCAGTGGAACTGTGCTACATGACCTCCTTCTTCACTGCAGTTGGCTCTGCTGCTTCTGCCAGTGTCTGGGGTGGACATCTGGTGCAGCACAGCACCACCAGTTTGTACTGGGTGACAAAAGTTGGGCAGTGATGCAGTGTGCTGGGGTAAGGACCTCAGCAGCCTTCCCCAAGCTGTCTCCAGCTGCAAAGGAGGCTCTTCTGTGATGGCTTCATGCTTTCAGCTGTTGTTGGAAAGGCTCAAGTCAGTTGAGGACAATGTGGGGGGCTGCTGGATCAGGAGGTGCAGGGGACCCTCAGGCACTAACCCAGATGGACAGGAGCTGTCTGGGTTGAAATGGAGCTTGTGGCTAACCCAGGTGATCTAGAGGTACAAGAGGTGAGCCTGGGGTGGGATCTGTCACAGATTCAGAGTTGCTTGGGTTGGAAGGTACCTTTAAAGCTCATCTAGTGCAAGCTCTCTGCAGGGACATCTTCACAGGAGATGGTGCAGAAGGCCCTTGCTGTGCATCTGTCACATTGTGTCCATGAGCTCTGCAGGACTTGGCAGGAAGCCTCTCTGGTTCCTCAGACTCACGGTGGGTATGGAGGGCAGCCTGAGTGTGCTGCAGATGTGGGCATTACAAAGATGGTCTGATGGAGCAGTTGAGGGGGTCTATGTGGTGGGAAACCATCCACTGGCCCTCACTGACCAGCACCCAGGCAGAGAATGTGTGGGCATTACAGAGATGCTCTGATGGAGTAATTGAGGTGGTCTACCTGAAGTGAAACCATCCACTGGCCCTCATTGACCAGCACCCAGGCAGAGAATGTGTGGGCATTACAAAGATGCTCTGATGGAGCAGTTGAGGGGGTCTACATGGTGGGAAAGCATCCACTGGCCCTCACTGACCAGCACCCAGGCAGAGAATGTGTGGGCATTATAAAGATATTCTGGTGGAGCCACTGAGGGGGTCTACACGGTGGAAACCATCCACTGGCCTTCACTGACCAGCACCCAGGCAGAGAATGCCCCTTCCAGGTGCTGCAACAGCTCATGCTGGCTGTCCTGGTTACTGGTAGGGAAGAGATTTCTCTAGGTCAGTGATGGAGTTCTCATCCCTAGAGGGGTTTCAAAGCCGTGGAGATGTGGTGCCAAGGGCCATGGTTCGGTGGTGAGCTGGCAGTGCTGGGGTCATGGTTGGACTCCACGAGCTCAGAGGTCTTTCCTGCTTGTGTGGTTCCATGCGATGGGCTGAGAATGATCCATTTCTGGCCAAGGCACCAACACCAGCAGGCGTGGGAAGAGCTATTCCTTCCCATCCAACCCTGCCCCCCTCTCTCTCTCCGCACAAGGATGTTTATGGTTCTCGTTTCTCTTGGCAGAGGATCCGCATTCTCGGTCCCCCTCTCCCCCCCTCGGCCGCCTTTGGCTGCAGTCTCCTCCCCGTCGCTTCTCCGCCTCTCCTCTGGCCGCCGGGCACAGGGAGACTTCTGCTGCCCGATCTGCATCCCTGCAGGCACTGCTCTGGAAACCCAGGAGGAGGAGAAGGGAGCGCAGGCTGCTGCTGGGAGGAGGCAAGCAGGCAGGTAAAGGTCAGCCTCCGGTCCCAGCTCCGGGATGAGAGAATGGGAAGCGACCACAGCTCCTGGGGAGGAGAAGGGGTGGCTGAGCTGGGCTCTTCCCATCAATTTTCCTTATATGAGTCCCCAGCCTAAAAATAATCCAGGAAAGCTCCAGTGGGGAGGGAGCTCCAAGCCCACGCTCCCAGCCTAAGACATCTCAGCTCTGGTTTGGAGTCAGGGAGGTTCCTTCCGTGGCTTCCACCACCCAGGCAGGACTTGCAGCCCTTTGGCTGGTCCCCTGATGCCTGTCGGTGTTGTCCTTCTTGTGAGGGAGCACCAGGGGCTAGAGCAAGCTTCTCCTGCCCACCTAGTGTCACATGGACCTCTACAGGGTGTCACCATCTCAGGCACCCAGCTCTGCACTGCCAGGGAGCTGGCACTAGGCTGGAGAACAGCTCTAGTGAGGAGCAGCTGAGGGACCTGCAGGTGTTCAGCCTGGAGAAAAGGAGTCTGAGGGGAGACCTTCTGGTGCTCTGCAAGCTCTCTGAAAGAAGGCTGGAGTCAGGTGAGGCTTGGTCTCTTGTCCCATCACTTGTTCCTTGGGAGAAGTCTTGTAATGACAGGATGAGGGGGAATGGGTTCAAACTGGCAGAGGGGAGATTTGAACGGGATGTTAGGAGAAAATTGTTTGCAGTGAGGGTGGTGAGACACTGGAACAGTTTGCCCAGGGAGGTTGTGGAGGACAGAATCACCCAATGTGATCAAAGATCCCATTGGGTGATTCTGTCCTCCACAACCTCCCTGGAGGTGTTCAAGGCCAGGCTGGATGAGGCCTTGAGTGACCTGTTCTAGTGGGAGGTGTCCCTGCCTATAGCAAAGGGGGGTTGGAACTGGCTGAGCTTTGAGGTCCCTTCCAACCTAAACCATTCTATGATTCTAAGAGGGAACAGCCTTAAGTTGCCCCAGGGGAGGTTTAGGTTGGACAGGAGCAATTTCTTGCCCTTAGGGTTGTCCAGGCCTGTCCCAGGCTGCCCAGGACAGTGGTGGAGTCCCCATCCCTGGGGGGGTTTCAAAGCTGTGAAGATGTGGTGCTGAGGGCCATGGGTTGGTGATGAACTGGCAGTGCTGGGTTGGACTCCATAATTTTAAAGGTCCCTTCCAAGCAGAGCAGTGCCAGGGCTCTGTGGAGCAGCAGCTGCAGGAGCTGCTCAGGCACTGGAGGGTTTGTGGGGCTATTCTGGTGTTCCCTGGTAGGACCAGATAAGAGCTGCCTGCTCCAGCTCCTTCCTGCTCCCTCTCTTCATCATTTCCTCCTCCTTGCCCCAAGGCAAACTCATCCTCCTCACTCCTCTGGGACCTTCCCTGTGGCCCAGGCAGGAGCTGTGGATGTGGACTCTGCCCAGAGCTGGGACCTCCTCCCACAGAAAGGTAATTTCCTTCCACATGTCTCTCCCCAGCTCCATCTGTCCATCTGCAGGATCTGCTGGTGGCACAGCTGGTCTTGTCCTGCCAGGAGGCTCCTGCTCCACCACCACTTGGCTTGTCCCTGGCTTCTGGTGAGGCAGAAACATAGGAACTGGTGCCTGACATCCTGGCTAAGAGCAGCTGTACCCAGAGCACAGAGGGGGGTGGTGGGCAGCAGCTGGTGGGTTGAGGTTGGTCCATGTCCCACCCCTGGGTGCTCTCGTCCTCATCACTGACTCCAGGAGATCTCCAGGTGTCCATTTGTCATTATTGTCTTCTTCTGCAGCCTGTCCTCTGACTCTGTCTTCTCCATGCACGTGCTGGTGACCTTGGTCCTCTCCTCCATTTGCTGCTGCTCTTTGGACCATGTCTGGGCTTGCTGGTGCTGCTGAGCTGATGAAGCAGGGCAGGGCAGGGTGAGGAGCTCGGAGCCAGCATGGGGTGAAAAATCAGAGAGTGGTTTTAGTTGGATGAGACCTTTGAGCTCACCAAGTCCAAGCCTTAACCCAGCACTGCCATGGCCCTCAGCACTGCATCTCTGTGGCTTTGACACCTCTACAGGGATGGGGACTCCACCACTACCTCGAGCAGCCTGGGCCAGACCATGACAACCCTCAAGGGGAAGAAATTGTTCCTCATGTCCAACCTAAACCTCCCCTGGGGCAACTTGAGGCTTTCTCTTGTCTCTTATTCCTTGAGAGAAGAGACCAACTCCTGAGCTTTCAGAGTTGTAGAGAGTCAGGAGGTCTCCCCTGAGCCTCCTTTTCTTCAGGCTGAGCAACCCCAGGTCCCTCAGCTGCTCCTCATGGGTCTTGTGAAGTCGTGGATCCCTGCCTGACCTCTCCAGGAGGCTGCAGACAGCAGTGGGAACTTCCCAAAACATGGAAGAGGGAATGAGGCACGAGGCCATGACCCGCAGGGGTGGTAGGCATCTCCACAATGTGCTCCTGACTTATTTTTATATATCTGTGCTTTTCAGAGAACCTTCACCTGGGCTCTCCTGCCAGGACAAAGCCCCAAGATGCAGCCCGTGGCCCTGCACAGCCTTTCAGAGCTGGAAAGAGCCAGCCTGCAGGAGATTGCTCTCTACAAGCTGCAGGAGAAGCTGCTGGTTGGAGACCTAAGCGTGGCTGAAGGTAGAGGATGGGAGAGCTCCCGTTGAGGGAGGGCTGAGGTCTGAGTTGTGGCTCCTGGTCCCCACGCCCACACATCAGGGCAGGGGCTGGAGGCTTGTGGAGGTTGGTGACACTTTTGCTCCGTCGTACTCATTGTTCCTTGCTCTGCTCTGAGCCTCCAGGGCCTCCTCAGGCTCTCCAGCAGGGCTTGCATGTCCATAGCAGTGTGAGAACATGACCTTGCCTGTGGGCTGCCTCTGATCCCCCTGATCCAAACCAGATGTGAGAGGACTTGGCAGAGCCCTGCACTGTCTGAGTGCCGAGGGGCTGGGCCAAGCTGGGCTTTCAGGATTGATGGCCAGCACCAAGAGGAAGTGGCCTCCACTTGCCCCAGGGGAGGTTCAGGCTGCACATCAGCAACAATTTCTTCCCCTTGGGGCTCGTCAAGGCCTGGCCCAGGCTGCCCAGGGCAGTGGTGGAGTCTCCATCCCTGGAGGGCTTTCAAAGCTGTGTTGATGTGGTGCTGAGGGCCATGGTTTGGTGGTGCCTTGGTAGAGCTGGGTTCAAGGTTGGAGTCCATGAGCTTAAAATTCTCTTTCAACAAAAACAATTCAGTTCAGAGCAGGAGATGACCCCCTCTACTCCACCCTGGTGAGACCCCACTTGGAGCATTGCATCCAGTGCTGGAGCCTCTGGGACAAGAGAGATGTGGACATGCTGGAGAGTGTCCAGAGAAGGGCCACGAGGATGCTCAGAGGGCTGCAGAACCTCTGCTGTGAGCACAGACTGAAAGAGTTTGGGCTGTGCAGGCTGGAGAAGAGGAGGCTCCCAGGTGACCTTCTTGTGGCCTTCCAGGATCTGAAGGGGGCTACAAAAAAGCTGGGCCACATGGCTGGAGGTGTTTGCAGCCAGGCTGGCAGAGGCTGTGGGCAGCCTGATCTAGGGTAGGGTGTCCCTGGGCATGGCAGGGGATGTTGGAACTGGCTGATCCTTGTGGTCCCTTCCAACCCTGACTGATTCTATGATTCTAAAGACGAGACCTTTGAAGGCTGCACAGCCTCAAGCTGTGGCACATCTCAGGGCAAAGCATTTGTCCCCATCTTCAAGGCTTGCCATGGGTCACATCTGCTGCCCTGTCCTGGGGCTACCAGCTCAGGCATCCTGCAGAGGGGCATGGTCTCTTCCAGGTCCTGATGGGTCTCTTTCTGATCTCCTTGCCTGCTGTTTTCTTTCCCTTGGGGAACATCTGCTGAGCTTCAGCAATGCAGGGTTGTGCTGATGCTCAGCCTCAGCATGTCGTGTCCTCCCTCCTCACCCTGTGGTGGCCTTTTGTCCCTTGAGCTGGGTGTGTTTTGTCTCCAGGTTGTACTTCATCTTCCTGCTGTCTGCTCAGCTGAGGGAAGCAGCACCCCAGGTTTGCTGACTGATGCAAAATTAAGAACCCAAATATAGATAAGGCAGAGCTGCTCTGGTCTGAGCTCTGGGCTGTTGGTCTCTCCCTTCCCCTGCCTTCCAGCTGGATCTGTGTAACCCAACTAATCAATTCCGGCTTCTAACCCCCCTGGCTGACATTCCCTGTGGCCAGCAGGGCCAGGGAGGTGATTCTCCCCCTCTACTCAGCCCTGGTGAGACCCCACTTGGAGTAATGCATCCAGTTTTGGATCCCCTATTACAAGAGGGATGTGGACATGCTGGAGTGTGTCCAGAGAAGGGCCACGAGGATGCTCAGAGGGCTGCAGCACCTCTGCTGTGAGCACAGACTGAAAGAGTTGGGGCTGTTCAGTCTGGAGAAGAGGAGGCTCCCAGGTGACCTTCTTGTGGCCTTCCAGTACCTGAAGGGGGCTACAAAAAAGCTGGGGAGGGACTTCTTAGGCTCTCAGGGAGTGACAGGACTAGGGGGAATGGAGCAAAGCTGGAGGTGGGGAGATTCAGAGTGGATGTGAGGAGGAAGTTGTTGAGCATGAGAGTGGTGAGAGCCTGGAATGGGTTGCCCAGGGAGGTGTTTGGGGCCACATGGCTGGAGGTGTTTTTGGCCAGGCTGGCAGAGGCTGTGGGCAGCCTGGTGTAGGGTAGGGTGTCCCTGGGCATGGCAGGGGGGTTGGAACTGGCTGATCCTTGTGGTCCTTTCCAACCCTCACTGATTCAATGATTAACGTCCAGCCAGCTGAGTCTAGGCTGGGTGATTTCAAACATGGGGATGGATTACTTCTAAACTACCACAGGTCTTTAACAGATTAATGATGCAGAACCTTTGCTTGCTTTTCCCCTGGCAGTTGGACCTAAAGGCAGTAAATCCATCCGCCAGAAGCTGGAGAGCTTCTCGAAGGAGAAGAAAGGTGAGCAGAGAGCTCTTCTGCCCACACAAAGGAAACTGGTGGGTCTTTGATGACGTTGGGTGATTCTGTCCTCCACAACCTCCCTGAAGGTGTTCAAGGCCGGGTTGGATGAGGCCTTGAGTGACCTATTCCAGTGGGAGGTGTCCCTGCCTATGGTCCTTGAGGTCCCTTCCAACCTAAACCTTGCTATGATTCTATGACACATGCCCACCAACTGAATGTCTCAGCTGGAGGATTGGAACTGAATGAGCTTTGAGGCCCCTTCCAACCTAAACCATTCTATAATCTGCCTGTCACATATGGACAGGTTGTCCTCTTCACCTTCCTGCTGGTGGTTACCATTATGGAATCATGGTGTTCCCTTTTCATAGAATCCCACCCTGGCTTGGGTCAAAGGGACCTTTACAGCTCATGCAGTCCAACTCCTCTGCAGCCAGCAGGGACAGCTGCAGCTGGAGCAGGTTGCTCAGAGCCCCAAACAACCTGACTTGCAACCTGGGCCAGGCTCTCACCACCCTCGGCATCAAAGATGTCTTCCTTAGACCTGGTCAGAATGTCCCCTAGATGTCCTGGTTGATGGCCAGGTCCCCGCAGCTGGGCCAGGCTGGTGCCTGCTAGCCAGGCTGTCCTGTTTGTCCCTGCTTTCTCCCCAGAGCCCTCTCCTCAGACCTTTGGGATCCCTCTCCACCAAGTCATGGCCAACGACCGTGCCTACCGGCAGCTGCAGGAGGCGGTGAGGAGCAGTCGCCGCCTCTGCCTGGAGGTGGAAGCCACCGTCACCAGGTTCCGGGCTCAGAGGCAGAAGAAGTCCCCAGCGGGCAGGAGCTGTGGCCTGGTCCCTTGTGGGGTCTTCCCAGAGGAGCCACTTTCTCCAGTCTTGCCCCACAGCAGCTCCTGGAGCCAGAGAAGGGTAGGGAGAGAGGCTTGCGCCATGGCGGTGCTGCAGGGCTGGGGTTGGGGAGGGGGTGGAGGAGCTCCACCTTCAGCAGGTGGTTCCTCAGGGTCTTCCTTCAAGGAGGGTGAGCGATTCCTGCTGCACCTTGGGTTGGTCCTGCTCTGCCCCCAGGGAAATGGTCCTGTGTCACCTGAGGTACTCAGAGCTTCACAGAATGGTTTGGGATGGAGAGGATCTTAGAGGCCATCTGGAGCTGGGTTATGGTTATGGAATCTCAGACACATCCAAGCTGCCAAAACCCCTCAGGATCACCAAGTCCAACCTAGAACTCTACAAGATTCACCTTGAACCATAGCCCTAAGCACCACAGCCAAACCACCCTGAAACACATCCAGGCTGGGTGACTCCACCACCTCCCTGGGCAGCTCATTCCAGTCCCTGGGAACTCTCTCCATGGATTTTTTTTTTCCTAAAGTCTGATCTAAACCTCCCCAGCCTCAGCTTAAGGCCATTCCCCCTTCTGTCTCCAATTACCTGTGAGAAGAGACCAGCTCCAGCCTCTCCACAATGTCCCTTCAGGAAGCTGTAGACAGCAAGGAGGTCTCCCCTCAGCCTCCTCTTTTTCAGACTAACCATCTCCAGCTCCCTCAGTCACTCCTCATAAGATTTATTCTCCAGGCCCTTCCCCAGCTTTGTTGCCCTCCTCTGGACACTGCTGGCTCACAATCACTGCCCTGGGCACACTGCTGGCTCACACTCACTGCCCTGGGCATGGTGCTGGCTCACACTCAGCCCTGTGGGCACACTGCTGGCTCACACTCACTGCCCTGGGCACACTGCTGGCTCACACTCACTGCCCTGGGCACACTGCTGGCTCACAGTCAGCCCTGTGGGCACACTGCTGGCTCACACTCACTGCCCTGGGCATGCTGCTGGCTCACACTCAGCCCTGTGGGCACACTGCTGGCTCACATTCTGCTCCTGCCTATT
The DNA here is from genome assembly GCA_013396835.1 of Psilopogon haemacephalus. NCBI lineage: Eukaryota > Metazoa > Chordata > Aves > Piciformes > Megalaimidae > Psilopogon > Psilopogon haemacephalus. Next base: position 3,007,036 of record VWZI01005210.1, read on the forward strand.
ACAACCTCCCAGATCCCTTTCTGCCAGGGCTGATGGGTGGGAGGTGCTTTACTTGCTCAGCTCTCCTGGAGCTGAGGTTACCAGTAGGACATGTCCAGACAGCCAGAGGTAGATAGGGATGGGAGGAGGTCGTCCATCAGTGGTGTGGATTTTTGCACTCCTCCATTGCCATCGTGCTTCACACTTGTGGACTTCCCAGCAGAAGCTGTGGCTATGGCTGCTGGATTGTGTTGGCTCCTTGGCCACAAGGAGCTGTGTGGACATCAGCTGCTCTGCTTTCAGCATTGGCTACCAAAGATGCTCCATGGGAGGTTCAGGTTTGACACAAGGAATAATTTTTCACCTTTGAGGGTTGTCAAGGCCTGGCCCAGGCAGCCCAGGCTGCCCAGGCTGCCCAGGGCAGTGGTGCAGTCTCCATCCCTGGAGGGGTTTCAGAGCCCTGGAGATGTGGTGCTGAAGGCCATGCCCCAGTAGACAGACTGTGCTCAGAGACACCTCCCACCGGGAGCAGTGCACGGGAATGGATGCGTGGGAGGTGAGAGGTCTGCCTATGGTCCTCCAGGCTCTGTAGACCTCAGTGTGTGTTTGGGGGTGGTGCCTCCCAGGCCCACAGACCGGTGAGGTGAGAGCAGTGGTGGTGTGCTGGGCTCTTGGTTGGGCAGTCCCTGCCCCCCTGCAGACCACCTCCGCTCCCTCCCAGGGCGCCATGTCTGTGGACTCCATCACTGACCTGAGCGACAACACTTCCAAGCTGCTGGAGGCCCTCCAGTTGTCCCACCCCCACGAGCTGGACCCACGGAGAAGCCTGGGCAAGAAGAAGATGTTGAGCCTCAACCCCATCAGCTGGCAGGTGCCACGGATCGTGGACAGATGCTGCAAGCACATCGAGACCCACGGTAAGCGCCGGCGCCTCTCTGGCCGGGGGCTGGGATGGGTTCTGCCACGGGGGCTTGGGAAAACCCAGCTGATGTGGGGGGCTGAGATCCCTCAGATGGGGGGAGGCAGCTGAGTCCTGGGGCAGGGCACAGCCCCGGCAAGCCACCTGGGATGGGTTCTTGGGGCTGGGGGAAGTATCTCGGCTGAGAAGTGATGAGCACCGTGTGACATCTCCTGGTGCCTTCTGGCTCTAACTTGCCCTGCAGAGCCAGTGTCTGGCTCTGGGATCTGCTCCCTGACCCATGGACGATGCCAGGAGCTCTGAGGGCTCCACACACACTCAGGGTTCTGCTCTGGGATCTGCTCCCTGACACATGGACAATGCCAGGAGCTCTGAGGGCTCCACACACACTCAGAGTTCTGCTCTGGGATCTGTTCCCTGACCCATGGACAATGCCAGGAGCTCTGAGGGCTCCACACACACTCTGCCAGCAGCTGGGAAGAACTCCCTGCCTGGTGTGCAGTGCAGGGGGATCACCTCCAGCATGCTGAGGTGCTCAGAGGGTGGCAGGGGGCTGTGGAAATGCAGGGCACTAAGCTCTCTGTCCCCCAGGTCTCCAAACAGAGGGCATCTTCCGGGTTGGGAGCTCCAAGAAAAGAGTCCAGCAGGTGAGTGAGATGATCACAGGATGTTACATGATGTCAGGGGTTGGAAGGGACCTCCATAGATGATGGAGTCCCTTGCCAGAGCAGGACCACACTGTCTAGCGCAGGTCACACAGGAACACATCCAGATGGGTCTTGAAAGTCTCCAGAGGAGACTCCACAACCTCTCTGGGCAGCCTGCTCCAGTGTGGGCTGCACCCAAAGGACAGGTGGGGGATGCATAAAGCAGACATTGATGTGAAGAGGTCCAGAACACCACAGGCATGTGCTGGATCACGACCAGCCTGAGATCTGCTGCTGGGTCCCTCTCCCAGCTGTGGAGAGCCTGCTTCATGTCTCTGAGCTGTCTTAGCAGGTGAACCTCCACCTGCTTTGCTTGGCACTTCAAAGCCTCCTCTGGGCTCCCTTCACCAGCCAGCAGCTCCTTCTGGTCCTGTGACCCATCCTCTGGGCAGCAGCAGGATGTTCTGGGATGTCAGAACAGGGGTTCTGCAGCAGCAGGGGTTCTGGGATGCCTTCTTTGGGGGTGACCTGCACCAGGAGAACCTTGGGAGCAGCCAACCCTCTTGTCTGGCCACGGCAGTAGCTGGTTGCAGGGCCAGATCCTGACCACGTATGAAGAGAAAGAGCTGACCATTGGTTTTATTCCTCTCCTTCCTTCCATCTTTCAGCTGAGGGAAGAGTTTGACCAAGGGCTGGATGTTTTCTTGGACGAACACCAATGCGTCCATGATGTGGCTGCTCTGCTGAAGGAGTTTCTCCGAGACATGCCAGACCCCCTGATTCCCAGAGAGCTCTACAGCCCCTTCCTCAGCACAGCCTGTGAGTGGAGCTGTGGGGCTGGAGCACTGAGGCTCTTCAGGACACACAGATCCTGAGCCTGCAGCATGGCTCCGCACCTCCTTGGGCAGGACAGGAGCAGCTGTGACTCAGAGATTCGTAGAATGGTTTGGGTTGGAAAGCATCTTGAAGAACACCGAGTTCCCACCCCCATGTCCTGGGCAGGGACACCTCCCACTAGACCAAGTTGCTCAAGGCTTCACCCAACCTGGCCTGGGATAAGGCAGCACAAGGAGAAACTCAGTCTGCCAGGAAAGGATCTCTCTGGGGTTGGAGCTGGATGGGGTCTTTAGGTTCCCTTCCAATTCAAGTCATTCTGTGATTCCTCTTAGGGGCTGCAGATGCTTTTGGAGAACATAGGGTCAGCTTTGCTTGGGTGGGTCCCACTCTCCACAAGCTTCCAGAAGGGTGATGAACCTACAGCATCTGGGCATAGAGCCCTGCAGCAGCCTGCCCAGAGAGGCTGTGGAGTCTCCTTCTCTGGAGAGATTCCAAACCTAGCTGGATGCTGTGATGCTGGGCAAGCTGCTGTGGGTGCCCCTGTTTGAGCAGGGAGCTTGGAGCAGAGCTGTGATTCTGACCTCAGATGATGGTCAGGGTGATGGTCTCACTGCTTGTAAAGAGCCTGGAGAAGGAATCTCAGATCCTTCCTTAAAGCTCTTCTTTGCCAAAGCCCTGAGACTGGGGTGGGACTGAGGATGTCCTTCTGCTGCTGCCACCTGCAGTTCCTGCAGCCTGTAGGTGTTTTGGTGGGGTTTTGGATGACTGCATGATCCTTCTGGTCTAGGCCAGGCTCAGCTCCTCCAGAGATCATTAGCATGGACATATTGGAGGCCTGGGCACTAATTAACGAGCTGCTCTCTGCCCTAGCCATGGAGGGCCCTGCACAGTTGGCCACCCTCCAGCTGCTGCTCTTCCTGCTGCCCCCCTGCCACAGTGACACCCTGCACCGCCTCTTGAGCTTCCTCAGCCAGGTGGCCCAGCATGCCCAGGCCTCCCAGGGCCCTGATGGACAGCAGGTAAGGCTGGCACAGCCACGATGGCATCACAAAGAAGGGGTGGCCCAAATGTTGTGTGTTAAAGGTGAGCAGAGCTTCTTCTGAGCTGGGGTCAATCCTCTGGCAGAACCAGTGTTGGTCAGTCCCCTTGTGCTTGGCAGTTCTGGGTGGACCCTTTGGTTCTGTCCTTGGCAGCTCTGGGTGGACCCTTTGGTTCTGTCCTTGGCAGCTCTGGGTGGATCCTGTGGCAGAACCAAAGTGCTGGTCAATCCCCTTGCCCATGGCAGCTCTGGGTGGCTCTAGGTCCAACTGAAGGATTTTCTGTGTAGCAAACATCCCAGAGAGACCTGGTTGTGTGTCCACAGGGACATTCTTTTGTGGAGTCATTCTGGTTTTCCACCTCCAGCTTTCAGGAAGGACTTCCTATCGTGCACTGATGGTGATTTTGGGGTGTCTGGGCAAAGTGAGTTATATGTCTTCATGACTCAAGGAGATTGGTTTTGTCCTGTAGCATAAGATGGATCAGAAATATTGGTTGTCATCTTCTAGTGGGGGTTGGCCAAGTGAGGTGGATGGGAATGAAGGGTCTGATGCAAAGACACCCTTGTGCTCCAAAACCACACATCCTGGCCCTATCACAAACTAGTGAAGGGACTCAGATCAACAGCCCAGCCTCACTCAGCAGCTCCTGGCTCCATCCTGGGCTGGGCAAGGCTGATCTGAGACCTCCACAATCCTCAGTTTCCTCTTGTGCTTGCTGCCAGATTCCTGGGAACAAAATGACAGCTTCAAACTTGGCTACAGTCTTTGGTCCAAACATCCTTCAGAAGGAGAAGCCTGGGGAGAAGGATGCTGTTGCCATGAACTTTGAAGACAGTGCTGCCATCATACTGGTGCTCCAGAGGCTGATTGAGCACCACCAGACTCTGTTCATGGTAGGTGAGCCTACCTCAGGACAGCTTCTCTAGACCTTTCCTCCCCTCCCCTGCACTCTTAGAGTGGCAGCAGAAGGGAGGTTCACAGCTCCACATAACAGCTGGTGACCTGAGTCAGCTTGTGGGTCATGGAAAGATTTGGGTTGAAGGAACCTTTCAAGGTCTCAGAATGGTTTGGATTGGAAGGGACCTACCTGAAGGGAGGCTGTAGCCAGGTGGGGTTGGGCTTTTCTCCCAGGCACCCAGCAACAGAAGGAGGGGACACAGTCTCAAGTTGTGCCAGGGGAGGTATAGGCTGGGTGTTAGGAGGAAGTTCTTGGCAGAGAGAGTGATTGGCATTGGAATGGGCTGCCCAGGGAGGTTGTGGAGTCCCCATCCCTGGAGGTGTTGAAGAAAAGCCTCAATGGGGCACTTAGTGCCATGGTCTGGTTGATTGGAAAGGGCTGGGTGATAGGTTGGACTGGATGCTCAGAGGGCTGCAGAACCTCTGCTATGAGGACAGACTGAAAGAGTTGGGGCTGTTCAATTTGGAAATGTAGAGGCTCCCAGATGACCTTCTTGTGGCCTTCCAGGATCTGAAGGGGCCCTACAAAGAAGCTGGGGAGGGACTTCTGAGGCTACCAGGGAGTGACAGGACTAGGGGGAATGGAGCAAAGCTGGAGGTGGGGAGATTGAGCCTGGAGGTGAAGAGGAAGTTGTTGAGCATGAGAGTGGTGAGAGCTTGGAATGGGCTGCCCAGGGAGGTGTTTGGGGCCACATGGCTGGAGGTGTTTTTGGCCAGGCTGGCAGAGGCTGTGGGCAGCCTGCTCTAGGGTAGGGTGCCCCTGGGCATGGCAGGGGGGTTGGAACTGGCTGATCCTTGTGGTCCTTTCTAACCCTGACTGATTCTGTGATGAGCTTTGAGGTTTCTTCTAGCTTGGCTGATTCTAAGATTCTGAAGATCATCTAGCTCCTACCCCACTGCCCTGGGCAGGGACAACCCCACTGTGGTTAGCAGGGATATCTGCAAACAGAGCAGGTTGCTGAAGGGGTTGAAGCAGACCACAAGGGGTGTGATAAAGGTGGACAGAACAGATGTTAGGTCTGCAGGGAGCTAAAGGACCAGGATCAGTGTGGAGAAAGCAGGGGCTGAGGTCCTGCTCAGATCCCTAGGAGATACATGGGATATGACACCAAGGTGATGGGTCTGTGAGCACATGTTGACCCTGTATATCCCTCCCAGGTCTCTCCAGAAATGCAGATGGACATCCTCAGGAGGCTCTTCCAGACAGACCCTGATGTCATTGACTACCTTCTGCGCAGGAAGTTCAGCACCACACAGTCAGTGCCAGTGCTAAAGCTCCTCTTCCATGGGAGGAATCAGAATCAGTCAGAGTTGGAAGGGACCACAAGGATCAGCCAGTTCCAACCCCCCTGCCATGCCCAGGGACACCCTACCCTAGAGCAGGCTGCCCACAGCCTCTGCCAGCCTGGCCAAAAACACCTCCAGGGATCTGGCCCCAAACACCTCCCTGCAGGGGCAACCCATTCCAGGCTCTCACCACTCTCATGCTCAACAACTTCCTCCTCACATCCAGTCTGAATCTCCCCACCTCCAGCTTTGCTCCATTCCCCCCAGTCCTGTCACTCCCTGATAGCCTCTAAAGTCCCTCCCCAGCTTTTCTGTAGCCCCCTTCAGATCCTGGAAGGCCACAAGAAGGTCACCTGGGAGCCTCCTCTTCTGCTGCCTGCACAGCCCCAACTCTTTCAGTCTGTGCTCACAGCAGAGGTGCTGCAGCCCTCTGAGCATCCTGATGGCTCTAGTGACAGGACAAGAGGTTACAGCCTCAAATTTCCCATGGGGAAGTTTAGGTCGGACATGAGGAGCAATTTCTTGCCCTTAAGGGCTGCCAAGACCTGTTGCAGGCTGCCCAGGGCAGTGGTGGAGTCCCCATCCCTGCAGGGGACGTGGTTTGGTGGTGACCTAGCAGTGCTGGGTTGATGCTTGGACCCCATAATCTTCCAACCAGCAGTTTCGTGGCTCCACGATCTCTGCTGCTGTTCCATGCCAACCTTTTGGGACTGTCCAAAGAGAAGCCTGATCTTCAGGGTCACTGCTAGAGGCCCTTTGGTTGGCAGCAGAAGCACTTTGCAAAGAGCCTCCCTTTTTTTTTTTTTTTTTTTTTTTTCTTTTTCAACAAATCTGAANTTTTTTTTTTTTTCCCCAGTCCTAGGAGCACACAGGGTGAGGACTCAGCAGAAGACCCTGCTCCAGCCCCACCACCTGCTCTGACCCCCACCCTGGAGAGAAGCTCTGTCTCGTCAGACTTGTACAACAAAGTCTCCTTCCTAAACCTGGACATTGAGATCTAGCAAGCCTGGGGCATGCCCTCAGCACTGGTGCTCTGGGCACACCTGGGCAGCTCTTCCCCAGCAAGAAACAAGTCCTCTCTCTTCCCCGTTTGGAGGAGCCCAGAAGTGAGAGGAGTGTGGTGACTCTCTGTGGGAGCATCTTTGCTGAGTTGCTCTGAGCTCTTCAGGCTGTCCTGGCCTTGCAGAAGTGTCTGTAGGTGGCAGCAGAAAGGGCTTCTGCTGTGGCTTTGTGGGGCTCTTTTTCCTTCAAGAAGAGTGTGGCCAGCAGGTCGAGGGAGAGGTTCTCCTCCCCCCTCTACTCTGCCCTAGTGAGACCACATCTGCAGCTTTGGGTCCAGTTCTGGGCTCCCCAGTGAGGAGCAAAGGCTGAGAGCCCTGGGGCTGGTAAGCCTGTAGAAGAGCAGCCCCAGAAGGGACCTGAGCAATGCTCAGCAAGAGCTAAAGGGTGGATGGCAAGAGGATGTGGGACCAGACTGGGGGTTCTCAACCCCAATGTTCCTTGAGTTCATGTTCTAGGACCTGAGCAATGCTCAGCAAGAACTAAAGGGTGGGGAGCAGGAGGATGGGGCCAGATTGGGGGTTCTCAACCCCAGTATTCCTTGAGTTCATGTTCTGGGACCTAAGCAATGCTCAGCAAGAACTAAAGGGTGAGGAGCAGGAGGATGGAGCCAGATTGGGGGTTCTCAACCCCAGTATTCCTTGAGTTCATGTTCTGGGACCTAAGCAATGCTCAGCAAAAGCTAAAGGGTGAGGAGCAGGAGGATGGGGCCAGACTGGGGGTTCTCAACCCCAATGTTCCTTGAGTTCATGTTCTGGGACCTAAGCAATGCTCAGCAAAAGCTAAAGGGTGAGGAGCAGGAGGATGGGGCCAGACTGGGGGTTCTCAACCCCAATGTTCCTTGAGTTCATGTTCTGGGACCTAAGCAATGCTCAGCAAGAACTAAAGGGTGAGGAGCAGGAGGATGGAGCCAGACTGGGGGTTCTCAACCCCAATGTTCCTTGAGTTCATGTTCTGGGACCTAAGCAATGCTCAGCAAAAGCTAAAGGGTTGGTGGCAAGAGGATATGGGACCAGAGTGGGGGTTCTCAACCCCAATGTTCCTTGAGTTCATGTTCTGTGAGTAGAAGTTCTAGAGGATTTTAGAACTTGTGGTGTCTGGTTGAGGATGACTGCTGTGGTTTTGTCCCCTCTGCTATGAGGACAGGCTGAGAGAGCTGGGGTTGTCCCTCTTGGCTGCTGGCAGAGGAGCAGAGTCACCCTGACATCGCCAAGGGCTTCTAAGAAGATGTTTGGAAGGTCTTGGAGCACCTAGGCTGTGATGCTGGTCGCCCAGTGGGCACTGAAGTGTCCTGGTGACCTTGCAAACCTCCAGCAGCCCCTGTGGTGTCCTGGCTTTATCCCCTCCTGCAGCCTCAACTGCGCTCCTCGTCTCTGGAGCTTATCAGTTCTCAGGGAGGCTTTCCCCAGCTATCTCTCAGCACACACATCCCTCCTCAGCCTGCTGTGCCCCAGGACCTCCTTCTCCACCCATCCCACCCACAGGGAAGAGACCTTGACAAAATAAGAGCTCCAGCCCGAGAAGGTGCAGCACCTGAGAAGGTCCAGGGGGAAGCTGCAGCTGAGGCTGTTGGTGGGAAGACTCATGGGTTTGTTAGCAACCGTCTTGGTGCTCCAAGGTGTAGCCAAAGCCACCACACAAGCTGAGCTGTGGGCTCCCTGCTCGCACCCAGAGCGTTCCTGGAGGGTTGGAGCAGCTCTGCTAGGAGGACAGGCTATGAGAGGTGGAGCTGTGCAGTCTGGAGAAGGCTTCAAGGAGACCTTGGAGTGGCCTTCCAGTATCTGAAGGGGGCTACAGGAAGGCTGGGGAGGAACTATTGGCAAGGATGACAGGAGGAGGAGGAATGGGTTTAAAGTGGCAGAAGGGAGATTGAAAGTGGATGTCAGGAGGAAGTTGTTTGCAGTGAGGGTGGTGAGACACTGGCACAGGTTGCCTAGGGAGGTTGTGGAAGACAGAATCACCCAATGTGATCAAAGATCACATTGGGTGATTCTGTCCTCCACAACCTCCCTGGAGGTGTTCAGGACCAGGTTGGATGAGGCTTTGAGCAACCTGTTCTAGTGGGAGGTGTCCCTGCCTATGGTCCCTTCCAACCTAAACCATGCTATGATTCTGTGACAGGTCCCCACCAACTGAGTGTCTCCCACACCTTGCTGTGGTGCTCAGCAGATCAGGCTGCTCCAGGGAGAAGGTTCTGAGGAAAAAAGAGGGCAACTCCTGACACATAGTCACCACGGCTGTGCCTTGCCTGCCTTGTTGGTGCCTTCTCCTGAGTTCTTGCTCTGCCCTAGCTCATTTTGGTCTTGGGGCCAGAGGAACCCAGAGGAAAAACCTCAGAAATGAGCTGCTGTTAAATTTCTTTCTTCCAGAGACAGAAAGCAGAAGGTCATGGAATGGTTTGGGTGGGAAGGGACCCTTAGAGGTCACCCAGTTCACACCCTTGCAGTCAACAGTGACATCTGTAGTTACTCAGAGGTCTGTCCCCAGCTTTCACGGTGGAGAAACTCTTCCCTATGAGGGTGGTGAGACACTGGAAGAGGTTGCCTAGGGAGGTTGTGGATGGGTGGGGCCTTCAGCAAGCTGGTCTAGTGGGAGGTGTCCCTGCCCATGGATGGTTGGAACTCTTTGAGGTCCCTTCCAAGGCAAAGCAGCCTGGGATTCTATGACTCTGTGACCCCCTTAAGCACTGAAAGGCCACCAGAAGGTCTCCTGGAGCCTTCTCTTCTCCAGGCTGAAGGTAACACCTCGCCAGCTCTGGATGGTGACTGGCAGAACATGGATGTCCCATGGCGAGTTCCTCCAGCTGGGGCTGCTCCTCGTTGGATTTGAGCTTCTGAGGGCAGAGGAACTTTCTGCAGGGCTCACCAGGGGTTGGAGGTGACCATCCCCAGGCAGGTCCTTTCTCCCCAGCCCGGGGCCGTGCCGAGTGCCGGGCAGGGAGTGTCACAGTTCGCTGGAGTGTGACCCAAACTCCTCCCTGTCCCAGCCCGGGGGTGAGGCCGTGGCAGGGGCGGGCCTCGATGGAGCCACCCCCAAGGCTCCGCCGGTCCCCGGGGCTAAAAGCGCNCGAGTACCGTGCCGAGCCGAGCCGTGCCAAGCCTGCCAGCGAGTGCCGAGCCAAGGCGAGCCCTGCCCGTCGGTGAGTACCGTGCCGTGCCGAGCAGCCGAGTGCCGGTAGTTAGTGCTCAGCCTGGCGGTCCCTGCCGAGTCTGACGGTTGGTGCCAGCCGTGCCAAGCTGTGCTCGCCCGCCTATGCTAGCCGGTCAGTGCCGAGCCGAGCCTGCCAGTCGGTGGCAGCCGTGCCAAGCCGTGCCCGCTGGTCGATATCAGCCTTGCTGTTCCGAGCCGAGCTCGCCGGCCGCTGCCGTCTGTGCCGCCGGTCGGTACCAGCCGTGCCGATCCGGTCTGTGCCTCCTGCAGGGTTCTCTCCCCTACCCGGTCCAGCTTTGCCGAGCCGCCACGGGGCTGGTCGGTCCCCGGGAGCGGGAGGGCAGGGGCTGGGGATGCTGCTGGGTGTCCCTCGGGCTCAGCAGGGTCCAAGAGCCCCCGTTCTGCCCGGATGGGACCGTCCCGAATGTGGAGCAAAGAGCTGGGTCTAGTATCAAGACCTCCACCTGCCTAGGACCAGTTCCTAGTGGGCCGAGCCCAGCTGGGCTGTGGGATGAGCTGAGAGGGTGACCGAGCTCAGAGCTGATGCTCCTCGGAACAAGGAGGGTGAGGAGCACTGTCAGCCGGGGAGCTGCTGCATGAAGACCTGGCAGCCTGCCCCACAGAGGTGGCCAGAGCCTGGGTCTGTCCCATCCCAGCCTGGAGCTGCTCTGGCAAGGCTTTTCTTGGGAGTGTCTGCACGGGACATAGAATCATTGAATCAGTCAGGGTTGGAAGTGACCAAGAGGATCACCTAGTTCCAACCCCCCTGCCATGCCCAGGGACACCCTACCCTAGATCAGGCTGCCCACAGCCTCTGCCAGCCTGGCTGCAAACACCTCCAGGGATGTGGCACTAATCACTCCTCTGGGCATGCAGGGACGTGTCCCAAAGCCCTCCCTGCGGTGGCTTCTTTCCCCCAGCAATGGCTGATGAGCTCAGTGACCTGCTGCGAGAGTTTGAGGAGGTGATGGAGGACTTTGAGAGAGGCCCTGCATGTCAGTATGAGCAGCACTTGGAGGAGCTGAAGAAGAAGGCAGGTCACAGCGTCTACGACAGCGGCATCGACGAGCTGGAGAGTGAGTCCCAGGGCTGGGCAAGGAGGAGACGTGGGGAGGATGGTGCCCAGTGGGGTGGGGTGGTTTTGGCAGCTCTGGGGTTCTTCTGTGGCAAACCATGGAGCTTCTTGCTCATCCCATCTCTGAGTTGTCTCGCCTGACTCATCTCTTGTGGGCTGGGTGAGCAGCGTGAGGTGGTGACCACTAGATACTGGCCCAGGGCCTGCAGCATCTCCTGGGGCTTCTTGGGCTGGGCTGGCTGCTGCAGGGCTGTGTGAGGCTGGAGGTAACTGGGAGCTCAGGGGGAACTGGTTCACCATGATAACCCCAGAGTGTTCTGGTGGCCATGTCCAGGCAATCCCCTGGTGCCATCTGGTCTGGCAGAAGAGCTCAGTTCCCCTTTCCCAACCCTTCCTTGCAGCAGAGGATCAGATGGACTGGCCAAGAGTGAGGGTGGACCAGCAGCACTGTGCCATGCATGTGATCCATCCCTGCTCCTGCAGGGCCTTTATAAGGTGCCTGTGATGGTGACTGATGCTTTGCACCTGCAGGTACCAGCACATCCCCAGGAAGCAGTCTCAACTCCAGCGAGGAGGACCTCAACACCCCTGCCAGTGCCTACCCTGCCAAAGGTGAGGCTGGAAGGTCTCAAAGGGCTTCCTTTTGGTGTTTGGCCTGCTCAGTAGCAATGGGCTGCTCTGAGCAGGGAGGTGCCACTGGGACCTGGCAGCATTTGTAGGTGAGAATGAGCCCTGGGGTCCCAGCTATGTCCTGGAAGATGATGAAACTGGGTTGGTGTGGCCCCAGCTGAAGAGGGTGAAGCTGGGTTGGCATGGTCCCAGTTGAAGAGGGTGAAGCTGGGTTGGCATGGTCCCAGTTGAAGAGGGTGAAGCTGGATTGATATGGTCCCAGTTGAAGAGGGTGAAGCTGGGTTGCATGTTCCCACTCAAGGCCAGAGGTGTCCAGGGAAGTGCAGGACTGTGCAGGGATGAGGTGGCTCAGGGAAGGTGGACACCTTGCCCAAAAGAAACTTTGGTTAGACACGAGGGGTGGGGATTGTTCTTACCCCAAATGGGGGCAATGGGAGGGACCTGATGGTTTATTTCTCCCTGCTAGCCAAGCTTGGAGACACGCAGGAGCTGGAGGAGTTCATTGCAGACCTGGATAAAGCCCTGGAGGGTAGGTACCCACCTCTGTTCCCTGTGCTCCTTGAGCTGCACCCGGGTGGGGCTGGAAATTCTCCTCTGCCTTTGGCTTGGTGGAGACCACATCAACATTCTCCTGGTTGGGCTTCCCACTATAGGGGACTTAGACCTTGAGTTTGGCTCCATGAGTGGAATCCTTCTGTCTTTCATTGGTGGTCCACCTGCCTGTCATCTCCCTGCATCCTCCTTCAAGCTCTTTCATCCCACTGCTTGTGTCCCTTCCCCTCCTGGTGCCTCAGTTTCTCCCGGCTGGAGAAGTGGAGCTGGAGGGGACTGGTAGGGTGAAGCCCTGACTGGTCTGGCAATGAAGACCTTCAAAAGGGCAGCAGAAAACACAACCTGCAGAGCTATTGATGTTTTCCAGAAGGTCATGGACTCGTAGACCGAGTTGGGTGGGAAGGGACCATTAAAGGTCATCTACTCCAACCCCTTCCAGCTAGAGCAGATTACTCAGAGGTGTTCAGTGCTTGTGGCTCTCTGCCTACAGCATCTCTCCAGCTGCTGCCCAAAGGCTTTTTGTGGCTGGAGGGAAGAAGGTGAGCTGGAGAATGTTCTTCCTTGTGGTCCCCAGCCCTGTGGAAATATCCCACCTGAAGGGAGCAGAGTGAGGATTTGGGCTTGAGAAGATCCACCTAAAATGTGGTGCTGGCTCTGAGTGAAGCCGTGGGCATATTTTGGGGTGGGACTTCCCCATCTGTGGAGCAGATGTCTGTCCTGTGGTGTGGCTGTGGGTACCCTTGGGGAAGGTGGTGGTGCCATGCTGGGCACTGCTGCCAGCTCTGTGGTCCTGTGAGGTTACTGCTGCCCAGTGGCTTCTTACTGGGGAAACTGAGGCACTTCCTCTCAGAGCAGGGGGTTGGGCAGGAGGCAGAACACTTGAGTTAAAAACCCCCAAAATATTCCCCCAGCGAGTCCCAGTTCTTGGTATCTGTTCCTGTCCCTTTGGGGTGGCCAGAAGGAGGTGGCTGGTGGGAAGTGGAGGAACCAAACCCCTCACCTCAGCAGGGTTCTGTTCCAACCCTGCTGTGGATGGTGCCTGGAGAGGTCCAGCACAGCTCCTTCCTTCCCCCCCAGACACCTCACCAATGTCCTTGTCCCTCTTGCTTGTCCTGCAGAGATGTGAGAGGTGCTCCTGGCGGGGAGTGTGGAGAGAAGGACCCACAGCAGACAAGCCCCGTGCCAACCCACTGCACCTTCTGCTTCTGCAGCCCTGCCACCCTGCCTGGGTGACAGCTCTGCCTGTGGCACCCTGCCTGGGTGACAGCTCTGCCTGTGCCACCCTGCCTGGGTGACAGCTCTGCCTGTGCCACCTTGCGTGGGTGACAGCTCTGCCTGTGGCACCCTGCCTGGGTGACAGCTCTGCCTGTGCCACCCTGCCTGGGTGACAGCTCTGCCTGTGGCACCTTGCTCCCCAGCAGTGACGGAGCCAGCGATGGGATGGCCAAATGGGCTGTGATGGTGGCTGGACCTCGCTCTGCTCTAGGACTCTGCCAGCATGAGATGGGACAATGCCCAGCACTGTGCCAGCTCCCAGGAGGCGAAGCTGTCTCGATCCCAACTGGAACCAGGCCAAGCCAGCTCTTGCTGGGGGCACCAGGTTTTGCCCTGCAGTCAATGAGTGGATTTTGGGGGGGTGGAGGTCTGTACCACTGGTGAAGCCCCGAGTGGCTTGAGGGAGGAGCAGCAAGACCTTAGTAAAGCCCCTTCCCATCTCACAGGGGGTGCCAACTGCTGCTTGGCATGGGAAGCCTCAGATTGGGCGCCCCCAAATCTATTGTAAAAAAGAAAAGGGGGGGGGAGGGGAGGGCTGTGCAGGGAGGATTCAATGAAGGGGTTTGAAGCCTAAGTGCTCGTCTGTGTGTCTGTCCTGGATAGATGGATGCAGGGAGGAGGGAGGAAGGAGAGCTGGGAGGGAATGGATGGATGGAGAAAGGGAGGGAGGGAGGGATGGATAGATGGAGGCAGGGATGGATGGATGGATGGATGGATAGATGAACAGACAAGGGGAAGGAGTAAGGTCTGCTGGAGATGAGCTCATGGTGCCCACCTGTGTGGCTGTGCCACAAAGGTCAGGTTACCTTGCTCTCAGCCAGTACCAATGGGATGAGGGAAGCAGCAGCTGTGGGGCCTGTCTCTGGTGACAGCAGCCACCCCAACTTCACCCAGGAGAGTTTCCCCTCTGACTCACGCTCTCAGGGGGTTGATGCCACCCACGGTGCTGTTCTGACTCTGGGCATCACAAGCAGGACTCGGCCAGCGTGGGAAGGGAGTTTTGAATCATCCTCCCCCAGGAGCACCAGCAGCAGCTGGGTGATGGTGAAACTCAGCCGTGGGCTGGGGAAATCCAACGTTGTCACCTTCCCCGGGGTGCCACCAGCTCGTGCCAGTGTGGTGTCTGCAAAGGTTGCTAAGCAGCTGCAGACACAAATATTTGCGGCCCCAAGATCTGCTGCCCCTGATCCACCCTGCAGCAGAAAACCAGACTGGGGCAGCTCAGGGTTGTTTGTTGCGGGGTTGCCAGGGGAGAACTTGGGTTTCACTCCTTGTTTCTTCTGTGTGGGTGCTTCTTGGGCTTCTTGCTCCAAGAAAGACATTGAGGAGCTGGAGCAGGTCCAGGGAAGGGCAATGATGCTGATGAAGGGTGCGGAGAAGGCATCTGTTGAGGAGTAGTTGAGGGAGCTGGGGGTGTTCAGCCTGGAGAAAAGGAGGCTGTGGGGAGATTTTTCTGGCTCTCTACAACTCTCTGAAAAGAGGTTGAAACCAAAGAAGTGACAGGACAAGAGGAGATGCCCTCAAGTTGCCCCAGTTTGGACACGAGGAACAAATTCTTCTTCCTCCTAAGACTTGTCCCCATGTCTGACCTAAACCTTCCCTGGGGCTCTTTGCAGCTAGGTGGATCAGGGTCTCCTGGTCATGCTTATGAGGCAGCTGGAAAGCCAAGACCATAGAATCAGTCAGAGTTGGAAGGGACCACAAGGATCATCTAGTTCCAACCCCAGGCTCTGGTTGGCTTCCTGGGCTGTGAGTGCACACTGCTGGCTCATGTTGAGCTTCTCCTCCACCAGCACCCCCAAGTCCCCCTCCTCAGGGCTGCTCTCCAGCCAGTCCCTCCACAGCCTGGATTTGTGCTTGGGCAGGGAGGGCTGAGGCTGCCCCAAACAGTGGGTGGGGAAGGTTGGAGCAGTCCTTTTGTGCCCGTGCAGAGGAGGTGCTGCAAAAACAATCAGTGTGAAGGACACATCCTGCAGCACCTCAGTTCCTCCCCTGGGAGCCCCTTCCCCCGCAGCTCAGAGCAGCCTGGACCGGGATCAAGGAGCCCAGAGAGCAGCAGGCTTGGGCTGGAGTTTGGGTGGAGCTCTGCAAAGGGCCCTTTGGAGTTGCCGTGGTGGGAGGCAGCAGGAGCCTGCAAGCTGCTGGCTGCTTTTCTTAGCAGCAAGAGCAGGGCCACCGAGAGACGGGAAGTGGTTAACCAGTTTGGAGGCATCTGCAGGGGCCTCCTGCCTGCACCTTTTCCTTCCAGCCCAGCTGCAAAACAGCCTTGCTGCAGCCCACCGTGGTTGTCTCCCAGCTGAGTTGCCACCACAGGTCCCATCAGGGATCTGCTGGAGAGCATCCAGTGGAGGGCTACCAGGATGATTAGGGAGCCACTGCCTGATGAGGAGTGGCTGAGGGACCTGGGGCTGCTTAGTCTGGAGAAGACTGAGAGGACATTTAATAGATGTTGATAAGTAACTGAGGGCTCTGCTCTCTTGCTCCCTGGGATAGGACAAGCAGAAATGGATGGAAGCTGCAGCACAGGAGGTTCCACCTCAGCTGAAGGGGCAACTTCTTGCCTGTAAGTGCTCTGGCACAGGCTGCCCAGAAGGGTTGTGGAGTCTCCTGTGGAGGCTTTCAAGGCCTGTCTGGATGCATTCCTGTGTGACCTGAGCTAGATTGTCTGCTCCTACTCTAGCCAAGAGGTTTGGACTTGATGATCTCTTTGTGTGCCTTTCAACCCCTGACATCCTGTGAGCCTGTGATCTGCCCTTTTACAGGGTCTTCAGTGCGCCCCCTCCTCCAGGCTGAGGGCAGCTCTGGTGCATCTGGGGACATGAGCAGCCAGGCTGGGGGCACGGAGGTGGGAGATGGAGCAGAGGTGGCTCATAGCCACGAAGGGGCTGGCTGGCAGCCACCCCTCTCCCTCACTGCAGTCAGGAGCTGCCCTGATGGCCACCACCACAGGGACCACCTCTGGGCTGGCATTGCCTGTGCCTCCCTGTGCCCTTCCTCCACGGGAGGAACAGATGAGATGCCTTTGGCTTGGATGGAGAAGTCCTTCAAGGCTGGTCAGGAGGCAGGGCAGGGCTGCAGATGTCAGCAAGGATGCTGATGGAGCTGGATGTGCTCCCTCAGCCCACGTAGGCTCTGTGCTCCTAGATGAAGAGAACTCCCCAGCTTCAGTGGGCTTAAAGAGAGTCACCAGAGCTCCCCTAAAGAAATGAGAGGTTGAGTTTCCTTCCTCAAACCCCACCAACCCCATCAGCACTGGGAAAGGCATGTGAGGTGAGATATTTCACCACCACAAAGCTGCTGCTTTTGCTGAGGTCCAAGACTCACAGCAAGGACTGCAGCTTTAGACCAGGAACTCAGCACTTCCACTGACAGTTCTCCTTCATCCCCATGTACCTGTGGCTTCCTGGTCCTCTCCAGACCAGCTCCAGCTGATGCCTTCTCCTCCAGCAGCCCAGGGAGGGCCGTTCCTGCTGTCCTGCCACTTGTGTAGTGCTGCCCAGGGCTTGGAACTATGTCCCTCAAAAGGGGGAAGTCCCCAGCTGCCCAGACAGTCTGGGCATGGTGATGCAAGAGCCTGGGGCTATTTTGGGAGATGACCTACCCCTGGTGATGATGCCTGCTGGTGCCTTGCTCCCCTGCCAAGCCCTCTCATGTGTGTGTTTGGTGGGGATCTTCTCACATTTATGGGAAAGGAGAAGTGGGACCTGCTGACGTGGGACAGGAGCTGCTTTCATTGTGTGTCACGTTCCTCCTCCAAAGGTCTTCTTCAACCACATCAACTCTCTGACTCTAAGCTCCTCCAGGTCCTCGCTGAGGTTTCTGCCAGGTGGAGATGGAGCTGCTGGACCCTTCGGAAGGACTTTGTGTCTCTTTCCCTTGGCTGCAGCTGCCCTGCTCAACCCCCACCCCCTGCTGCTCCTCTGACTTCATCCCCCAGGTATCCAAAGAGACAATGCGGTGGTGGCAGCCAGCAGCCATCCTGTCCCCTCGTCCCCCCGGGTCACTTCCCGGGATTGTTCTGCTCCACTTGGCCAGGGGCTGGCTGCTGGCCCCAGGAGCGGACGAGCCTCGCAGGCTGCGGCTGGTGGCATCTCCTTCAGAGCACCTCTGGGGACACTGCAGAGGAAGATTGTCCTTTTGGGCTGCTTGCCGTGGCCTCTCCTGCCCACCTCTCCCCTCGCTTTTTTAGGAGCTCCCTGTCTGGCTCACCAGAAGATGCCTTGGCCAGCCCTGGACTCTGAGGCAGCAGTGCCACTTGCTTTGCATTTCTGTCCTGCTTCCCTCCCATTTCCATCCCACTTTTACCCCTCTTGCATACCATTTTTACCCCATTTCCATCCCACTTTTACCCCATTTGCATCCCATTCTTACCCCACTTTTGCCCCACTTCCATCCCACTTTTGCCCCACTTCCATCCCCAGGCCCTTTGGTTGATGTTGCTGAGATGTGCTCAGGCTGAGGTGACCTTGATGGGACCAGAGGAATGTGGTGGATCCAGGCTGGGGCTCCCTGCCAGCCTAGTCAGCATTAACCTCCTAATTAACCTAATTAATCTGATACCAGGAGGGCCCAGCCCCGCATCCCCCCTCCTGCCCCCATTCCAACAGGGGCTAAGCCTGCGGAGGAGCCTCCTGGACCTAATTCCCCTGATTGTTGGCACTGGGTGGCACACACTTGGGCCATGCAGGGAACTTTGGACCTGAAATGGCCTTTTTTTAGCCTTAAACTTCTTCCTGTATTGGTCCCCCACGGTGCTCAGATGCACTTTCCCTGCCTCCTTTGTCCCAGATGTTCCTGCTGTCCTGCCACCATGGGGCATGGTTGGGTTTGAAAGTTCAGCCCTTTGCCCATTTTGCTCTGATTTTGGTGTTCCCTGCTCCTCTCTTTGTGTGTGGGCTGTCATGGAATTGTGGAATCACAGAGTTATGGAATCTCAGAACACTTTAGGCTGGACGAGCTTTCCTATCCTGAAGTCCAACAGTCAACTCACCACCAAACCCTGGCCCTCAGCACCACATCAACACAGCTTTGAAAGCTCTCCGGGGAGGGGGACTCCACCACTGCCCTGGGCAGCTTGGGACAGGCCTTGACAACCCTCAAGGGGAAGAAATTGTTCTTCATGTCCAACTGCAACCTCCCCTGGGGCAACTTGAGGTCATCTCTTCTTGTCCTATCACAGCAACAGAGAAGCAGGAGGGGGAGCAGGCATCATCTCTCCACCTTGTCTGCAATCCCTGTTTGGCCCCTTGGTGATGGCTCTGCTGCCCCTTGCCTCTCTCACTACAGTTTCCTCACCTCTCCATCCCAGAAGACCCCAGTCCAAAGTGCTGGGTGCTCCAGGACCCATTGCTGCCATGTTCTGGACCACCCTGGATCTGGCATCTCATCTGGAGAGCACAGAACAGAGCTGGAGTCTCCATCCCTGAAGGGGTTTCACAGCTGTAGAGATCTGATGCCAAGAGACAGGGTTTAGTGGTGACCTGGCAGTGCTGGGTTAGTGGTTGGACTTGATCATCCTGAAGGCCTCTTCCAACCAAAAGGCTTCCACGATTGATTTTTCCCCCCCCTCCTTTGTCCACGTGTTTCCAGCTTCTGCTATTTCAGGGCTTCCTGTTTCCCTGAGCCCAGCAGCTTCCAGCACTGGGGACCAGCAGGGATGTCCCCATGTCCCTGGGCCTGACTTTCCCATTCAGCAGGGGGAGGTGGAGTGAAGCTCCTGGACAAGTGGAGCAGAAAACAATGGGCAGGAAATCAGGGCTGGGGTCTGCTTCCTGCTCCTGGAGCTCTGCCCTTGGACTGTCTGCAATTACCTCCAGGTCTGGGTAGCTCTTCCTGAAGGTCTTCTTGCTCAGAGCAGGACAGCAGTGGAGCGGAGCAGAGCCTTTCCATTTCCTTCTCTTCCTCAGCCCCACAGCCCTGCCCTCCTTCCCCCATCACAGAGTCGTGGAATCACAGAATCATTTAGGTTGGAGAAGACCTTCCACATCATCAAGCACTGCCTGGCAGAAAGTCTTCTGCCGAGGTTCCCTGTCCTGGTTATTCTGGGTTCTTCCCAGCCTCTTGCCATGCAAATAAGGAAATAAAGCCAAGCTGCTTTTCCAGAAATGAGAAGTTCTTCTGATGGGGAAACGGTGGGGCTGGCAGTCACAGGGCAGCTGGCTACAGCGTGCTGAGGGCAAGGACCTCCTCTGCAGGATGCTACTGTCCCCACAAGACCTGGGGATGGTAGCCTGGGGTAGAAGAGGATGAGGAAGGGAACAAATCTATAAGAGGGGCAGGAGAAATCCACTCACTGGCACTCTGGGCAGAGGATGTGTTCCTGTCGCCCATGGAGAGGGACCTGCTGCCTGCCTGCTCCTCTCCATCAGCCCCAACAGCCTGAGCGTGGTGGAGGGGGTAGGAGAAAAAGCCAATCCAGCAGCTCCTGCTCCCTGCAAACTGGTGGAGGGGCTGAGAGCATGAAGAAGGTCAGGTGAAGCCAGGGTCCACCTCATCAGGACTTGTGGCAGGGTCTTCCTCTGCTAAAGGACCTTCACTTTCTTGGCGTGGTGCTAGTGCCACCTTCTCAGGTGGCTGTTAGGGTGAGACTAAGGTGTTTCTTCTTCCTATGTCCTGAAAACAGAGCATTGGCAGCCCCACCAGGACATTCCTCTGCGCTACCTCTCCTGGTGGGACAGGGGAGATCTGAGGGCACTGGAGTGCCTTTTGAAGAAGGGCATCTTCCCAGGAACCATCCGAGGAGCCATTCCTCAGGACACCAGATGCACCTGTGCAGCTTCTCCACCCTTGGAAGAGCCCAGTGAGGGAAGAGCTGGAGGCTGGGATCCTGCCCTCGCCTTCCTGCCATCTTCTGCTGTCTGCCCGATGAGAACACGGCAGGTTTGTGCTCCGCTTCCAGCAGCGTCTCCCCACTCTGCCCTCTTTTGGATTGTCTCCCGGGAGCAATTGGCTACACTTCTAGGCCCAGGGGAGAAACCAGCCAGGTTTTGAACAGCATCCGTGGCCACCGCAGGAGATGATACCGAGAGGTAACCCAGGAGCTGCGGCGCCCTGCTGCTGGCTGCTGGCAGCCTCCTGGCCGCGACATTGCTGCCCTCTAGCGGGAGCAGCTCCAACTGCCTGCTGCGGCGGTCTGGGTACCGGGAGGGTCGCGACTGAGCGGGGCACAGACGGGGAGAGATTGAGGGGGGCAGAGACGGGGCTGAGTGCTGGGAACCAGCGACGGGGAGAGATTGAGGGGGGCAGAGATGGGGTTGAGTAGAATCATAGAATCAGTCAGGGTTAGAAGGGACCACAAGGATCAACCAGTTCCAACCCCCCTGCCATGCCCAGGGACACCCTACCCTAGAGCAGGCTACCCACAGCCTCTGCCAGCCTGGCCAAAAACACCTCCAGGGATCTGGCCCCAAACACCTCCCTGGGCAACTCATTCCAGGCTCTCACCACTCTCATGCTCAACAACTTCCTCCTCACATCCAGTCTGGATCTCCTCACCTCCAGCTTTGCTCCATTCCCCCCAGTCCTGTCACTCCCTGAGAGCCTCAAAAGTCCCTCCCCAGCTTTTTTGTGGGTCCCCTTCAGATCCTGGAAGGTCACCTGGGAGCCTCTTCTTCTCCAGCCTGCACAGCCCCAACTCTTTCAGTCTGTCCTCACAGCAGAGGTGCTGCAGCCCTCTGAGCATCCTGGTGGCCCTTCTCTGGACACTCTCGAGCATGTCCACATCCCTCTTGTAATAGGGGCTCCAGAACCAG
>VWZI01005210.1:3028357-3079882 GCA_013396835.1 Psilopogon haemacephalus
AACTGATGAGGGGGGTGACTGTGGAGGGGGAGTCAGGGCAGGACCATCCAATTTAGCTCAGGTCACTCAGGAATGCATCCAGACAGGCCTTGAAAGTTCCCAGAGAAGGAGACTCCACAGCCTCTCTGGGGAGCCTGTGCCAGTGCTCTGTGACCCTTACAGTGAAGAAGTTCCCCATTGTGATGAGCTGGAACCTCCTGTGCTGCAGCTTCCATCCATTGCTGCTTGTCCTATCCCAGGCAGCAAGACAGCAGAGCCTGTCCCCCCCTTCCTAACCCAAATCCCTCAGATATTTATAAACATTTATTAAATCCTCTCTCAGTCTTCTCCAGACCAAGCAGCCCCAGGTCCCTCAGCCTCTCCTCGTCAGGCAGTGCTGCAGTCCCCTCATCATCCTCGTAGCCCTCTGCTGGACCCTCTCCAGCAGATCCCTCTCCCTCTTAAGGAGATCCAGGCCAAGGTGGTACAATTGCCTCTGTCCTCCCTCAGGGCCCCTCCGCACTCACTTTCCCTGCCTTTGTTTCCCCCCCGGCTGCTCGCTGCAGAACGAGGTGAGTACCGCTTTAAGAGCCCGGTGCCCATACCCAAGATGGCGGCGGAGCGGCGTGTCCGGACTTCACCCGCCCGCAGCACGCATGCGTAAGACCCCGCCCCCCTCACGCCCCGCCTCCTGGGGGCGGAGCCGGCGCTCGCGCAGGTGCCGCGGGAGGGGGTCCCGGGCCGGGGCTCGGCCGCAGCGGCGGGACCGGGGTGAGGCGGCGGGGCCGGGAGAGGCGAGACCCGGGACAGGCCTGCAGTTGCGGGGACAGACCTGTGACGGGCCTGGGGGAACGCGAGGCAGGCCCGGGACAGGCCTGGGAGGGCGACTTAAGGCAGGCCTGGAGAGCTGCCGGGGCTGAGGAGCTTGGGTGGGAGCCGGAGCGGAGGATTTGTGGGGCTGAGCTGCTCCCCGCCTCCCCGTGTGGTGACTTTGGCCTGGGGTGGGTTAGGCTGCCCGGAGGTGGTAGACAATCATGAGCTGGGCGAGTCCCGGGCTGGGCTGGGCTGTTCTCCGTGGCCTTGCAGTGATTTACGGGGCTGATCCTCACCCCCCAGTTCAGCACTGGGTGGGACTGGGTGTCCTGGCCCTGTCGTCCCTCCTGAACAAGTCTTTCTCTTCCAGCAGCTCGCAGAAGCAGCAGAGGTCAGGCAGGAGCAGCCGAGCCTTGGGAGAAGGTACCGATGCGGCTTGTTGGATGGGTAAATGATCCTCTCCTAATCCAGATTGACCTTCCTGGGGAGGGGGCAGGCACTGAGGGCAGAGAACCGTCGGGCCTGGACCACCTGTGGGCAAGAGCTGGGGGCCTGCTTGCTTTGTTTGGCTGCTCAAGGCAGATTCCCAGCTGAAGGAGCTTCCAGGAATGGATGAGGGGAGAAAATAGGGCACAGGAGTTTGGGAATCCTTTAATACCCCAGCTTCTGGGGGGGGTTGGGAGCTGTTATCCATCCAAGTTTTAAAGCTTCAGGCTAATCCCCAAGGTTGGACCTTGATTATTTGGCAGCCAGAACACAAGGAATGATTTAGCTCTTGGCACCTGTGCAAGGCAGGTGGTGGTGGAAGGCAAACTCCATGCTTGTCTGGGCGTTGGGGCTTCTGTTCTGGGGTCCTGTGAGCACCAGCACCTGAGAGGCAGCAGGGATGTGTGGCTGGTAGGCTCTGCTGTGCCCCTGACTCCCTTTGTTCCCTGAAGAGCATGAGAACAGGGCTGGTTTTGTTTTGAAATCACTGTTGTCCAAACCAGGGAATTGTTTGTCCTTTGGGTTTTTTTTTTTTGGTGGGGGAGGCAGCAACCAAATCAGCCTGATACTGGCCTGAGCTGGAGCCTTGCTGAGCTGCTCCTTCCTGGAATGGCCTCCACCCTCTGCGTGGTGACAGGTGAAGCTCTCTGATCGGTGGCCTGAATGTGGCTACCTCAAAATATTGGTGGAGGTTTGGGTTTGGTTTGCCCAGGATGTTGTGGTGGTGTCGGTAGGGGAGCACTTGGTGCCATTGGATAGAGCTGGGTGATAGGATGGACTGGATGATCTTGGGGGTCTCTATCAACCTGGCTGTTTCTATTCTTATTCCCATTCTTATTCCTACTCCCATTCTTATTCCTACTCCCATTCTTATTCCTACTCCCATTCTTATTCCTACTCCCATTCTGTTCTATTCTAACTCCAGGGGTTGAATGGTTTGGGAGCAACACTCAAGCAAAGGTGGTTTGTTTGATGGGGTTGTGCTGTGCTTGCCCTTTCTCACCCCTCTACCTGCTGCACCCAGAGGGAAAAGACAGCAGAAATCCTCTTTGCTTTTCCTACGAACTCGTAGGTGGAGATTTTTGGCTGCTGGAGAGCTAGAAAACCCCCAGGGGCATTGAAATACCAAAGCTGGTGTTGCTTTTCTCCTCCGTGCTTTGTGGGAGGCTCCTGAGAGGGGTTGTGCCACACTGTGCCATGCTTTTCATTCCTCTTGAGTCCTTCCTGTGCAGCAGGGCTGCTGCTTTCTGCTGCTCAGGGCTGGGTGATGCCGTGAAGAGAGGTTTTTCTTTTCATCTCAGCGCCTCTCTTGGTCGTTCTCCAGCATTGTTTGGTCCCACTGGTGTTCCATCTGGTTTGTTTTCCCTGGAGCTGGAGTGGGAAAGGTGGCTGTGAGAGCAGGGCTTCAGGAAGTGGCTGTTGATGGCACCTTGTTCTCCTGGCCCTCCTTGGCTTGGCCAGGCCGGAGGCTGCTTGGGCAATTGTCAGGTTGCAGTGTGCAATTAGCAGCTGGAGATGCTTTCTGGATGAGGAGCTGCCCTTCATGATCAACTGGTTTGGCAGGAGGGGCCATGGGCTGAGCTCCTGGCTTGGCAGCAGAGGCTGCTACGTGTACAGGGCTCAGCAGAGGGGTTGCAGAGCCAGGGCAGTGCCTCGGTGCTGCTGGGGCACCTGGAAGCATCTCCTGCTGCTCCCAGGGGTGTGGGGCGAGGGTGGCAAGTGCAGGGTGATGGACACAGGTTTGCTCTCTTGTCCTGGGGAGGGCATTTTTTAAGGATGTGTCTGTGAGTGGTGAGATCCTTCCCTTGGATCCAGCTTCTGGCTGTAGCCTCCTGGGCTCTCCAGGCTCACCTGCTGGTGAGGCCACACCTCAAATCCTAGAGTCAGTTATGGGCCAGGAGGATGTTGAGGGGCTGGAGAGGGTCCAGAGAAGGGTTTCAAAGCTGGTGAAGGGTCTTGAGAACAAGTCTGGTGAGGAGCAGCAGCTGAGGGAACTGAGGTTGTTTAGTCTGGAGAAAAGGAGGCTCAGGGGAGACCTCACTGCTCTCTACAACTCCCTGAAAAGAGGTTGGAGCCAGGTGGGGCTTGATCTCTACTCCCAAGGAACAAGTGACAGGACAAGAGGAAACAGCCTCAAGTTTCTCCAAGGGAGGTTTAAGTTGGACATGGGGAGCAATTTCTTGCCCTTGAGAGTTGTCAAAGCCTGTCCTAGGCTGCCCAGGGCAGTGGTGGAGTTCCCATGCCTGGAGAGGTTTCAAAGCCATGGAGATGTGGTGCTGAGGGGCATGGTTTGGTGGTGACCTGGTAGCACTGGGTTCATGGTTGGGCTCTGTGAGCTTAAAGACCTCTTTCAACCAAAATGATTCTGTAAGTCTTAATTTATTGTTCCTGAGAACCCACCTAGAGGTTCAGGAGAGGGCCAGGCTCCTTCTTTCAGGGGCTGTAGCTGCTTCAGTCCCCAGCCAGCTGTCACTTTTCCCAGAGAGGATGAGGAAATGTCTTTGTCCTTTGAGGACGTAGCCCTTGTGGGTAACTACAGGACATTTGGACACCAAAACGTTGCAGCTCCTGGGTGGAAGATTTGAATGTGTGTCCTGGTTTTGCAGAAGGCAGAACCCTCTGCAGAAATTCAATGAGTCCCCAGAGCTGCTCCAGCCAGTCAGCCCTTGTTGGTTTTCTGCCAGCTGCTCCTGGCTCACTGTTGAGGGCTTGTGGACCTGGTGGGCTTCCAAAATGTGGCTTTTGGAATCAATAACAGAACGGTTTAGGTTGGGAGGGACCTTTTAAAGGTCATCTAAGTCACTTCCCCTGCAGCCAGCAGGGACATCTGCAACTAGAGCAGGTTGCTCAGAGCCCCAAACAACCTGACCTGCAATGGTCACCTGCAATGGAGGCTTTGCTCAGCCTGGATTTTGGGCACTTTGAGGGGTTTTGTGTTTTCCTTGTGCCTCAGGAAATTCCCCTTAAGTCATCTGGAGCCTGGATTATGGTGATTTTGGTACCTTCTGCCTTGCCAAGCAAGAAGCCACTTCCCTGGAGGTGTTTGCAGCCAGGCTGGCAGAGGCTGTGGGCAGCCTGATCTAGAGTAGGGTGTCCCTGGGCATGGCAGGGGGGTTGGAACTGGCTGATCCTTGTGGTCCCTTCCAACCCTGACTGATTCTGTGATTGTAAGCAGAGCTGCTGTCTCTCCAAAAGAAATCAAAAGTGTGATAGCAGGTCGAGCTGCTTGGGTTTCAGGGAGTGCTCTCAAGTGTTTCAAAAGCAAACAGAGGAGTGAAAGTGCTGTGCTGGAGGAGACACAAAGTACCTGGCACTTAGAGCATGAGGTGGTGAGTGTCCAGCTGGACCCTGCTGCAGGCTTGACCTGAAACTGGACTCTTGAGGTGAAATTACTGCAATCTTGGGGGTGTAGCCATGAGGATCCTTCAGCAGGGTTACTGGGAGCAGTGGTGGTGCAATGGGACTGGTGGCAGCAGGGTTCCTGGGAGCAGTGGTGGTGCAGGGAGACTGGTGACAGCAGGGTTCCTGGGAGCAGTGGTGGTGCAGGGAGACTGGTGACAGCAGGGTTCCTGGGAGCAGTGGTGGTGCAGGGAGACTGGTGGCAGCAGGGTTACTGGGAGCAGTGGTGGTGCAGGGAGACTGGTGGCAGCAGGGTTACTGGGAGCACTGGTGGCAGCAGGGTTACTGGGAGCAGTGGTGGTGCTGGAGCCCATCACGGGTGGCAGAGGCTGGTGCTGTGTCCGGGCTGGCGGCGCTGGGTGGCAGCGGTGCTCTGTGCTGTCCTGGTGCCCAGGGCTGTCATCTGAGTCACTTCCAGGCGTCAGCAGGCTGACCCTGCTGGGTTTGGCTTTGGTGCTTCCCTTTGCTGGGCTGCGATGGGGCAGAGCATCGTGGGCTGAGAGAGGTGACAGGGAGCAGTGGGAGGAGGTGCCCGGGAGCAGGATGGCTTCGCCCTCACGCCAGCGCTGGTGGCACCAAGAGCCCTTGGGTACGTAGGTGCGCTGGAGACCTCCTGAGGGTGCTCCCGAGCTGGCGGGAGGGAAGCACCACGGAGTGTGGTGGGAGGTTAATGTGTAGCTACCCTCTGAAAAGAACCTCTTGGAGGCTTTTGGTCCCAAGGTGCAGCCTGGGGAAGTGTCACCAACCTGGGGAGGTGTCGGCAGCCTGCAGAGGGAGCGTTGCTGTAAGAAAAGCGGCTTGAGGCTGCTCCAGCACCTGCAGAGGAGCTGAGTTCTCACCTTCTCTGTCCTGTCTGTGCTGCTGGCTGTCCCCTGGCTATGCTGCTAGGGGCAGGAGGGTGCTGGTGGGCTTGGCATTTTGAAGGTGGGGGATGGATCTGTGGCTTTGGGCCGAGCCAGGGCTTGTTTTGTGTGGCTGGTGGCTTTTTTTCGGGTGCAAGGGGAAGTGCTTTCTGCAGAGTTGGACATTCATGCTGCTGGCAAGTGCTGGTTGGCTCCTGCCCTTCCTGCAACGAGGCTCAGCTGCACGTTTGGTTCCTCTCTCGTTCTCACTGGAAACTCTGGGTGTGTGCAAGAGAAAAGCAACCACGGGGCTCTTACCTGCTGCAGACAGAATCATGGAACCACAGCATGGTCTGCTTGGGAGAGACCTCACAGATGGAGTCCAGACAGGGACCTAGCACTGCCAGGTCACCCCCAAACCGTGGCCCTCAGCATCACATGTCCAAGGCCTTGAAAGCTCTCCAGGCATGGGGACTCCACCACTGCCCTGGGCAGCCTGAGCCAGGCCTTCATAGTCATAGAATCAGTCAGGGTTGGAAGAGACCATAAGGATCATCTAGTTCCAATCCCCCTACTGTGGGGCAGTCCTCAAGGGCAAGAAATTGTTTGTCATGTCCAACCTAAACTTCCCCTGGGACAACTTGAGGCTGTTTCCTTTTGTCCTGTCTCTTGTTCCTTGGGAAAAGAGACCAACCCTCACCTGGCTCCAGCCTCCATTCGGGGGGCTGCAGAGAGCCAGGAGGTCTCCCCTCAGCCTCCTCTTCTGCAGACTGTACATCCCCAGCTCTCTCAGCTGCTCCTCACCAGCCTGGTTCTCAAGACCCCTGCCCTCAGCCTGGAGCCTTCATGGGGTTGGTGTGAGGCAAGTGCAGGACCTGAGATGAAAAGATGCCCACATCAGGCTGAGGAGCAGAGGCTGTGTGTGTAGGATCCCTTGTCATGGAAGGATTGACCTCACCAGCCTGGTTCTCAAGACTCCCTCACCTGCTTGGTTGCCCTTCTCTGGACATATTCCAGCTTTTCGATGTCCTTCTTGGAGTGGCCCAAAGCTGACGCCAGGACTCAAGGTGTGCCCTCAGCAGTGCCCAGTATAGGGGGACAATCACTTCATTACTTCTTCTGGCCACACCATTGCAGATCCAAGCCAGGGTGCTGGTGGCCTTCTTGACCACCTGGGCACACACTGGCTCATCTTCAGCTGGCTGTTTGCCAACCTCCCTATGTCCTTTGCCATGGTGCAGTTTCCAGCCACTCTGCCCTCAGCCTGAAGCCTTCATGGGGTTGGTGTGAGCCAAGTGCAGGACCCGAGATGAGAAGATGCCCACATCAGGCTGAGGAGCAAAGGCTGTGTGTGTAGGATCCCTTGTCATGGAAGGATTGTCCTCTGAGGCTGAACTTGGCCATGCAATGTCCTCAACCTGTCCTTGGCACTGTGTCACTGCTGTGTTTGTCTTTCCAGTTCCAGTGCCACCTTGGCACTTCATGTTTGCTTCTGGCACGTGCCAGGTTGGACGAGACCTTGAGCAACCTGGCCTAGTAGATGATGTCCATGCCGGTGCCAGGGGAGCTGGAACTAGATGAGCTTCAAGGCCTCTTCCAACCCAAACCATTCTGTGATCTATGAATCTAGAGCAAAGGCTTTGCTTGGAGTTGGGAACCTCCAGTTTGGTTCCATTCTAGCCCAGCCCTCAGGTGGTATCACTGCATTTCTCCTTCATGTGGCAAGAACGACCTGGCCCTGTGGTCCTCAGGACAAAGGGTCAAGTGGATATCATAGAATCCCAACATGGTGGGGTTGGAAGGGACCTCTGGGGATCATCCAGTCCAAGCCCCTGCTCAAGCAGGGGCACCCACAACAGCTTGCCTAGCATCACAATGTCCAGCTGGGACTGGAAGATCTCCAGAGAAGGAGACTCCACAGCCTCTCTGGGCAGCCTGCTCCAGGCTTGCAGCACCCGTAAATTACAGAAGTTTCTCCTGTTCAGGTGTAACCTCCTGGGTTCCCATTTGTGCCTTTTACCCCTTGTCCTGTCACCCTCACACCAAACAAGTTTCTCCTCCTGCTCAGATGGAGCCTCCTGGCTTCCAGATTGTGCCCATTTCCCCTTTCTGTGTCCCTGAGCACCACTGACAGGAGTCTTGCCCCTGACAAGTCCTTTATTTCCTGCTGAGCATTGCTCAGATCCCCTCTGGGGCTGCTCTTCTCCAGGGTCAAGAGCTCCAAGGCTCTCACGGAGGTGCTGCAGCCCCCTCAGCATCTTTGGACTCTCCCCAGCAGTTCCCCTACCCCTCTTGATCCACACTGTGGTTATCGGTGGAGATTTTGCACCTTGTGTTTCTCCTCCGTGGTCAGTTTCATGTTTGTGCTCCCTTCTCTGCCAGGTTTGGAAGCTCTGGCCATGGATCAGAAAAGTTATCGCCGGGGGAGCTTCCAGAGCAGCACCAGTGATGAGGATATGCTGGAAATAGCAGGAGCATCTCTGGACTTCACCGTGGCAGATGACGACCCACCACTCGACAGGGAGATGGGAGGTAATTCCTGCCTTTCGGAATGGCATCCGGGAGAGTTCCCTGGGGGGGTTTTGCTGTGTGGGGTCCACTGGTCTCTCTTGCCTGCAGCACAGGATGCTTGTCCTGAATGGTATCTTCAGTTAGGAGTTAGGACTGACTGTGCTTGGTATCTGCAAGAGCATTCCTGCTTCCTGAAGGCTGGAGTTCTCCCAGAGCTTGAGCCAGAATCATGGAATGGTTTAGGTTGGAAGGGAGCTCAAAGCTCAGCCAGTTCCGACCCCCCTGTGCCATAGGCAGGGTCACCTCCCACTAGAACAGGTCACTCAAGGCCTCATCCAAACTGGTCCTGAGCACCTCCCTGGGCAACCTGTGCCAGTGTCTCACCACCCTCACTGCAAACAACTTCCTCCTAACATCCAGTTTCAGTCTCCCCTCTGCCACTTTAAACCCATTCCTCCTCTTCCTGTCATTACAAGACCTTGTCAATAGTCCCTCCCCAGCCTTCCTGTAGCCCCTTTCAGATACTGGAAGGCTACTCCAAGGTCTCTTGGAAGCCTTCTCTTCTCCAGGTTGCAGAGCCCCAATCAGCCTGTCCTCATAGCAGAGCTGTTGCAGCCCTCTGAGCATCTTGGTGGCCTCCTCTGGACTGTCTCCAGCAGTTCCATGTCCTTCTTGTGTTAGGGGCTCCAGAAGTGCACACAGTGCTGCAGGTGGGGTCTGAGGAGAGCAGATGGAGATGTGCTGGGAGCTGATTCCAAGTGGTCTGTGGTGGCTTCTCATGCCTGCTCCTGTGCTGTTTGTGGTGTGAAACCCCCACTGTGAGGAGCACTTCCTCTGCCCTTATCTCTTCTGGTTTGGACTTCAGCATTTTTGTCAATAAAAGGAGCTAGATAAGATTTGCTTTGGTGTTTTTCCATGCTCCTAAGCCATGCTTGGAGCCTCCTCAGATTTGGCTTTTTAATAATCCTCCCCCAGATACTTTTCTGATTTTTCCTTGTGTCTTGGTCGGAGGTTCCACCAGGCAGTGAGTCAGCCTTAGCAGTGCTCCTCCAAATGGTTCTCAGGGCATCGATTTCCATCTTGGCCAAGGGCTTGCTGGCCTGAGATCATCTTTTTAAGCATCCAGGTGTGCTCTTCAGAGCTTGTTTCATTTATTGGCATCATCTCCTCCTTGTGCCACCGTGCTAAAGGTGCCCAGAGCTGCATGTGGTGGGTCAAAGGGCATTTGTCCAGCACTAAATCTCCTCTGCTTTGTGATCTGAGGAATTTCAAGATCAGCTTTGGGTTGTTGACTGTTCTCTTAAGTGTTGAGCAATGAGTAGTAGTTGTTATCTGCAGGCAGATGAGGTTTTGGGTCAGCTGTGTTGGTTTGGATCATGATGTACGTGGTTTACAGGTGTCCCCTCCACTCCTTTACACCTAGCTTAGTTGTTGAGTTTCTTCTCTCTTCTGTCCTTCGTGGCAAGCTGAAGAGGTGCTGGTTGCCCAGCTTGGTGAGTGCCAGGCCACTGTTGCCTTCCTCCTGTTCCAGAGACACAGGAACCTGGCTCTAACATCTCCTGTCTTCAGCCAGTTGCTTTTCTCTTCAAAACCTTCTGGTACTCCCCAGCAGCTTAAGACCTTCTGCAGAAAGCTCATTCCAGAGCTTCATGGATACCCAAGTATCCATGTTAGATGGGTCTGGGGCCATGCAGATGAGTGTCTGTGGCCATTTGGGTGCTGTCTATGGCCATTTGGGGTGGTCTGTGGTCCTTTTGAAGTTTTATGGAAGGCCTCCAAGATGTAAAAGGCCTGGTTCCTTTAGGAAAACCTGTAGAGACAGTTGTCCAACCAAGAAGTATCTCCTAGATGAGGGCTTGCTTCTGTTGAGTGATTTGTTAAGAGGATGGAAGTGGTGGAGGCCCCAGTCTTGGACACTTTCAAGGCTCAGCTGGACAGGGTGCTTGGGCCAGCTTGTCTAGACCCTGCTTATGTCAAGAAAGGTATAGAGCAGATGGTATTTGGTCTTTCCAGCCTGGGATTCAGTGGTGAGGTCTGTGCTGGTATTGGTCTCAAGGGTTTGAAGCCTTCCCTTGTTTTGCTGGCCAGGGGATTTCACAGATTTTTTCCCTCAGCTGCTGCACCTCTGGCAGGTTAGTTTGACTGGCCCAAGGCTGGGAGGTGTCTTCCCCTGGCTTTGTTCTTCACTCAGTTTCCTCCTGGACCTCCAGACAGAGCCTGTGGTTGTGGCAGCAGCCTCCAGCCAGCCCTATCTGGTGGGAGCAGAGGTAGCCTTTGGCAAGGAGGAGTGGTTCAGCCCTGCCAGACAATGGGTGAGGGCCAAGCTATCGAGGGAGAGCTTAATCAGCAGCCCCTCTGAGCTCTCCTGAGCATTGCCTGGGGAGATAAAGGGTGCTGCTGTGGGGGCTGGGGGAGAGGACTCTGGAGCTGTCAGTGCAGGGAGGGCAGTGGTTCAGTGCCTACCTCCTGGGAGGACCCTGGGCAAGGAGACCTGCTTCTAGTTATTTAGCCTGAAAGGTTTCAGCTGGGTGAGGAAAGGAAGGGAGGTTTTGGTGCATCTGTGAGTGACCCACCAGTGGCAGGAGCCATGGAATGAGGTGGGTTGAAAGGGACCTGGCACCTCCCCACCTCAGCGTGGGTGCTTTTGGGCTGGAGCTGGGCTTCAGCCAGGCCTTGGGGCATCTGGGGGTTGTCCAGGCTGCTGTGGTCTGCGGGGTGCCCATGGTGGTTAGCTGGCTAGTGGTTAATTAGTGCCTTGTGCTGGTTAACTGGGTGCTCGTGGGTTAGCCTGGTGCCCATGGGTGCTTGTTGAGGTCGGTAGCTGGGCGCACGTGATTAGCTGGGTATCTATGGTGGCTAACTGGGTGCTTATGGGTTAACTGGGTGCCCATGGTGGCTAACTGGGTGCTTACGGGTTAGCTGGGTGCCTGTGATGGCTAACTGGGCGCTTATGGGTTAGCTGGGTGCCTGTGATGGCTAACTGGGCGCTTATGGGTTAGCTGGGTGCCTGTGATGGCTAACTGGGCGCTTATGGGTTAGCTGGGTGCCTGTGATGGCTAACTGGGCGCTTATGGGTTAGCTGGGTGCCTGTGATGGCTAACTGGGCGCTTATGGGTTAGCTGGGTGCCTGTGATGGCTAACTGGGCGCTTATGGGTTAGCTGGGTGCCTGTGATGGCTAACTGGGCGCTTATGGGTTAGCTGGGTGCCTGTGATGGCTAACTGGGCGCTTATGGGTTAGCTGGGTGCCTGTGATGGCTAACTGGGCGCTTATGGGTTAGCTGGGTGCCTGTGATGGCTAACTGGGCGCTTATGGGTTAGCTGGGTGCCTGTGATGGCTAACTGGGCGCTTATGGGTTAGCTGGGTGCCTGTGATGGCTAACTGGGCGCTTATGGGTTAGCTGGGTGCCTGTGATGGCTAACTGGGCGCTTATGGGTTAGCTGGGTGCCTGTGATGGCTAACTGGGCGCTTATGGGTTAGCTGGGTGCCTGTGATGGCTAACTGGGCGCTTATGGGTTAGCTGGGTGCCTGTGATGGCTAACTGGGCGCTTATGGGTTAGCTGGGTGCCTGTGATGGCTAACTGGGCGCTTATGGGTTAGCTGGGTGCCTGTGATGGCTAACTGGGCGCTTATGGGTTAGCTGGGTGCCTGTGATGGCTAACTGGGCGCTTATGGGTTAGCTGGGTGCCTGTGATGGCTAACTGGGCGCTTATGGGTTAGCTGGGTGCCTGTGATGGCTAACTGGGCGCTTATGGGTTAGCTGGGTGCCTGTGATGGCTAACTGGGCGCTTATGGGTTAGCTGGGTGCCTGTGATGGCTAACTGGGCGCTTATGGGTTAGCTGGGTGCCTGTGATGGCTAACTGGGCGCTTATGGGTTAGCTGGGTGCCTGTGATGGCTAACTGGGCGCTTATGGGTTAGCTGGGTGCCTGTGATGGCTAACTGGGCGCTTATGGGTTAGCTGGGTGCCTGTGATGGCTAACTGGGCGCTTATGGGTTAGCTGGGTGCCTGTGATGGCTAACTGGGCGCTTATGGGTTAGCTGGGTGCCTGTGATGGCTAACTGGGCGCTTATGGGTTAGCTGGGTGCCTGTGATGGCTAACTGGGCGCTTATGGGTTAGCTGGGTGCCTGTGATGGCTAACTGGGCGCTTATGGGTTAGCTGGGTGCCTGTGATGGCTAACTGGGCGCTTATGGGTTAGCTGGGTGCCTGTGATGGCTAACTGGGCGCTTATGGGTTAGCTGGGTGCCTGTGATGGCTAACTGGGCGCTTATGGGTTAGCTGGGTGCCTGTGATGGCTAACTGGGCGCTTATGGGTTAGCTGGGTGCCTGTGATGGCTAACTGGGCGCTTATGGGTTAGCTGGGTGCCTGTGATGGCTAACTGGGCGCTTATGGGTTAGCTGGGTGCCTGTGATGGCTAACTGGGCGCTTATGGGTTAGCTGGGTGCCTGTGATGGCTAACTGGGCGCTTATGGGTTAGCTGGGTGCCTGTGATGGCTAACTGGGCGCTTATGGGTTAGCTGGGTGCCTGTGATGGCTAACTGGGCGCTTATGGGTTAGCTGGGTGCCTGTGGTGGCTAACTGGGTGCTTATGGGTTAGCTGGGTGCCCGTGATGGCTAACTGGGTGCTTATGGGTTAGCCGGGTGCCTGTGATGGCTAACTGGGTGCTTATGGGTTAACTGGGTGCCTGTGGTGGCTAACTGGGTGCTTATGGGTTAGCTGGGTGCCTGTGGTGGCTAACTGGGTGCTTATGGGTTAGCTGGGTGCCCGTGATGGCTAACTGGGTGCTTATGGGTTAGCCGGGTGCCTGGGATGGCTAACTGGGTGCTTATGGGTTAACTGGGTGCCTGTGGTGGCTAACTGGGTGCTTGTGGGTTAAGTGGGTGCCCATGTTTAGCTGGGTGTCCACAGTGGTTAGCTGGGTGCCTGTGGGTTAGCTGGGTGCCCATGTTTAGGTGGGTAGCCATGGTGATTAACTTGGTGCACATGGTTAGCTGGGTGCCCATGGTGGTTAGCTGGGTGCCTATGGGTTAACTGGCTGCCCATGGTGGTTAGCTGGGTGCTTATGGGTTAGCTGGGTGCCCATGTTTAGCTGGGTAGCCATGGTGATTAACTTGGTGCCCATGGTTAGCTGGGTGCCCACGGTGGTTAGCTGGGTGCCCACGGTGGTTAGCTGGGTGCCTATGGGTTAACTGGCTGCCCATGGTGGTTAGCTGGGTGCTTATGGGTTTGCTGGGTGTCCATGGTTAACTGGATGCCCATGTTTAGCTGGGTGCCTGTGGTGGCTTACTGGGTGCTTGTGGGTTAACTGAGTGCCCATGTTTAGTTAGGTGCCTGTGGTGGCTTACTTGGGTGCTTGTGGGTTAGTTGGGTGCCCATGGTGTTTAGCTGGGTGTCCATGGTTGACTGTGTGCCCATGGTGTTTAGCTGGGTGTCCATGGTTAGCTGGGTGCTTATGGGTTAGCTGGGTGCCCATGGTGGTTAGCTGGGTGCTTATGGATTAACTGGGTACCCGTGATGTTTAGCTGGGTGCCCGTGGTGGCTAACTGGGTGCTTGTGGGTTAACTGAGTGCCCGTGTGTAGCTGGGTACCCATGGTGGGTAGCTGGATGCTCACACCAGGGAACACCTCCACAGATGGAGATGGGTGAGGCGGTTGAGTGCTGGGTTTGCTGGCTCCCTGGGGCCGAAGGGGCGGCGGAGCGGGGCGGCGGAGCGGGGCGGCGGAGCGGGGCGGCGGAGCGGGGCGGCGGAGCAAGCGGCNGCGGCGGAGCGGGGCGGCGGAGCGGGGCGGCGGAGCGGGGCGGCGGAGCAAGCGGCGCTGGCCCCGAGCTGGCTCCATCTTGGAGCCCTGGCACAGGCAGCTGCAGCTCTCCGCAGTTGCCAGACCTTGCAGCTCAGCGGGGGGAGGCTCTTTGCCTTCGCTCCGCCGGAGAAAAGCCTCCGAGCAGACGCCCCGGGCGGCTTTGGGGCTCCCCGGGAGCCGTGCGCGGAGGGCAGCTCCGTCCCCGGCGCCGCTCCTGCCCTCCCGGGGCCGGCTCATGTGACGGTGCCGGTGACGCCACGGGGAGGGTCCGGGCGCCGCTGCGGGCTCCTCTTGGGCCAAGTGCTGAGGGAGAGGATGCAGCAAGTGGTGCCGTGAGGCCGGAGAGCGCCCAGCCTGCCCCCGAGCACCCAGCCGGGGCACCGCGCACCGGCGCTGCCGCCGCGGGAACGGCGCTGCCTCGGCGAGGGTGAGGAGAACCTTCCCGGGAGGAAGGTGTCCAGCTGCGGGCTGCTGCTGCTGGCTCTGAGCCTGGGCTGAAGGCAGGGTTGGTGGGGCAGGGCGAGCAGCGAGGGGTGGGTGTGTGTGTAGGATTTGTGCTGTGTAACGCTGCTGGGCTGCTGCCTTTGGGTTTGTTGCTCCTTCTTGCCTGCAAAACCCCTTCCCCCCTCCCACCCTCCCCCTTTTTTTCTCGAGCAGGGCACTGTAGCAAAGCCCCAGGTCTGCTGGATTTTTGGAGCGGCACTTGGGGGTTGGGGGGGCGGTGGGGACATTTCAACAGGGAAGCCTCTGGAAGTGCTGCCTCCGATTTGTGCGTTTCCAAGCTGTTGGCCTCGGACCTGCAAAACTGTTGGAAGGCAGGAGGGGTTCTTTGAGGCTTCCAGCAGACGTGTGGAGGCTCCAGGTGCCTGCAGGTGCCCGGTGCTGGCAGGAAGGGTCAGAAATGGAGCCCTGTGCTTTTGCTGTGCTGCACAGGAGGGACCTTGTAACTTTAACAGCGCTGCCTTCTGGGGCTTTGCTGAGCCAGGCAAGGCTCTGAAGTGGAGCATTAACCCATTTCTGGGAGCAGAGGTGGTCAGAAGCCTGGTGGCAGATCTGTTAACTGAGCTGCGTTCTTCTGGCAAGGTCGTGTTTAACTCCCTGCCTCCGGGCTCAAGAGATGCTCATCAGGAGCTGGGGAGATCTGCTCCAGAGGTCCCTGCCTTAGGAGCTGGGGACGGGAGAGCTGTGTGAACATCTTTGGCTCTGGCTAGGTGGCAGCGAGTCCATCCTCTTGGTTCCTCCTCGATTTGCAGCGAGCCAGGGCAGGAAAGATGATCTTGAAAAAGTTATTGATGGCTCTCAGCCGTTTTCTAGCTGGTTACAACTCCTGGAAAGAAATCTGAGGACCTTTTCCTCCTGGGCTTCTCTCTCGGGTGGACAGTTTGGCCACTCAGGGGCCTGTGGAGTTGCTGTGGCTGGAGAATTTGGGGTTCAAGTTGATTTTGTGATGATCTTGTGATATAAAAAGCCTTGCTGCTTCAGTGTGAAGGGGCTGGGCTGGATGGGGGTCAGTGCCTGGAGAGCAGGAGCAGCCTCCAAACCCATCTTGAGCCTGCAGGTTGAGTCAGCCCCATCCCTTCTGCTGGTTGCGGTGGGGATGGAATGGTCTGGACTGGTAGCTCCAGGGCTCTGGGTGCTGAGGACGTGATGACCTGCAGAGCTGTGTGCTGGCTTTGTGCCCTCAGGGGCTTGTTGGTGTGGCTCTGAGGTGGGAGAACATTCCCAGGTCAGCTGAAAGTAGCTGGTCTGGGCAGTTATTCCAGAAGGGCAAGCAAAGGATGACCCTGATCTCATCTTGTAGCAGAAGATGTTTCTGCAAGGAGTCTCCTGGCTGGTGTCACTCTGCTTTCTGCTTTTATTTATTTTTTTTTAAAGTGCTTCTCTTTGGGAAAGGTTGTGGTAGGTGTGCCAAAAGCAAATCAAACAGTGCAGACCTGCAGTGTGGAGGCTGGAGTTGGTGGTGTCCCTCTGGAGGAGCTGGCCATGCCCAGAGAAACCAAAAGGCAACTCTCTTCTGGCTGGGCTGCTTGGCTTTGAGAGGAGGGTTGAGCATCTTCTCTTGCTCAAGGTAGGCACAGTGTGGTGTTCTGTAGACACTGAGGAAAAACCTCCAAGACATCCCCTCCCCCCTAGAAGAGCCACCTTGGTACTTGGGCTCCACATCTGTGGCTTTTGCTGGGAAGATCTGCAGCTCTGAGATGTAGGTAGGACTTGTTTGAGCTGTGGCTGGCTGGGCTGAGGCTTTGTCTTTTCCTGTGGACTGGTAACTGCTTCAGAAGAGGGCTGTGGCCTTGGGAGGCTGTGGGCTCTTGCTCTGAGAAGGACATTGAGGGGCTGGAGAGGGTCCAGAGAAGGGCAGCAAAGCTGGTCAAGGGTCTGGAGAAGAGGGCTGGTGAGGAGCAGCTGAGGGAACTGGGGGTGCACAGCCTGGAGAAGAGGAGGCTGAGGGGAGACCTTCTGGCTCTCTGCAGCTACCTGCAAGGTGGTTGGAGCCAGGTGGGGGTTGGTCTCTTCTCCCAAGAAACAGAGGACAGGACTGGAGGAGATGGCCTTCAGTTGCCCCAGGGGAGTTTTAGGTTGAACTTGAAGAACAATTTCATGCCCTTGAGGGTTGTCAAGACCTGTCCCAGGCTGTCCAGGACAGTGGTGGAATCCCCATCCCTGGAGGGCTATCAAAGCCATGGAGATGTGCTGCTGAGGGCCATGGTTTGGCAGTGCCCTGACAGTGCTGAGTTCCTGGTTGGCTGAAAGGTCTCTTCCACCCCAGCCCATGCTGTGCTTCGTGCAGAGGTGAGCAGGAGGAGTTGCAGGTCCCCCAGGCACTATTGTTCTTAGGATGATTTCTTCAAGGAGGTTTCAAGCTGAGGGTTTTGTGAGCAGCACTTGGGGTTTCCAGTGGGGATGGGGAAGCCTCTGGAAGCGTTGGCTCCAGTTGGTGCTTTCCCAAGCTGTTGTCCTCAGACCTGCAAAGCTGTTGGTGAAACCACAGTGGTTCCTAGAGGCTTCCAGCACACATTGCCCCATTTTTCTTCCAGCTGGAGCTGTGCAGGCGAGGCTCCTGCTCTCACCACTTGGGCAGATCTCTGGAGAACTCCAGTTAACCTTTTTCTGTCCCAGCTGAAGGAAGGAGCCTCTTTGAAGTGGGTTGTTTTGTGGTAGCTGTCAGTGGTGCCTACGTGACTCATCTTGTTTTCCTGCAGCTCCCTCTCTGCTAGGAGGCAGCTGTGGAAATGCCAGCCTGGGAAATAGGCTTGGAAGACATCACAGGGCTCTCTTTGCTTCTCCTGCATTTAGAAGATGGGGTAGAGAGCAGTTGTTTGAACTCTTGCCTTGGGAATGTCCATCCACACTCATCATTGCTTGAGTGGTGTGGACCACTCTGTCTCACCTGAAGGGAGTCTGTGAGCCCCAGTTTGGTGCCTTCTCAGGCACCAGCTGTGGAAATGCCAGCCTGGGAAATGGGCTTGGAAGACATCCCAGGGCTCCTTTTGCTTCTCCTGCTTTTAGAATATGGGGTAGAGAGCAGTTGTTTGAACTCTTGCCTTAGGAACGTCCATCCACCCTCAGCATCGTTTCCCATAGGCTGGAGCAGGTTAGGCAGAAGCTTGAGTGATTTGGACAACTCTGTCTCACGTGAAGGGAGGCTGTGAGCCCCAGTTTGGTGCCTTCTCAGGCACCAAATGGGGGCCCCCCTTTGAGTTTGGTGCCTTCTCAGGGCACCCATTTGAACTTGGTGCTTTCCTGGGCACTCATTTCAATTTGGTGCCTTCTCGTTGCCCCCACTTGAGTTTGATGCCTTCCTGGACCCCCATTAGAGTTTGGTGCGAGGTCCCCACTTTGAGTTGGGTGCCTTCCCAGGCCCCCCATTTGATGCCTCTTTCTGCTTTTCACACCCTTTTAAACCTTCCTACAGGGATGAATGGCTCTGATGCTTACCTTCTGCTATCTCCCTGCTCTCACCCATCACCCTTCCTGCCCTTCTTGCTCCCATCTGTGTCCCTCTTGTCTTTGTCTTCGGCAGACCCACCCAGAACTCCCTTCAGTGCTTCTGAGGATCTCAAATGTTCACTTTCCCCTCTTCTCCTCTCGTATGCACCCCTCAGATGGCAAAACATCACCATGGCAAGCTGTGGATGTAGGGAAGAGTGAACATCTAGAAGCTCGGATTGATGTCCTGTAGTTCCTGAGCAGAATCATAGAATCAGTCAGGGTTGGAAGGGACCACAAGGATCATCTAGTTCCAACCCCCCTGCCATGCCCAGGGACACCCTACCCTAGATCAGCCTGGCTGCAAACACCTCCAGGGATGTGGCCCCAAACACCTCCCTGGGCAACCCGTTCTAGGCTCTCACCACTCTCATGCTCAACAACCTCCTCCTCACCTCCAGTCTGAATCTCTTCACCTCCAGCTTTGCTCCATTCTCCCTAGTCCTGTCACTCCCTGAGAGCCTCAGAAGTCCCTCCCCAGCTTTTTTGTAGGTCCCCTTCAGATCCTGGAAGGCCACAAGTAGGTCACCTGATAGCCTCCTCTTCTCCAGCTTGAACAGCCCCAACTCTTTCAGTCTGTGCTCATAGCAGAGGTGCTGCAGCCCTCTGAGCATCCTGGTGGCCCTTCTCTGGAGCTTGCTTCCAGGATCGAGCCCATCTCTGTGTGAGCTGCTGCTGCCCAGCTCGTCCCTGAGGCTTGTTTAGGGTGCTTAGCTGAGAGAACAGCTCCTCAGCTCTTGGCTTCCACTGGAACTGGTGGCTTCTCCCCTAGGCTGATGCTTTGATGATAGGTTTGCTTGTTTGTGCTTTCCCTAGAAAGGGGGGAAAAAGCAAAGCTGCTCAGCTTTCCTCCTCTCCTCACTTCCCAGGCTTCTCTTCGTATAATGGAGGAGGGATGAACGGCACCAGCACCATGATGGATTTCCTGGAGGAGCCTCTCCCTGGTGTGGGCACCTATGAAGACTTTAACACCATAGACTGGGTGCGAGAGAAGTCCAGGGACCGGGATAGGCACAGAGAGGTAACAATTCCCACTGCTGCCACCAAAGGCAGTCAGTCACATCCTGGAGTGCATTAGGACCACAGAACGGTCTGGGTTGGAAGGGACCTTAAAGATGATTGAGCTCCAACCCCTCTGCCATGGGCAGGGACACCTCTCACTAGTCCAGGTTGCTCCAGGCCCCATCCAACCTGACTTTGTATAGATCCCTGGGTGCTGGAGCAGGGAGGAGATGGGGCTGAGAACCTCTCCAGAAGATCTTTAGCTGGGGGAAGAGGAGCATTAAGTTGTGGTTTCTCAATTGCTGCTTCTCCTCGGGAGGCTTTTGTTTGTTAACAAAGCTCCAGAGGATTTCTGCTGCACGTCTTGAAGGGCTTCCTGATGTTGCCATGG
Organism: Psilopogon haemacephalus; assembly: GCA_013396835.1. NCBI lineage: Eukaryota > Metazoa > Chordata > Aves > Piciformes > Megalaimidae > Psilopogon > Psilopogon haemacephalus. The sequence continues at coordinate 3,047,573 of VWZI01005210.1, forward strand.
GTGTGTTAGACCTGCTGGAGGCACAAGCACAGCAGAAGCTGATCCTGCTCGTGGAGGGTGGGAGAGCTGCACTCCTAGAATCATGGAATGGTTTGGGTGGGTCTGCTTGTGGAGGATGGAAGAGCTGCACTCCTAGAATCATGGAATGGTTTGGATGGGTCTGCTTGTGGAGGATGGAAGAGCTGCACTCCTAGAATCATGGAATGGTTTGGGTGGGCCTGCTCGTGGAGGATGAAATTGCTGCACTCTTAGAATCATGGAATGGTTTGGGTGGGAAGGAAACCTGAAAGCTCATCCAGGGATATCTGCAGCTCAGAGGTTGCTCAGAGCCACAATCTGACCTGCAGTGGTGCCAGGGATGGGGCAGCTTCTATCTCTCTGGGCAACCTGGGCAAATTGTATGATTTATAGTGGAAAAATCTAAGCCCCCTGATGCTCTTCACTGGTAAGAAGCAGGTGGGTTTTCTGCTCATGCCATGGCTGTGAATGGAGCTCTCTGCTGGAATCGTTTACTGCTGTATGGTTGAGCAAGCAGCCTGAGGCACCTGGAACTGGTTAGCCTGTGGAAGAGCTGTTTGAGGGGATCTGATTGATGCTCAGTGAGCCATACAGGGTGAGGGGCAAGAGAATGGAGCCAGACTCTTCTCAGTGATGCCCAGGGACAGGACAAGGGGCAATGGGCACAAAGTACAGCCCAGGAGGTTGCACCTGAACAGGAGGAGAAACTTCTTTGGTGTGTGAGTGTGCTGAAGGCCTGGAGCAGGCTGAGCAGGGAGCTTGTGGAGTCTCCTCTGGAGAGCTTCCAAACTTACCTGGTCATTGTGATCCTGGGCAAGTTGCTGTAGGTGACACTGCTTTGGCAGGAGGTTTGGATGATCTCCAGAGGTCCCTTCCAACCCCCACCATGCTGGGATGTGAAGATTCTGTGATTCCCAGGATTTGTCTGCACTCTGCAATCTGCTTAGAAAGCAGAGGATGCTTTAAATAACAAATTGATGTCCCCAGCATGGTCCTGACTCACACAAGCCCTTGCTGACAGAACTCTTGTAGGGCAGTGACTGAACTCAACTGATCCAATCGCTTGCCAAAATGTTAATCCTAGAATCAGTCAGGGTTGGAAGGGACCACAAGGATCACCTAGTTCCAACCCCCCTGCCGTGGCAGGGATACCCTACCCTAGATCAGGCTGTCCACAGCCTCATGTTCTTCAAGTCTTGTTCTTCTCTCCTGAGCCTCACAAATCATTTCATGTCCTACAGCACCAACCAAACACAGCCTCTGCTTGATGTGAGTCCATGAAACACAGGACAGTGCCCAAACGTGAACAAATCCAGACCCCACAAAGGGGCTTCTGTCCTATTTTGGGCCTCCTGCTCCACTACTTCTTGCTCCAAACCCTGTTCTTATCTATGGATGAAGAAAACAAACCCAAAAGACTGCTCACACCTGTGCCCCACCCCAGGCACAGATTGCTGTGTAGGAAGATTATCAGTGTGGAAGAGGATGATCTGTAGAGCAGTAGATCTCTTCCCTATCTGCAGAGGTGCCTGTACAAAAAAGATGTCTTTGGCAAAAGAGGTTGAAACTGGTCCAAGCCAGAAGTTCCTGCTGGCCAAACAGCTTCAGGGTTGGTCCAGTGGAAAGAAACCTGAAGGAAATAATTTTGGGACCTACCAGAACCCTATCCTGCCCTTCAGTTGTGTTTCCTACCTGTGGTCAGCATGGAGTTGGAAAGACAGATCCAGAGCAACCCCAACCAGCGCTCCCTGGGGCAGGAGGAGCTCTCAGTTGGTTGTTCCTCTTCCAGGGGCTTTCGGTTGGTTGCATCAATGTGGCTTTTATCTGGGAGTAATGGAGCTGCCCTGGAATGGTTCCTTGGGGAGAGGCAGCTGATGTGGCACACAATAGCTGCTCTGTCATCCTTCTGTCCTCCTGTCAGCAGCAAAGGGACTGACAGGCTTCAGCCCTCCCTGCCAGAGCCTCTGAGGAGCTCAGCTTCCTGGGGCATCGTAGCTAGGTCTGAGTGCCCTTTCCCAGTGCCACCAGCACAGCCTGGTTGCCAGCCTGGCCATTCTGCTGCCACCTGCCTTGTGTCAGCCTCCTCTGCTCCAAGTCACAGCTGCTTTGGGCTGCAGACATCGAGGTGGGAGTTGGAGATGGTGGAATTCCTGAATTCTAGCATGGTGAGGTTGGAAAGGACCTCTGGAGATCATTCAGTCCAACTCCCCTGCTAGAGCAGGGGAACCCACAGCTGCTTGCCCAGCATCACAATGTCCAGCTGGGGTTGGAAGCTTTCCAGAGAAGAAGACTTCACAGCCTCTCTGGGCATACTGCTCCAAAGCTCCAGCACCCTCACACCAAAGAAGCTTCTCCTCCTGTTCAGGTGGAACCTCCTGGGTTCCAGTTTATGCCCATTGCTCCTTGTCCTGTCACTGGGCACCACTGAGAAGAGTCTGCCCCATCCTCTTGCTTCACTCTTTAGCTCTTGCTGAGCACTGATCAGATCCCCTCTGGGGCTGCTCTTGTGCAGACCCACCAGCCCCAGGGCTCTCAGCCTTTGCTCCTCAAAGGGCTGCTCCAGGCCCCTCAACATCATCCCAGCCTCCCCTGGACGCTCTCCAGTGGTTGGTGGCTACCAGCAGATTTAAGGGGGAAATTTTGTTTTGCTTTTATGGAGAAGACAGTGAGGCAGAAACATTACTTGAGTATTTTTTCTGGGAAAGATGGCATTATCCTTGACCACCTCCTGACCAGAGCTGTGTTTACTGCAGCAGCTGTAAGAGCAGCCATTACCTGACACCTCTCACCCCTCCAAGGAGAACGTGTTCTGAGAGCTGTTGGTTCGCATCTTGGGGTCTGTCTTCCACTAACCACCTAGATTCATAGATTGATAGAATGGGTTGAGTTGGAAGGGACCTTAAAGATCATCCAACAACCCTGCTGTGGGCAGGGACACCTCCCACTAGCCCAGGTTGCGCAAAGCCTTATCCAGCCTGGCCTTGAACACCTCCAGGGAGGGAGCATCCACAGCCTCTCTGCCTCATCCAGCCTGGCCTTGAACACTTCCAGGGAGGGAGCATCCACAGCCTCCCTGGGCAACCTGTTCCAGTGACTCCCAAGCCTCACTGCATGACCATGCAGTTCTTAGAGCACAGTCCCTCAGTGACTCAGGTTGTTGTGTCTTCTCAAACCACCTTCTCCAGATCACCAGCAGAAGCAAGGAGTCCACCTGGGCACTGATCCACAGTGTCAGCGATGCCTTCTCTGGCTGGCTGCTGATGCTTCTCATTGGCTTGTTGGCAGGTAAGAGCAAATCTCAGTGTGAAACCATGTCCTGCTTGTGCTGGAGAAGGAGCTGTAGGGGTGGAGGGGTTGGGCTGATATTTGTGGCTCTGCTGCTGCTTCACAACCCGTGGAGAATGCTTTTTGAAATGCTTTGAGGCTCCCAAGCTGAGCCTGAAAGCTGTCCCAGATCCTACTCTGGTTCTGCTGCTGGTGTAAAGCTGTGAGATAAATCCATCCAAGCAGAGCTGGTGGAACACGGAGGGGCAGAGGAGTCTCATGGTGTCCATCATCTTTGCTGACCACTCTTGGTGAATGCCAAGCACTGCCAGAAAGATATTCCTCTTTTTTTATTTTTCCCCTACTATACTAAGATATAAACACCATAAAATCCCAGACTGGGTTGGGAAGGACCTCAAAGATCATCTAGTTCCAACCTGTCCAGCCTGCAGGGACACCTTCCACTAGACCAGGCTGCTCAAGGCCTTCTCCAGCCTGGCCTTGAACACTGCCAGGCTTGGAGCTTCCATGACTTCCCTGTGCAACTTCTTGCAGTGCCTCAGCATCCTCATAAGGGAGCCATCACTCCTTGTCCTTCCACTCTGTGCCTTTGTTAAAGCCCCTCTGTAGCTCTCCTGTAGCCCCCTTCAAATCCTGCCTGCTCTAAGGTCTCCCTGGAGCCTTCTCTTCCCCAGGCTGAACAACCCCAACCCTCTCAGCCTGGCCTTACAGCTCTCCTATCATTGTTGAGGCCTTCTCTAGCCCTGCTCCTGCAGGTCCAACAGGACTCCAGAGCTGGCTCCAGCACTGCAGGTGGGATCTCAGCAGAGAGGCAGAACCTCCTCCCTCCACCTGCTGCCCACACTGCTGGAGATGTACCCAGGACATGTTTGTCTTCTGGGCTGTGAGTGCTCAATGTCAGCTCACCTCCAGCAGCCCCAAGTCCTTCTCCTCTGCCCTGCTCTCCATCCGTTCTCCACCCAGCCTGGATTTGTGCTTGGCATTGCCTCCACCCAGCTGCAGGACCTTGCAGCTGGCTTTGTTGACCTTCATGAGGTTGGCATGGGTGGGGTGCACCTCTCAAGCCTGTGGGGACCAGCAGTGGAACACCTGAAGAAGACCACTCATGAGTGGTCTCCATTTAGACATCAAGCCACTGGCCATCACTCTTTGAGTGCCATCCTCGTGCTTGTTCCTTATCCACTGAGTCTTCCACCCAGCAAATCCATGTCTTGAAAGGAGAGCTGGTGCTGGGCAGTCAGACTTCTGCCAGAGGCTGACTGGCTGAGACCTTCTGGGTGCCTTCAGCAGCAAACTTTGGACCCAGCAGAGGAGAAGTTGCCAGGTTGGGCTCAGCTCTTCCCAGAAGAAAGCACTGGAGCAGACCTCGTGAGGGTGCAGATCAGATCTCTGTCAGTTAATGTTTACAGGGCAGAGCTGCTGCCAGTTTGCCATTAACTGGGAGATGTGCTGAAGGTTGGTGGTTGCTCTGCAGCCTGCACTCAACCTCACTCAGCCCCGAGGTCTCTGCTCCTGGGTTTTGTGTTGCTGTGGAGAACAGAGCTGATGGCAGCCTTGAGCTGGGGGGGAGGTGTTGAGTTTTCTTGAAGGCAGAATAAGAAATTGCTCGAAGGTTCCTCTTTTGGAGCCAGAAGGGCTCTGTTGGCACAGCTGTAACCTCCCCTTCCCTTTTCTTCTTTTTTCTTTTTCCTTTTAAAATGGGAGTTAGGGAGGTCTTCTCCAAATTCCAAGTTGTTTGGAGCTGCTGATTGCAGCTCTTGTGCTGGAGCCTTGTAGCACATCTTGTCTGGTCCTCCAGCAGGACCCTTCCCGCCTCCCAGACCACCTCTGGGCTGTGTTTTCAGCTTGGTGGAGAAGAGTTAATTTCCAGCAGTGTAAGGTGGCTCTGAACACATCTTGTGGTGGCCATCCTCTGAAATACCATTTGGATCCTGACCTGCTCTTCAAGAGACGAACTTGAGGAGATCTTTTTGGGGTTTTTTTTAGCTTTCTACAGAATAAGAGTTGTAACCTTCAGATGTTTGGGTCTCTGTGAGGTGATTATTGAATATTCTTCTTCTCCCCCTTTCCCCCCAGGCTCCTTGGCAGGTCTGATAGACATCTCTGCCCACTGGATGACCGATCTGAAGGAAGGAGTCTGCTTGGCAGGCTTCTGGTTCAACCATGAGCACTGCTGCTGGAAGTCCAACACAACCTTCACAGACAGGGACAAGTGTCCCGAGTGGATGAGCTGGTCCCAGCTGATCCTCGGCCACGGAGAGGTGATGTGAGCCTTTAGCTGCTGCATTTCCCCAGCCTGTGTTGTCCCCTATGGGATGCCAGAGGGACAAGCCTCAGGTGGTCTTCAGGGGGTGTAAAGACACAAACAAGTTAGTTACAGAATCATGGATTCATTCTGATTGGAAGAGACTTTTCAGATGCTGGAGTCCAACCCTTAAGCCAGCACTGCCAGGTTACCATCGAACCATGTCCTTCAGCACCACAGCTCCACCACAACTTTGAAACCCCTCCAGGCATGGGGACTTCACCTTTAGGCTGGGACAGGCCTTGACAGCCCTCAAGGGCAAGAAATCGTTCCCCATGTCCAAATTAAACTTCTCCTGGAGCAACCTGAGGCAGTTTCCTCTTGTCCTGTCACCTCTTCTTTGGGAGAAGAGACCAACCTCAACCTGCCTCCAGCCTCTCTGTCTTTGGAGGGGATGGAAGAAACCAAAAGATGTCTTAGTCATGTGTCTGGGGTTGCTGCTTGGAGGACATTTTGCCCCTGGACATGCCAGTGGAGTGCTGGACGAACTCAAGTGGTGTGTTTCTGATGGCTCTGTCCAGTGGAGCTGCCTGCGTGGCTGGGACAACCTTCATCCCAGTCCCCATCTACTGGTGTAGCTTCTTTGCTCCTTAATGTACTGACCTTTGCAGATAAGATTGGTTCATAGCCCATAACCCACCACGTGCCACTTGGCCTTGAAAGCTCAGACTTTGTTCTCTCCATTTTGGGCTGCTGTTGGTAGCTCTCTGTGTTGTTGTCTGCTCTGTCACAGAACAACAGACTGGCTTGGGTTGGTTGGAAGGGACCTTAAAGATCATCCAGTTCCACCCCCCCTGCCATGGACAGGGGCATCTTCCACTAGATCAGGTTGCTCCAGGGTCCTGTTCAACCTGGCTCCAAGTCCTGCCCAACCAATCATAGAATTGCTTTGGTTGGAAAAGACCTTGAGAGGATCCAAGCGGTCCAACTGTTGACCGCTTCAGGGCTTGGAGCCCTCGTAACTTCTGTCTGCTTGCTTTGTTGTGCAGGTTTGATGAGATCTCAGCTGACGTTATCCAATCTGGATGACTTTCTCTGTATTCCAGGGGGCCTTTGCCTACATTCTCAATTACTTCATGTACGTTGCCTGGGCCTTGCTCTTCTCCCTCCTCGCTGTGCTGCTCGTCAAGGGCTTTGCTCCTTACGCCTGTGGCTCAGGGATCCCAGAGGTGAGTGAGAATTGGGAGTGGGCTGGGCTCTGGGAGGTGGGATGGGGATCCACCATCCATTCCTGCTATGGGCTAAATGTTTCTTGGGCTTTAGATGGTGTCCTAATGCATCCAACCTGTCCTGCACGGGTTTAATTTGTGCTGCTTGAAGAACCTGTGACTAATAGGTGAAACTCTGAAGCACGGCTGAAGTTAGCCTTGGTTTTGATTTAGTGAAGAGATTTATTCTGAAAAAAGAAAAAAAAAAATTTTAATTGCCTAGGGAGGTGGTTGGGGCCACCTCCCTGGAGGTGTTTGCAGCCAGGCTGGATGAGGCTGTGGGCAGCCTGATCTAGGGTAGGGTGTTCCTGCCTAAGGCAGGAGGGTTGGAACTGGATGATCCTTGTGGTCCCTCCCAACCCTGACTGATTCTTTGATTTTTTTTTCCCCAAAAAAACTCTTCCTGAAGCATACCTGGTGTCCCATCTAGTCCTTTGAAAAGCAGAAGTGCTGTGGGGTTTCCTGCAGGAGGTCCTTTCAGAAGCACCATTTGTTTAAGAGCCTCCAAAACCCAGCCTCAGATTGTCCTTCAGCAGGGACAGTGGCTGAAGGATGGACTCAACTCTTTTTATCTTTGCACAGAAGGATCTCTTGACCAACTCTACCTCTGATATCTGGAGAGAAGGCTCTGGGAAGGGGATGGGAGAGAGCTGAGGGCAGCCTGACCAGGAAGGAGCTCTGATGAGGGCTTGACTGGAAGCCTGTAGAGCTTTGTGTGCTTGACTTCCAGATCAAAACTATCTTAAGTGGTTTCATCATTAGAGGCTACCTGGGCAAGTGGACCCTGATCATCAAAACCATCACCTTAGTGCTGGCAGTGTCCTCTGGGCTGAGCCTGGGCAAAGAGGGGCCCCTGGTGCACGTCGCCTGCTGCTGTGGGAACATCTTGTGCCACCTCTTCACCAAGTACCGGAAGAATGAAGCCAAGCGCAGAGAGGTACGGAGGGATGCCAGGCGTGGGCAAGCTGCTGAGGTGGTGTGGCCACACTGGTGGGGCTGGGGCCACGCTCTGGATGTAAATGGTTCTGTTTTGGCGTGTTCTTGGTGTGCTTCAGTACCACACCTTGTTGGAGCAGACACATCGCCTTGGGTAGGAAGTGACCCCACAGCAGCTCCTCCCCGGTGCAGCTCGTTATAGAATTATGGAATGACAGAGTTGGTCTGGTTGGAAGAGAGCTTTCAGATCATGGAGCCCAACCACTAGCCCAGCACTGCCAGGTCACCACGGCTCCACCGTGGCCCTTGGCACCACAGCTCCACCATGGCTTTGGAACCCCTCCAGGGATGGGGACTCCGCTGTTGTCCAGGGCAGCGCAACCTGTCCAGCCTAATCTAGGGTAGGGTGTCCCTGGTTGTGGCAAGGGGGTTGGAACTAGATGATCCTTGTGGTCCCTTCCAACCCTGACTGATGCTATGATTCTATGAACCCTCAAGGTGCAAGAAATTGTTCCTCACATCCAACCTAAGCTTTCCCTGGAGCAGCTTGAGGCCATATTCTTAACTTGGCTTGTGGTGATAGCACAATGGTTTGAAACCAGAGCAGGTGTGATTTAGGTTGGACATTTGAAAGATTAGTTCTTTACTCTGAGGGTGGTGAGACACTGGAACAGGTTGCCCAGGAAAGTGGTGGATACCTCATCCCTGGAAGTGTTTAAGACCAGACTGGATGAGACTTGGAGCAAGCCCTGTTCTAGTGGGAGGTGTCCCTGCTGATGGTGGGTGGGGGTTGGAACTGAATGATCTTTGAGGTCCCTTCCAACCTAAACCATTCTATGATTCTAAGATGGCCAAGTGTGAGGTGTCCCTCTCCACGGTGGGAGTGGTTGGAACTGGATGATCTTGAAGGATCCTTCCAACCCAAACCATTCTGTGAACCCCAATGCTTTGGTGGCTCCTTGCAGCACTTCTCCTGGCTGACTCTGCACTCCCCAGAGACAGAAATTGTTCAAATGGAGCTGAAGACACACAGCAGAAGGGTGAAGGTTTGGGAGGGGAGCTGGAAATCTCTGCCTGTCTGGTTTGTCCCCTAGGTTCTGTCAGCAGCAGCAGCTGCTGGTGTGTCTGTGGCCTTCGGGGCGCCAATTGGAGGAGTGCTCTTCAGCCTGGAAGAGGTAACAGCAGAGCTTTCTCGTGCCTCCTTGCTCACCCTGCTGCTTTAGAAATGCAGCCCCCTCCCAAAGGCTTGGGTCTTCAGAGACCCTCTTGGGTGGTTGGTGGTGTTTGCAAGGCCAAGCAACCCAACAGCTGATTTGGGCTCCAGGTAATTCTCATCCACACTGGGCAATGTCTTTTGGACTATCTTCATCCACAGCTTTGTAGTGAGCTTCTTGGTTTGTCCATGCTCAGCCAAGCTGACTGCTCCCAGCCACAGCTTCTGCCGTGCTTCCAGGTGCCCACTCCCTCCTGACAGCTCTGTGGCAGGCTGCCTGGGACAAACTGACCCATTGTGCCCCTTTCCTTCAGAAGGAGTTCCAATCCCTGCCTGTCAACCCCCTTTGCTTCTTGAGGAGCTTCCAGTCCCTGCCTGTCAACCTCCTTTGCTTCTTGAGGAGCTTCCAGTCCCTGCCTGTCAATCTCCTTTGCTTCTTGAGGAGCTTCCAATCCCTATCTGTTAAATCCCTTTCCTTCACAAGGAGCTTCCAACCTCTATTTACCAGCCCCTTTTGCTTCTTGAGGAGCTTCCAATCCCTATCTGTTAAATCCCTTTCCTTCACAAGGAGCTTCCAACCTCTATTTACCAGCCCCTTTTGCTTCTTGAGGAGCTTCCAATCCCTATCTGTTAAATCCCTTTCCTTCACAAGGAGCTTCCAACCTCTATTTACCAGCCCCTTTTGCTTCTTGAGGAGCTTCCAACCCCTATCTGTTAAATCCCTTTCCTTCACAAGGAGCTTCCAATCCCTATTCACCAGCCCCCTTTGCTTCTTGAGGAGCTTCCAATCCCTCTTTATCACACCTCTTCTTAAAGAGCTTCTGACCTTTATCTAACCCCTTCTCAAGGATCTTCTGTCAAACCCCTTTTGTTCTCAGGGAGCTTCCAACCCTTGTTTATCAAACCCTTTTTCTTCACAGAGCTTCTAATCCTTGTGTGTCTTGATCCAGACGTGGTGGATCATGCTGCTGGCTTCAGGGCTTAGCTCAGAGGAGGACTGGGCTGGTTCTGCTGAGCTGAGCAGTGGCTGTGCTGGCAGCTCTGGCACACACTGTTGTTGGACAATCCCGGGCTCTGCAGAGCACTCTTGGCTATCCAGTGAGCTCCTCATAGCTGGTTTGTGACAGCTCCTGTTGTCACCTCCACTTCAGGGACTGCAGAAGGCACTTGCACTGGAGATAGGCAGGCCAGGGCCCATCCTGGTCATTGCCCTTCCTTCTGGAGCTCACAACAAAGTCTGGGGTGCTGGGCTGGAGAGGAAGAAGGGTGATAAGTGCCAGGGTGACCCAATCTTTGTGTTCCCCTTGCAGGTCAGTTACTACTTTCCCCTCAAGACGCTCTGGAGATCCTTCTTTGCGGCCCTGGTGGCCGCCTTCACCCTGCGCTCCATCAACCCCTTTGGCAACAGTCGCCTGGTCCTCTTCTACGTGGAGTTCCACATGCCCTGGCACCTGCTGGAGCTCATCCCCTTCATCCTCTTGGGGATATTTGGCGGGCTTTGGGGAGCCTTCTTCATTCGCAGCAACATCGCCTGGTGCCGGCGGCGCAAGAGCACCAAGCTGGGCAGATACCCGGTGCTGGAGGTGCTGGTGGTGACAGCCCTCACGGCCATCCTGGCCTTCCCCAACGAGTACACCAGGATGAGCACCAGCGAGCTCATCTCCGAGCTCTTCAATGACTGTGGCATCTTGGACTCCTCCCAGCTCTGCGAGTACGTCAACGATTTCAACAGCACCAAAGGGGACGACCTGCCCGACAGAGCTGCTGGCCCAGGGGTCTACACTGCCATGTGGCAGCTGGCTTTGGCCCTGCTCATGAAGGTCTTCATCACCATCTTCACCTTCGGCATGAAGGTGAGAGAAGTGCCCAGCAAGGAGTTTGTGTCCATAAATCCCAGCCTGGTAGGGGTTGGAAGGGACCTTTTGGGGGGATGATCCAGCCCAAACCCCATCCTCTAGCAGGGGTGCTCGTGGCAGCCTCACAATGTCCAGCTGGGGTTGGAAGCTCTTCAGAGGAGGAGACACCACAACCTCTCTGGGCAGCCTGCTCCAAGGCTCCAGCACACTCACACCAAAAAAGCTTCTCCTTCTGTTCAGGTGGAGCCTCCTGGGTTCTAATTTGTGTCCATTGCCCCTTGTCCTGTCACTGGACACCACTGAGAAGAGTCTGGCCCCATCCTCTTGCACCCCACAGGGCCTTTATCTCTCACTGAGCATTGCTCAGATCCCCTCTCAGGCTGCCCTCCTCCAGGCTCAGCAGCCCCAGGGCTCTCAGCCTTTGCTCCTCACAGAGCTGCTTCAGGCCCCTTAACATCTCTGCAGCCTCCTCTGGATTCTCTCTGTCAGTTCCCTGTCTCTCTTGAATGGGGAGCTCATACCTGTACCCACAACCCCAGCTGTGGTTTCAAAGACTGAAGTGATGGAAGAAGTTCTACCTAAGAAGTTCCACCTAAACATCCTTGTGGTCCCTTCCAACCCTGACTGATTCTGTGATGAAACTGAGAAGGATCAGACTGAGAAGAGTGATCACATCAGTGCTGATCAGTGCTTCAAGGGTGGGTGTCAGGAGGATGGGACCAGGCCCTTGTCAGTGAGCCCGGACAAGGGGTAAGGGCACAAATTTGAACGCAGGAAATTTCACTTAAACATGAGGAGAAACTTCTGTAATTTAAGGGTGCTGCAGGCTGCCCAGAGAGGTTGTGCAGTCTCCTTCTCTGGAGAGCTTCCAACCTCAGCTGGCCATTGTGATGCTGCTGTGTGTGGCCCTGCTTTTAGCAAGGGAAGATCTCCAGAGGTCCCTTCCCACCCCCACCACGCTGGGATTTGGGGGTTGTGTGAAGTGTGTGAGGACAGGGTGGTCACTGGTGTGCTTTCACAGGTGCCTTCGGGTCTCTTCATCCCCAGCATGGCAGTGGGCGCCATCGCCGGGCGCCTGCTGGGCGTGGCCATGGAGCAGTTGGCCTTCTACCACCACGACTGGGCCATCTTCAGCGGCTGGTGCAGCCAAGGAGCAGACTGCATCACCCCTGGCCTCTACGCCATGGTTGGGGCTGCAGCCTGCCTAGGTAAGTAAGATGACTTTGGAGGTTCCAAGCTGTGGTTTGGGGCTCTTGGCTGGGAAGTGCCACTGTGGTTCTCCCGGTCCGTAGATGCTGGTGGCATCTCAAGAGCTTTGGAAGTTCTTGAAAGGAAACTAACTCAAGGGAGCTTTGTAGCAGGATGTGTGCTGGGTTCTTCTGCTGGCACCAGCCTCTTGTTGGGCACAGTGGATTTCAGAGGGAGCCTGCTGAATGGGCAGCTGGAAAATGAATCCGAGAGTCCTGCAGGGTAGGGAGCTTGGGACCACCCCCTCAGACTACCACAAGGGGACTGATGTGACCTCAGTGTTGTGTTCTGCTCAGCTCTGATGAAAAAAGTGTGGATATTTATGGGGTGGACATCATGGAGGAAAAAAAACATTGTTTTCTTAACAACAACATGGAGCACTGTGTGCAGTTCTTGATGGTCTCTTTGGGTCCTTTCCAACCCCTAACATCCTGCGAGCCTGTGACTCAATGATCTCTTTGGGTCCCTTCCAACCCCTGACATCCTGCGAGCCTGTGACTCGATGATCCCTTTGAGTCCCTTCCAACCCCTGACACCCTGTGAGCCTGTGACTTGATGGTCTCCTTGTGTCACAAGAGCCTGTGACTCGATGATCTCCTTGTGTCCCTTGCAACCCCTAACATCCTGCGAGCCTGTGACTCGATGATCTCCTTGTGTCCCTTCCAACCCCTAACATCCTGCGAGCCTGTGACTCGATGATCTCCTTGTGTCCCTTGCAACCCCTAACATCCTGTGCGCCTGTGACTTCCAGCACGAGGCTGAGTGTGCCGTAGGCATCCAGCAGCGCAGCCGCTTGTCGGCTCAGGACCTTCTCTAGATGTGCCTGAGGAGCACAGCTGTGGAACACCTGAGAACAGCTCTCCTGAAGCCCCCCCAGAACCTCTCATTCACGTGGCCTGTGGCCTTGTGTCGCGCTTGCAGGTGGGGTGACCCGCATGACCGTGTCCCTGGTGGTCATCATGTTTGAGCTGACGGGGGGCCTGGAGTACATCGTTCCTCTGATGGCCGCAGCCATGACCAGCAAGTGGGTGGCCGACGCCATCGGGAGGGAAGGGATCTACGACGCCCACATCCGCCTCAACGGCTACCCCTTCCTGGAGGCCAAGGAGGAGTTCTCCCACAAGACCCTCTCCATGGACGTGATGAGGCCGCGCAGGAGCGACCCTCCCCTCACCGTCATCACGCAGGACAGCATGACCGTGGAGGACGTGGAGACCATCGTCAACGAGACCACCTACAGCGGCTACCCCGTGGTGGTGTCCCGCGAGTCCCAGAGGCTGGTGGGCTTTGTCCTCAGGAGAGACCTCATCATTTCCATCGGTAAGGGGCGAGAGGGCGCCCGGGTGGCACTGCCACTCGCTGCGAGAGTGGGGACAGAGACAGGACACAGAACTGCTGGAGGGTCCTGAGCACACATCGCATGAGGAGCAGCTCAGGGAGACCCCCGCCCTGCCTAAACCTTGGCCACCCTAACCCTCAAGGCGTGGAGGGCCCTGAGCCTCACTTAGACCTTGGTGACTCTAACACTTAGAGCATGGAGGTACCCCCCCAGTCTCAGGTATGGCTCAGAGCCCCCCTCAGCCTCACTTAGGGTATGGAGGCCAGGTTCTCTATGCCCTAACCACCAAGGCTGAGGGGGGCCTCCTTGCTCTAAGTGATGCTGCGGGGGGCCCTCCATGCCCTAAATGAGGGACTCTGTGCTCTAAGTGAGGCTGGGGGGGCCTCCATACCCTAAGTGAGGCTGAGGGGGGCTCTGAGCCATACCNTAGACATTGGAGGCCTTGGAGGCCTCAGAGTAGAGACTAGAAGAGAGGAAATGCTTCAGCCTTGGGTCATTGCTTACCTCGGGGATCAAAGCAGGTGGAAGGGAAGGAGGGGACCTTTAAGGCCACCCTGGTGTGGGCAGAGGGAGCAGGGCATGGTGTTGGGGCCAGGAAGTGGGGGGTGATGATGCTTCATCAGCTGCTCCTCGCTCCAGAGAACGCCCGGAAGAAGCAGGAGGGCATCGTCAGCACCTCCATTATTTATTTCACCGACCACTCTCCTCCGCTGCCTCCAAGCTCCCCTTCCATGCTGAAGCTGAGGAGCATCCTGGACCTCAGTCCCTTCACGGTGACAGACCAAACGCCCATGGAGATCGTGGTGGACATATTCCGCAAGCTGGGGCTGCGCCAGTGCCTGGTCACCCACAACGGGTAAGAGCCTGCTGGGCCTCGGAGGTGGTGGTGGGGCTGGGCCAGGGCCTCCTCACCTGCCACTGAAGAAAGATCTCTGACCAAGAATGATCTCCATCCTTCAGCGTAGAACAGATTCGTGGAGTGGTCTGCCTGGGAAGGGACCTGTAGAGGTCATCCAGTCCAACCCTGTGCAGCCAGCAGGGGCATCTGCAACTAGAGCAGGTTGCTCAGAGCCACAAACAACTTGACCTGCAATGGTGCCAGATGTGGGAGATCTGCCACCTCTTTGAGCAACCTGGGCAAGGCTCTCAGTGTCAAACATTTCTTTCTTCACTCCAGTCTAAATCTCTCTCTTTGAGGTTGAACAGAGCACCACAGCCTTCCCAGAAATCACAGTCCCCGAGAGGGGCTCCTAACCACCCTTCCACCTTCTCCCCAGCCTCCAACCTTATCCCAGAATCTGCCTTATGTGCAAGGTGAGCAGGAAACATCAGCCAGGGAGGTTAGAAGCAGAACACCACATCCCTCCCAGAAATCAGAGTCCCCAAGAGGGTCCAGCCTCCAACCTTATCCCAGAATCTGCCTTATGAAGATCAGCTGTGGGGGTTAGAAGCAGAATCCATTAGTTGGGTTACACAGATCCAGCTGGAAGCTGAGCAGAAGGAGAGACCAACAGCCAGAGCTCGGACACACACTGACTTAACCTGTGTTTGTGTCCTTGCTTCAGTACATCCCAGTAAACCCCTGAGTGAAGTGGCCATCAGCAGTGTTTTCTTTTCCACAGCCTGCAATCTGATTTTTTTTTTTTTCTCCCTGAACTATTCCCATTAGCCTCAAACCAGCTCAGGTCCCTTCTGTGGGAGGGGATCCACTAACAGTTGTCTTCATTCCCCAGGAAGCTGCTGGGGATCATCACCAAAAAGGACGTTCTGAAGCACATTGCACAGCTGGCCAACCAGGACCCAGACTCCATCCTCTTCAACTGAAGGCAAGCCCAGGAGTTGCTGTTGGGCTCGACACAAAAGAGACTTTTCTAGAAGCCCCTGGATCTTCTTCCCTGGTTTGTTTTTTTTTTTTTTTTATGGAGGCCACGAAACTGCTTTCAGCCCTTCCTCCCACGGAGCTGAAGAAGACAATTGGTTGGTTGGTTGGCTTCTTTGTTTGGTTTTTTTGGTTTTTTTTTCTACCAGATAACAAGTTGCACTACATCATCTGTGGAACTCCTAAAGGAAGAGCAGAGAAGAACAAAAAGGACCTCGATTTACCACCTTGCTTGGGTGAAGCTGAGTACTGGAGAGATTCCACGGAGGAGTAAAAAAAAAAAAAAAAACAGAACAAAACAAAACAAAAAAAAAAAGCTCTTTGAACTGTATCTCCTCTCTTTTGTTTTGTTTGACCTCTCGTTTGGCCCCCGAGCTCTGCTCTTCAGGAATGCTGCAGGAGAAGGATGGATTTTTGCACGTGGCGTTTGGGGTGGTGGCAGGAGGCCGTGAGCCTCACTCTCAGGGGTGGTGCATTCCCAATTAGCCACTAGGTAATAATTACAACCTCCTCCAGTCAAACTAGGGGAGGAGAAAGAAAACCATTGGCTGCCTGAGGGTGTTTTGTCCCAAAGCCCTAAGCCTTTCCCCAAAAGCAAAAGCTCCCCTTGCCCTCAGGACCAGTTCTCCCTAAACTGGGCCCACTTTCTGGTGGGTGAAGAAGCTCATTTTGGCTCAGCTGTGAATGTATCTTAACTCCTGCCACTGCCTTGCCAGGAGAGGCCCAAGGAGGGGGCAGAGGGAGCAGCCCTGATGTCCTCACCATCATCCCCTTCTGCAGGTGGCTGCTGAGGAGGTCTTCTCCTTGAGTTTCCTCAAGCAGGCGATTGCAGCCCTAAAGTCCTGCCCTGCCTCATGCACCCTCCCCAGGCCCCTCCTCTCGTGTTGGATGTTGCACAAGTGACCTCTTCCTCTTCCAGCAGTGTCTTAGGTGGCCCAGCATGTCCCACTGGAGAGCCCCGTGCCCAGGACGTTTATATGGGTGCCTATGCTGGTCCCTGCTCCTCTCCTCAGGTCTGGATTCCGGTGGGAGGATGAGCACCGCTCCGGCTCCTCTGGCCAACAACTATGCAATAAAGCCCTTCCAGACCATGGGGATGTGCTCCACCTCTGTGCTCCTCGAGTCCCTGACCCGGATCTTAGCCAATTATTTTCCTGTCAATAAAGCTGTGACTGTTTACTGCAGCTGAGGAGGTAGAACAATGCTTTGGGATGTTGGTGATGTTCATCGTGGCGTTGCTCTGCAGCTTGTGGCTGAGCCTCTTTTTGCCTCTGGCTCACCAGTGAGGCCAGGCTGGTATGTCATGGTCAGGGGTTGAGGAGTGGAGGTTCTGATGCTGCTTCCTGATGGCCAAACCTCTGACTGTGGAGCAGGTACTGCGTCTCACACAGCTTCAGACCTGCAGGAGGTGGTGAGATGTCCATGTGTGGCTGCTACTTGTGAGAAACCCCTTCGAGGGGGTCAGTGGGAACTCTTGGTTGAAGCTTGGCTGCAAGTGGGGTCAGGGTCTGAGGGGTGATGTCAGCACATGGATTGGTAAGTCCTTGCTGGTATTGATGCCTTTCCCAGGGGAGCTGTGGGCTCTGGAGGCTTTTGCTTTCCTGGGGGGGAAATGGTGTGCCCTGGGAGCAGGAGGTCTGGGAGCTGGCTCCTGAGGGCAGAGAGCTGTTTGCTCTTTGCTTTTATCGAGTTCCTGCAAAGCCAAGTTCCCTCAGAAGCCTGTGCTGGGGGCTAACTGGAGGGCAGAGTCTCCCCTGCTTTGTGGGGTTTAGTCTTTGCCCAGCTCTCGCTTTTCCTGGTGCTGTACCTTCAGAGTGACTCCAGGAGGAGCCCGGGGGTTTCTCTCCAGCCAGTAGCTGCTTGAACAAGTACCAGCTGGGGCCCGTCTATGGGGTTGATGGAGGACACCCAGGCTGTCATCTCCTTGGTTGGGGCTTGAGCAGCCAGAGATAAGCCTGGGGCTGATGCTCCCTCAAACGCCTTTTCCAGCCCTTCCTAAGACCTCTGAGCCCCAGGGGTGATGCTTGGTCTGAGGAGGTGCCATAGAATGGTTTAGGTTGGAAGGGACCTCAAAGCTCAGCCAGTTCCAACGCCCCTGTGCCACAGGCAGGGACACCTCCCACTAGAACAGGTCGCTCAAGGTCTCATCCAAGCTGCCCTTGAACACCTCCAGGGAGGGAGCAGCCACAGCCTCCCTGGGCAGCCTGTGCCAGTGTCTCACCACCCTCACTGCAAACAACTTTCTCCTAACATCCAATTTCAATCTCCCCTCTGACACTTTAAACCCATTCCTCCTTGTCCTGTCATTCCAAGACCTTGTCAATAGTCCCTCCCCAGCCCTCCTGTAGCCCATTTCAGATACTGGAAGGCCACTCCAAGGTCTCCTGGAAGCCTTTTCCAGGCTGCAGAGCCCCAGCTCTCTCAGCCTGTCCTCAGAGCAGAGCTGCTGCAGCCCTCTCAGCATCTTGGTGGCCTCTTCTGGATTGGCTTTAGCAGTTCCATGTTCTTATGTTGGGGGTTCCAGGAGTGCACACAGTGCTGCAGGTGGGGTGTGAGGAGAGCAGAGTAAAGGGGGCACCTTCCTCTTTACCCCAACCCAGGAAAGGGCAGGGACCTGCTGGGGGATGGTAAAGCCCCACCCTTCTGAGACCTGTGACTGGGGACCCTGCTGTGGCCGTTGAAGGGCAGGTGGGAATTGGGTCCTTGACTTGCTGCTCCCTGCAGCCCAGTGTGAGGCTGTGAGAGTTGTTCAGCCAGGAGAAGAGAAGGCTTCAGGGACACCTTCTGGTGGCTTGCAGGACTTCGGGAGGCTGATCAGAAAGGTGGGGACAGACTTTTAAGAGGGTCTGTAGTGACAGGAGAAGGGATGATGCTTTGAGTTTAAAGAGGGAGGTTGAGATGGCAGAGAAGGGAAAAATGTTTGATGCTGAGGGTGGTGAGAGCCTGGCCCAGGTTGCCCAGAGAGGTGGGAGATGCCATAGCCCTGGCACCTGCAGGTCAGGTTGGTTGGGGCTCACCAACCTGCCCTAGTTGCAGATGTCCCTGCTGGCTGCAGAGGGATGGACTGGATGAGCTTTGAAGTCCCTTCCCACTCAGGCCAGTCTGGGGTTCCATGAGGTGTGTGGCCAGTGGGTTCTCACCTCCACTTAGAATAGAATAGAATAGGCCAGGTTAGAAGAGACCTCCAAGAACATCCAGTCCAACCTATCACCTTTCTTGAACACCTCCAGGGATGGTGATTCCACCACCTCCCTGGGCAGCCCATTCCAATGCCAACTCATTCTTGCTTCTCACCTTGTCTTCTCTGCCCATCTGTGATGTCCACAGAGCCCGATACTACCAGTGTCCTGGCACATGGAATGGCCTGGGTTGGAAGGGACCTTCAAGCTCATCCAGTTCCAACCTCACTGCCCATGGGCACGCACACATCCCTCTGCTGAAAGCCTTATCCAGCCTGGTCTTCAACATCCTGGAGAACAGGATGCTCAGGGGAGAACTCACTGCTCTCTGCAACTACCTGAAAGGAGTCAGGTAGGGGTTGGTCATCTGTCCCAGGCAACCAGTGACAGAACAGGAGGACACAGCTCAAGCTGCACCAGGGCAGGTTTAGGCTGGATGTTAGGAAGAAGTTCTTCGCAGAAAGAGTGATTGCCCATTGGAATGGAGGTGGTGGATTCACCATCCCTGAAGGTGTTTAAAAGGAGACAGGATGAGGCACTTAGTGCCATGGTTTAGTTATTTAGGAGAGTTAGATGATAGGTTGGACTTGATGATCTCAGAGGTCTTTTTCAACCTGGTTGATTCTGTGATTTCCAGGGATGAAGTCGTCTGCAGCTTCCCTGGGCAGCCCATGCCAGTGTCTCACCAACCTCACCAAGCTGCTGTCCTTAGCTGTGCTGTTTTGCTTGGTAATGAGAGGCTTGGAGGCTGTGTGGGGAGCTGGGGTGGCCAATGAGGTGTCCCCAGGGCAGAGTGGCTCTGGCTGTCTCTCTGCCCCAGTAGAGGTCCCACCTCCAGCTCGCTGCCTTTATTTACAAGATCCCAAGCAAAGGTTTCCTGGGGTGGGGACTCGGTTCTGAGAGTGGATTTCCTCCTTCCTACCCTGAACTTGAGAGGTGACCTCATTCATGTTTATAAATATGTGCAGGGTGAATGCCAGGAGGAGCCAGGCACTGGAGCTAGCCAGGAGGCTGGAGCCAGGCTCTGCTCGGTGATGCCTGATGACAGGGCAAGGGGCAGTGGGTGGGAGCTGAGGCAGAGAAGGTTCCACGTGAACCTAAGGAAGATTGTTTTTGTCTGTGAGGGTGACAGAGCACTGGAACAGGCTGCCCAGGGAGGCTGTGGAGTCTCCTTCCCTAGAGATACTCAAGCATCATCTGGGTGCCTTCCTGTGTGATCTGCTCTAGGAGATCCTGCTCTGGCAGGGGAGGCTGGACCAGATGAGCTTTTGAGGTCCCTTCCAGCCCCTGGCATTCAATGATTCTATGCACTTCTCCTGAGCTTGGGGTTGATTTGAAAAGAAAAGAGAGTCTCGTTTGGAGGAACAAAATGCTGGGAGGCAGCGATCAGCTGGTTAACAACAGAGGAGGAGTGGCGAGGAGGAGGACAAAAGAGGAGACTTCATCCCTGGAATGTTCCTGGGGGACAAAGGGCAGCCCAGTTGGGGCTGTGAACGCCCTTGGCTGGCTGCGAGCAGATAAGAAGGTCTCTTGGCAAGCACTACAAGGAAGCTGTGCCTGACCCAGCCAGCGAGATGAGGTCAACCTGGAGATGTTATTAAGAGCTGCAGCCGTGTCCTGCCCGGCTCTGCTCTGCCTCACCAGCGCTGCTTTCGCTGCAGGAGGTGGCACCTGGCAGGGATAAGGCTCCCAGGAGCTGGAGCTTTCGGTTTCAGGTGCTTTGGGGTTGTTTCTCATGTGTTCTGGGATGGCTCAGCCTGGAGGAAAGGAGGGCTGAGGGGAGAGCTCCTGGCTTTCCACAAGGAGGCTGGAGCTGGATGGGGATTGGTCTCTTCTCTCAAGGAACAAGTGATGGGATAAGAGAAAATGCCCTCCAGTTGTCCCAGGGGAGGTTCAGGTTGGACACAATGAACAACTTCTTCATTGAAAGGGTCATTGGGCACTGGTCTCAGCAACCCAAGGCAGTGGTGGAATCCTCATCCCTGCAGGTGTTTAAAAGACATCTGGATGAGGAGCTCAGGGACATGGTCTATGAGCTGTGTGCAGGGAGATGCTAGGTTGAACTTGATGACTGGAGCAGGCTGCCCAGGGAGGTGGAGGAGTCACCATCCCTGGAGCTACTGAAGAAATGTGGGGAGCTCAGGGTCATGGTCTATGAGCTGTGTACATGGAGGTGTTAGGTTGAACTTGATGACTGGAGCAGGCTGGAGGAGTCACCATGCCTGGAGCTCTTGAAGAAACGTGTGGATATGGCACCTGGGGACGTGGTTGAGTGGCCACAGTGGTGTAGCATTGGTGGTTGGACTCTGTGAGCTCAGAGGACTTTTTCCAACCCAAACAATTCCGTGGCTCTGTGACCTGAAGGCCTCTTCCCACCAGGTGATTGTGTGTTGGGTGGAGGTGGGGCTGGCCCTGACACCTTGGGGCTGCTCCGCGCTGCCTTGGCGTGGGAAAAGCAAACATCTGCTGAGCACCTTTGGCTGCTGGCAGCCAGGCTGAGCTCTGATCCTCCTCCCTGAAGCCACAGGTTCCTCCAGGCAGGGCAGGACTTCGGCAGGGCAGGAATCCAGCAGCTGCAGGAAGAAATCTCAGCAGAGCAAAGCAAGGAGGGAGGTTGTGGGGAGGGTGTGGGAGCTGCCCGTGCCAAAGGCGCCGTGCTCAGGCACACGCAGGCTCTGGTGCAACCACCCCAGCATGGGCAGGATGGAAGAGCCCTCTGGAGATCATCCAGTCCACCCCCTCCATCAAAGCAGCTTGCCCAGGATCACAGTGTCCAGCTGGCTTGGGGAGGTCTCCAAGAGAAGATGCGGCAAGGGCTTTGTGCCTCCAGAAAGCCAACCCTGGGCAAGCCACGGTTGGATGAAAGCTTCTTCTGTAGGCTTTGCTGCTGCAGGTTCCTAGAGCTGTGGTGGAGGCCCCACCCCTGGATCCATCCCATGTGCCCGTGGGAAGGAAAGCAGAGAAGTCCCTGCAGGGCTGTGCTGCAGCAGGAGCTTCTCCTGGGCCTGTCTCTGTGGGCGCTGCCTGGGTTTGGCTCCACCACCCTTGCTGCTTGTTCAACTTCGACCTGGAGAAGCTGCACTTGGGACTTCGAGATCCCCCTGCCAGCCTCCCCCCAGAGCCCTTCCACCCTCCCCATCCTGTCTCTCATCGCCTGGTGCCACTTGGCTCTCACCAGACTTGGCCATGGGCCTGGAGCTGGTGGAGTTTGCCTTCTCCAAACACACCCACCCACGAGTCTTCTCCCTTCCAGGAAAGCAGAGCCTCTCTGGCACCAAGCCTGGCTCCTCCAGCTCATGCCAGGAGCTGCTCTACCTGCATCCCACCACCTCCTGCTTCTGCCTGGCCGAGGGCAACCTCCACCCTGCTCCACCAGCCTGGGGCTGCTCTGAACTCTGCTTCAAAGGCAAACTTTGAATCATCTGCTCCAGCTTGTCCAATTCCACCCTGAGCTCCCACAGCTGCTGCCACAGGTGGCTCCAAAGCTGGGATGAGCCTGGATTATGGGAGCCTGGTTCTTGGTGGTGGTCACCAGAGGGGTTGAGAGAGCCGGGAGGAGGAGGAACCAGAGGTGGGAGGCCAAAGGGATCATTTTCAAAGACAAACTTTGAGCCATCTGCTCAGGTTCCTGCAGCTCCAGCTTGTCCAATTCCACCCTGAGCTCCCACAGCTGCTGCCAGAATTGCTGGGATGAGCTGGGGTTTTGGGAGCGTGGCTCTCGTTGCTGGTTGCCAAGGGGGTGGAGAAAAGAGGTGGAATTAAAAAGGGATCATTTCCAAGGTGGTTTGGGAAGGCTTTGTGGGGCCCAGCCTGTTGGGAGTCTTTGCTGAGTGCTATCGTGGGGGGGAGTCCATGCTCTTGGGTTGTGTTGGTGGTGTCCTCATGGGGCTGTGGAACCTCAGCCAAGGTTGGAGTGGCCTGGAGGGGAGCAGGACCCCGCAGCCTTGCCTGAAGTGGGGAGCAGCCATGCTGGTGCCCAGCAGGATGGTGATCTCAGTGCCCTCCAGCTGGGAGGCTTGGGATGAGCTGGGAAAGCTGCCCTGTGTGTTTGGGGCTGGTCCAAGGTGATGAGGCCACACCCTGGCCCTTGGGACAGCTTCTGGAGCTGGAGGTTGCAGAGGTTGGGGGCTGCAGAGGGGCATTGGCTGCTGAGGGTCACCAGCTCCTGGCCAAGGGTGCAGAGAGAGGGGGCTCAGGCCTGGGACGCCATGGGATGGATGATGGGGCCAAGCAGCAACCCCAGCCTGGCCACAGTGGGGTGAGGACCAAGCCCATCTTGGCACTCTGGGATTTGGCTAAGCCTTAAGCTGGGCTTGGCAACCCCAAAGTGGAGAGAGCAGGAGCAGTGCTGGGACCTCTAGGGGCAACTGGATGAGATGTAGCCCCTGAAAGCAGATGGGAGAGGACAGGAGGAGTGGGGCCAAGCTCAGGTCCTGCTGGTGGAGCTCGCAGTGGAGCTGGCCTGGTCCCAGGGGTGATAAAGGCATCAGGCTAGGAATCAGGAGCAGGTTTCCCTGGAAATGCCCTGGGTGTCTGTAGGGGAGGTGGTGGTGGAAGCCTGTGGGACGTGAGGGATGCAAAATGAGGCAGGACTCAATTACTGCCTGTGGCCTTCACTGGGCTCCATCTGCAGCTCTCAGGGTCAAAAGAGCTCCTGGGAACCACGGCAGCTCCTTCCTGAAGGGTGCCTTGGCACCAGGAGCTCTGGCATCACACCAGGCAGATCTGGAATCACAACCAGAAGCTCTGGCAGTGTACCCAGGAACTCTGGCATCACACCCAGGCTGCTCCTGTGCCACCAGCAGCATCCCAGCACCGCCATCATTGAGCTGGGGTGGCAGGACCTTGCCTGTGGGATCAGTGGGAGCACTGGAGACAGCTGGAGGGAAGCTGCCCCTCACTCTGCCTTGGCTTGCAGGGTACAAAGGGGACAGTGTGGGGGTGCCCAGGCCCCAGTGTGGCAACCAGCCTGGACCTCCACACATCCAGTCTGCAGAGCACCAAGGCTTCTCCAAGCCCCAGATACTGATGTGCACAACCTGTGCTGGAGTAGAGGTTTTATTGAAACCAGGGTGGAGACCACCCCCCAGCAGCTGTGCCAGCTGTGCCCACGTCCTCCACGGGAGCCTGTCCTGCTGTCTGTCCGTACCCACCAGCAGCCTCTGGACATCCAGGAAGGGCACAGGTAACTACAAAGGGACTGTGGCCACCACAGTGTCCCTGCACCAAGCCAGCCTGCCCACCTTGAACCCACCTTCTGTGGCCAGTGTGGCCTGCAGCGTCCCTGCGTTGGGCTTGTTCCTTCTGGGTCCTGTCCTGCTCCCAGTAGGATCCGCCTATGGGCTGAAACCCTGCAGGGTGATTGTCAGTGGGGCAGGAGATGGGAGCCAGTGGGTGGCCCAGTGGGGCTGGGAGGACCAAAAACCTCCAAGGGAGGAGATGCTTGGTCAGAAGCGCAGGGAAGGTGGTGATGGTGAGCTCCTTCTGGGCAAGCTCCTGGGCTGGATGGTCCTCTGCAGCTCAGCTGGGGCAGAAGTGCCTCTGGGGCAGGTACCTGGGTGTGGCTGCTTGGGTTGGTGACTGCTCCAGCATCACAGTCCTGCTCTCTGACCTGCTGGCTGCTGGCATCCCTCCCGGTTCCCACTGAACCGAAACTCCTTCGCTCCTTCCCAGCACTGGAGCTGCCCCTGGCGCTTTGCCCCGAGGATGCCATTGCTGTGCCACTCCTGCTGCCAACCTGGCGCCTCCAGCTTGGGCACCTCCAGCACCCACAGCCTGCTCAGGCCTCTCACATGCAGGGGCTGACCTGCAGAAGGTCACTCTGCCATGGTGAATCTTGGTGCTGTGGTTGCAGATGGGATCTGGGAGCTTCTCCCGTGGCAGGGAGCTGGTTGGTGCCCAGAGGTGAGGCAGGGAAGTGATATAACCTCCGTGTCCATATCTCCCATAGGTTCTTGGAGTTCCTTCCTGAGCTTCCTCCTGGCTGACTGGTGGAACCTTGTGTGGCATCTGCAGGCAACCAGTGAGGTGAGGAAGTGATATACTCCCATGTCCATCTCACCCATAGGTTCTTGGAGTCCCTTCCCGAGCTTCCTCCTGGCCAGCTGGTAGAGCCCTGTGTGGCGTCTGCAGGCAACCAGTGAAGCAGGGAAGTGATATACCCTCCCTGTCCATATCTCCCATAGGTTCTTGGAGTTCCTTCCTGAGCTTCCTCCTAGCCAGCTGGTGGAGCCTTGTGTGGCATCTGCAGGCAACCACCCTTCGTGCTCTCCTCCAGCTCACCTCTTACCTCAAGGCTCAAGGCACGCAGGGAACAGCCCCATGCCAGGTTCCTCCCTGACCTCGATGCCCATCCCACAGTCCTCCTGTTCCGAGAAGCTGCTTCCAGAAGGGCAGGAGCAGCAGGAAGGTGGGAGGTGGCCCTCACAGGTCGAGCCTGAAGGCCCCAAAGTAGCTGGCTGCCGCGTCGTTGTAGTCGATGGACAAGGAGGAGACGGAGACGAAGAGCTCGTCGCCGGCCTTCAGCTCGAAGAGTCCTCCTTGGTAGAGGGCGTGGAGGCCGTAGTTGGCCTCGGGAGCCCAGCACTTGGTGCCCACCCCTTTGAGGAGCAGGATGGGCTGGCTGTAGGAGGTCTTCCAGTTGATGCACTGGACCAGCTGGGGGACGGAGCGGTGGGCGCCGGCGCTGGGGTAGCGGAAGTAGATCTGGGAGTAGACGTAGTACTTGCCCGCCTGGTTGACCCGCAGGCGCCCGCGGCTGTAGGTGATGTTCTGCAGGTGGGAGTGGATGGAGCTGTCCTCCCAGCGGGCGATGGCGTGGCGGCACGACTGAGACAGGTTCCCGAAGCCCACCGAGGTCCCTGCGCACACACCACAGGCTGCAGGCCAGGCGCACAGCCGAGGCGCCACCGGGGACACGAGGGGGTGGGTGGCTCCGGCTGCCTCCCGCGCTCATCCCGCCTGGATGTCTTGGGCTAGGCAGGAGAAACGTCTCTCCTGGCTGGGAGGGGTGGAGGAGGTGGTCTTGGGCTAGGCAGGAGAAATGTCTCTCCTGGCTGGGACGGGTGGAGGAGGTGGTCTTGGGCTAGGCAGGAGAAATGTCTCTCCTGGCTGGGACGGGTGGAGGAGGTGGTCTTGGGCTAGGCAGGAGAAATGTCTCTCCTGGCTGGGACGGGTGGAGGAGGTGGTCTTGGGCTAGGCAGGAGAAATGTCTACCCAGCTTGGAGGGGTGAAGGAGGTGGTTTTGGGCTAGGCAGGAGAAATGTCTCTCCTGGCTTGGAGGGGTGAATGAAGTGGTCTTGGGCTAGATAGGAGAAATGTCTACGCAGCTTGGAGGGCTGAAGGAGGTAGTTTTGGGCTCGACAAGAGAAATATCTACCCAGTTTGGAGGGGTGAAGGAGGTAGTCTTGGGCTAGATAGGAGAAATATCTGCCCAGCTTGGAGAGGTGAAGGAGGTGGTTTTGGGCTAGGCAGGAGAAACATCTCTCCTGGCTTGGAGGAGTGGAGGAGGTGCTTTTGGGATAGGCAGGAGAAACGTCTGCCTGGCTTGCAGGGGTGGAGGAAGTGGTCTTGGGCTAGACAGGAGAAATATCTACCCAGCATGGAGGGGTGAAGGAGGTGGTCTTGTGCTAGGCTGGAGAAATGTCTCTCCCAGCTTGGAGGGGTGGATGAGGTGGTCTTGTGCTAGGCAGGACAAATATGTCTCTCCTGGCTTGGAGGGGTGGAGGAGGTGGTCTTGGGCTATGCAGGAGAAATGTCTGCCTGACTTGGAGGGGTGAAGGATGTGGTCTTGGGCTAGATAGGAGAAACATCTCTCCTGGCTTGGAGGTGCGAGGGAGGTGGTGTTAGTCTAGGAGGCCTGTGGCAGAGTAGATGTCCTACAACCCAAACTCGTCTGTGGTTCTGTGATCCTGCCCTGGTGCCCTCCCCTTTGGGTGAGGCCTTTCCCCCGTTCCCACCTCGGAAGCCTCCCCAGTGCCCACTCACCATCCAGGGTCAGGCTCTGCGGGCGGAGGGTGAGGTGTGCCGAGGGCTTGCCAGCTGCTTTGGGAGGAACCTGCCCCTCTGAGACGTTCAGGTAGCTCCTCTGGGCTTCTGCAAAAGAAGGGCCACAGGGCTGCAGGGGACAGCGAGCATGGGGACACCCGTCCCATGCTGGCAGAGCAGGTCCTCACTGGGCAACAGTGCCCCACTGACCCATCAGAGAGGCTGCAAGTGTCTGGTCAATCATTACCCAATGGCTCTGAGCTGAACCCCGTGGCCCTGGCTCTGTGGACTCCAGACAGATGGACAGGGCTGTCCCTCCAACCCCTTCCCATGGGACGGGTGCCCTTGACCCGCCTGGTGGGGCAGTCCCAGCCCCATGCCCGGTGGAGTTTGCCCCTCCCCTGGCCGCTGACATCCCCAGCCCCATGCCCGGTGGAGTTTGCCCCTCCCCTGGCCGTTGGCATCTCCAGCCCCATGCCCGGTGGAGTTTGCCCCTCCCCTGGCCGTTGGCATCCCCAGCCCCATGCCTGGTGGAGTTTGCCCCTCCCCTGGCCGTTGGCATCCCCAGCCCCATGCCCGGTGGAGTTTGCCCCTCCCCTGGCCGTTGGCATCCCCAGCCCCATGCCCAGGCAGCCGCACGTGGAGCACGGCCCCAGGAGGGACTCACCCTTCACCGCGCTCCTGCGCACTGCGCTCTCCGTCACCTGAGGGGACAAGCAGGCCCCTGGTTAAAGGGGCAACGAGACAGCCACACAGCCCAGCTCCTCTTGGCCCTCCCATCGCCTCGACCTTCATGGCTCTGAGGTCCACCAGCTTCTCAGCTTCTGGTTTCCAGCCCCACTCCTCCACCCACGCTTAACCCATCCTTGCGGCTGTCCTCTGGCACCTCCCCAGTCAGGTCAAGTCATAGATCGGTTTGGATTGGAAGGGACCATCTAGTTCCAGTCATAGACTCATAGAATGGTGTAGGTTGGAAGGGACCTCAAAGATCATTCAGTTCCAGTCCCCCCTGCCACTAGATGGGGTCACTCAAGGCCCCATCCAACCTAGCCAAGAAGACCTCCAGGGAAGGGGCATCCATGACCTCCCTGGGCAACCAGTTCCAGTGTCTCACCACCCAGCCCTCCTCTCAGCTGTCCCATCCTCCCTCAAAGCTGGTGGGTCCCAGCTTACAGTGGCCACGTAGGATTTGATGGTGTTGGCCAGCTTGAGGCAGGACTGGTTGGTGATGAGTTCCTCCAGGCTGGAGCCCTCCTGCTGCTGGTTGATGACCTGCAGGCACCGCAGCTCCTCCACGCTCCCTGGAGCCTGAGCCTTGAGCTGTAACACAAACATCTGGTTGGGCAGGTGGTGGGGGACTAGAGGTTGAGATGGTCCCATCATGGGGCGGACAATAACCCTGGGCTGCCCTGATCCCAGAGCTGCTGGTAGTGGGACAAAATAAGGAGAAATTTCTTCGGTGTGAGGGTGCCAAAGCCCTAGAGCAGGCTGCCCAGAGAGGTGGTGGAGCCTCCTTCTCTGGGGAGATTCCAAACCCAGCTGGAAACTGTGGTCCTGGGCAAGCTCCTGTGAGGCACCCTGCTTTATGGACCTTGGGATGATCTCCAGAGCTCACTTCCAACCCCTACCATGCTGGGACTGACCAGGTGGTACTGCTGGGATGTGAACCCTGACTGTGTCTCCTGAGCTGGTAGCTGGAGCTGGGTGGCAGGAGGCCGGGTGGATGTCAAAGGTCTGTCATTAATCTGGGGTTGGGTATTGGAGAGGTTGAATCTCATCCTGCCCTCCTGTCATCCCTGGCAGGAGCCAGTCTAGCTCACCCCAGCTCCTCTGACAGTCCCCATCATGGAGGTCCAGTGCCAGCCAGAAAGAAGAGGTCAAGAGCCAAGGACCCTCACAAAGCTGCAGAGCACCAGGTAAGACTCCCTCTCTCCATCTCCTTCACCTCATTCCCTGGGGAAATGAGGCTCCTCAAGGAGCAAACTCCAGCCTTGGCTTTGAGCAGGTTGATAGGACAAGAGGAAATGGCCTCAAGTTGGCCCCAGGGCAGGTGTAGGTTGGACGTGAGGAACAATTTCTTGCCCTTGGGGGTTGTCAAGGCCTGTCCCGAGCTGCCCAGGGCAGTGGTGGAGTCCCCATCCTGGGAGGGGTTTCAAAGTTGTGGTGGAGCTGTGGTGCTGAGTGCCATGGTTTGGTGGTGACCTGGCAGTGCTGGCTTAAGGGTTGGAGTTGATCTGACAGGTCTCTTCCACCCCAAGTGATTCTCTGAGGCTCCTGGGGCAGTGGTTGCCCTCCCAGGCTTGTCTCAGAGCTGCAGCTGCAGGCTGGATGTGCCCAGGCAGCCTGATCCGTGCTCTCTGTGCTTCCCCACTGCTGCTGAGCTAACTCCAGGTTGCACAACAACTTCTCAAGAAGTTCTGCCCCTCCAGCTGCTGAGCTGTGCTGCCCAGATGGGTCCCCAAGCAGTGCTGCATCAGCCTGGGGGACCTCAGATGCTTTTCAGCCTCTACTGGCTGGTGAGTTGGGCTGGGAAGCTTCACTCTGTGTGGAGCTGCTCCTTTCTGAGCTGTCTTGGGGTCACCCAGCTCTGCTGTAGCTCTGGTGACACCATGAGGGAGAGGCACGGCTGGCTGGAGGGTCTCACCACACCTTGGGGGGAAACTGATGGGGACAGATGGGACAACTGCCCTGACACCAGTGTACCACGATCTGGGAGTGAACTTGGCCACCTTGATCGCTCCACCTTTATCTCCTGGGGTGTTTCCAGGACCCAGAACAGGACTCAAGAGGTTGTTTGCCTTGGTTCCATCATCACCTGTGGCTTGGCCATATTGATGCCACCCAGGGCTCAACCACATCTTCACCCTGGGCTTGGCCACCTCCAGCATCCTGCACCTCACCCATGTCCCTCCTTGCTTCAAGCCCCCACCAGCTATGGTCCCAGTTTTGGGTACCCACTGTGCCCAGCACCAGCCTGTCCTCACAGCTGGGGTCAACACCAGCAGCAGGGCTCCAGGAGGTCAGATCAAGAGGGTTTGGTGGTTTCTTTGTGCTCTTTGGTCTAGCACTGGGCAGCTGGGCACAAGGTGGGATGGGCTGGCAGAAGGACAGAAGGTCTGAGGGGTGTCCCTTCTGGCTGAAGATGGTTGAGCACAGACCAGCAGTGTCGTTTGGGGCTGGATTCTCCTTGCTGGAACCTGCTTGCCAAGGGCAGATGGATGCTTGTGGTCAGTCAATCCCCTGGCACCAGAGCTGTTGGTGTGAAGCTCCACCACACCAGTGTGTGCTGGGCAGGGGCCAGAACCAGCGTGGGCAGCTCCTGCAAGTCTGCTGGGAGCACAAATGGTGGTGTGTGCCAGTGTCATCAGGGTCAGCCCTCCTCTGCCTGGTCCCTCTAAGGTGGTGGCACCTTCTGTGTGGTAGCATCCTGGCTTGGATCAGCAATAGTGTGGCCAGCAGGACCAGCACAGGGATCACCCTCCCAGGCCACACCTCAAATCCTGGGGTCAGTTTTGGGCCCCTCACTCCACGAAGGGCATTGAGGGGCTAGAGCAGGTTTAGAGAAGAGCAACAAAGCTGGAGAAGAGGTCTGGTGAGGAGCTGGGGGTTGTACAGCCTGGAGAAAAGGAGGCTGAGGGGTAACCTTCTGGCTCTCTACAGCAACCTGAAAGGAGGCTGGAGCCAGGTGAGGGTTGTTTTCTTCTCCCAAGTGCCAGGCCAGGAGGAAATGTCCTCAAGTTGCTCTGGGGGAGGTTTAGCTTGGACATGAGGAACAATTTCTTCCCCTTGAGGGTTGTCCAGGCTGCCCAGGGCAGTTCTGGAGGGGTCTCAAAGCTTTGGAGATGTGGTGTTGAGTGGCATGGTTTGGTGGTGACCTGGCAGTGCTGGGTTCATAGTTGGACTTCATGATCTTAGAGGTCTTTTCTAACCAAAACCAGAGATCCTCCTCTGAAGCCAGGCCTGAGGGATCACCCTCAGTGGTCTGCTTCTTCCTGTGGCTCTCAGCCCCCAGCCCTCTCCTCAATCCCATCCACATGGGACCAGGGATGGAAATGAAGCCCAGGGAGGGCTGGAGCATGCTCCCATGGCTCCAGTCCCATCACACCCCTGGGAAAGATTCCTCCCCTATCTTCTCCCAGTTCTGTGTTGGGTTTGTGGGACACTCAGCACCATAGGGCCCTCTTCTTGGTTGGCACCACGATGGAGGTGCTTGAAGAACCTCTTCCCATGGCCAACATCCCTCCAGTTTCTCCTCCTTCTCCTCGGGGGGAGCACTGAATCAGCTTCTGGGGCAGGAGGAGAGTGTGTGGGTGGGGGAAGCTGTAAGCAGGATCAGACCCATCCCAGTCTGGGTCTGGTTTGAAACTGTGGGAATGGTTGGATCCCAGTGTGGTTATCTGGGGTGATAATTGGGAACAAGTACCCAGGAGCTGCTGGGATTGGGCTGGGGGATCCCAACCAGGCCACTTCCAGCACACCACTAAAGAGGTGAGGAGGATCTGGGGTGGGGTTCATGGAGTGAGGATGGGATGGGGAAGGGGGGGGAGACGAGACAGGAACAAGGAGCCTGGAGCCCATTCCAAAGCTTTGGACTCTGCCATGACCCCTGAGCAGGGCCCCCCCTCCCGCGGAGCCCAGGACAAAGGATCCTTCTCTCCACATCTGGATGGGCGGCGCTGGGAGCAGTGTCCTCCCCCATCCCACATCTGGATTGGTGCCTTGTCGGTGGGGGGGGGGGGGGAACTGGGAGCAGCGTTCACACCCCCGACCCTCCACCCCCACATCTGCATCCACAGCTTCCAGAGGGAGCCCGGGGCAGTGCCCATCCCCACCCCACGTCTGCATTTGGGCTCTCAGGGGAACTGGGTGCAGTTTGTGTGTGTCCCCTGTCCCCTCCACATCTGGATCTGGGCTCCCAGGG
Organism: Psilopogon haemacephalus; assembly: GCA_013396835.1. Lineage (NCBI taxonomy): Eukaryota > Metazoa > Chordata > Aves > Piciformes > Megalaimidae > Psilopogon > Psilopogon haemacephalus. The sequence goes on from VWZI01005210.1 coordinate 3,078,946, forward strand.
GAACTGAGTGCAGTCTATGTGTGTTCCCCATCCCTTCCACATCTGGATCCGGGCTCCCAGGGGAACTGGGTGCAGTTTGTGTGTGTTCCCCATCCCTTCCACATCTGGATCCGAGCTCCCAGGGGAACTGGGTGCAGTTTGTGTGTGTCCCCCATCCCTTCCACATCTGGATCCGGGCTCCCAGGGGAACTGGGTGCAGTTTGTGTGTGTCCCCTGTCCCCTCCGCATCTGGATCCGGGCTCCCAGGGGAACTGGGCACAGTTTGTGTGTGTCCCCCATCCACTCCACATCCGGATCTGAGCACCCAGAAGTACTGGGCAAGGTTTGTGTGAGTGCCCCATCGCCTCCACATCTGGATCCGAGCTCCCAGGGGAGCCGGGCACAGGGTCCACCACCCTCCCCCGCCTCCAGCTCTGGATCGGCGTCTCCGGGCAGAGCTCCAATCAGTGCTCCCCACTCCCGCATCTGGATCCAGGCTCTCAGGGGGCTGCTTCCGCCCCCTCCTCCCTCCAACCTCCCCCTCTGAAACCCACCGAGCAGGAGTGGGGGGAGCGGGCAGAGCCCTTCGCGGGGCTCCCGGTGGCGGGGGTTGGGGGAGAGGAGGTGTCTGAGGGTCTCACCTTGGAGATGGCCATGGAGAAGTAGACGAAGAGTCCGGTGGTGGAGGCCACCTGCAGCGCCAGGACCCCCAGCAGGGCCACGCTGCCCCAGCACCAGCCGTGCCGCCGCCGCCGCCCCCCGCTGCCGCCGGCCCCGGGCTCCCCGGAGCCCTCCGCCAGCATGGGAGTCCCGGAGCCGCCGCTGTCGGAGCGCAGGAGCTGCCCTGCCGCGTTGGGCTCCTGCGGGGCCATGGCCCCAGCCCGGCCCGCCTGCCGCTGCCCCCCCACCACCACCGGAGACCGAGCGCGGCGGCGGCGGGGACCGGCCCGGGGCGGGG
>VWZI01005210.1:3098096-3129413 GCA_013396835.1 Psilopogon haemacephalus
ATATTCTACTTCTATTCCTATTCTATTATATTCTACTTCTATTCCTATTCTATTATATTCTACTTCTATTTCTATTCTATTATATTCTACTTCTATTTCTATTCTATTATATTCTACTTCTATTTCTATTCTATTCTGTTCCTATCCTATTCTACTTCTATTCTATTCTATGCGTATTCTCCTCTCCTCTCCTTTCCTCCGGTAGTCGCAGCCTAGGGGCCTGAGGTGAGGGTTCAAAGCCAGCCCAACAGCCCTGCTCAGGGGCTGGGTCAGGGTATTTTTAACCTCTGCCAGTTGCCTGAGTCAGCAGGAGCTGGCAGGCAGCCACCTTGGCACAGTGGCAGTGCTGTCTGGGCTTGTCAGAAGGTGCCAGGCAAGAGAGACAAGGGCAGGGATGCTGCTGCAGTCCACCCTGTGGCTGCTTTTCAGAGCAGGATTTAGCTGCCAGGTCGAGCTGGTGGCCTTTGTCTGCAGGGGTATTCAGGAGTGTGCTCCAGACCCTTCCCACCTTGCTTGCCCTTCTGTGGACCTGCTCCAGCCCTTCAGCATCCTTCTTGGAGTGAGAGGCTCCCAGAAGGACACTGAGGGGCTCAAAACTGAACCCAGGGTTTGTGGAGTGCCCTCACCAGTGCCCAGTGCAGAGGGACAATCTCTGCTCTGCTTCTGCTGACCACACCATTGCTGATCCAGGCTAGGATGCTGATGGCCTCCTTGGCCATCTGTGCACACACTGGCTCACCTTCAGCTGCTGTCAACCAACACCCCCAGGTCTTTTCCTGCTGGGCACTTTCCAGCCACTGCTCTGAGCCTGGAGCCTTCCTGGGGTTGTTGTGACACAAGTGCTGGATCCAGCTCCTGGTCTTGCCCTGTACTGGGCTGACTGGGCAGCTGCTCAGTGCCTGTTGAGCAAATGCTTGCTCCTCCCAGAGCCGAGGAACTTTTGTCTGTCTCTAGGGAAGACCATGGGAGGGTGTTCTGGAGGAGAATCACAGAACAGTAGGGGTTAGAAGGGAGCTCTGGAGATGATCCAGCTCAAACCCTCTGCTAAGTCACGTTCATCCAGGGCAGGGCACACAGAAAAATGTCCAGGGGGGTTTGGAATCTTTCCAGAGTAGGAGACTCCATCACTTCTCTTGGCAGCCTGCTCCAGGGCACTGTCACCCTTAAAGAAGTTGCTTCTGGTGCTATTCTTCAGTGTCTGTTGACAAAGTGGAGGTGCTGGTGAAGACCAAAGGCAGAGACCAGTGCCTACTGTGGCTTTCCTGAAAGGATGGACACAAGAGTTGGGTCCTCAGCTGGCCTGGCCACTCTAATTGTGGTGACTTAGCAATTATCTGCCCTCCCTTGCCCCNCCACCCCTACCACCTTTCCCCCCTTCCCCAATCTTATCTCACCACCTGTTGATGCAGCAAATAGGTGAAGGTAGATCAGCATGGGGGGGTTAGCAGGAGGAAAAGAAGTTAGTGGAATTATTGAGAATCAGCTACAAAAAGCAGGGAGAAAGGAGCCAGCCACAGCCCAGGAGGTCTGAAACTGGTTGACTTATCTATATTTGGGTTACAACTCTTAAAACAATCTTTTTTCCCCCCTCCTTTCTCAGTAAAGCTGTGAGGGAAGTGGCATTGTCAGTGCTTTCCTCTCTCAGCCTGTAGTCTAATTTATCATTCAAATAGGTGAAGGTAGACCAGCCCAGGGGGGTTAGCAGTAGGAAAAGAAGTTAGTGGAATTATTGAGAACCAGCTACACGAAGGCAGGGACAAAGGAGCCATGCAAGGAGCCAGCCACACCCCAGAGAGGTCTGAAACCATCTCCCGCATCTATATTTGGGTTACAACTCTTAAAACAATTTTCTTTTTTTTCTTTCTCACTAAAGCTGTGAGTGAAGTGACATCCTGTGTTTTCCTCTCTCAGCCTATAGCCGAATTTCTCATTCAAATACCTCCAATTAGTTCAAACCAGCACTCCGAGGGGGATGTTACCAGCTTAGTGCCCATCAGAGCTCTCCCAGGAGCCAGGCTGCTCGGCGATGGACACGCTCGACCTGCGGGGATAAGGATGGATGCAGAGTCCGGCAGCATCCTCAGACTGGGATCGTGCCTCCCGTAGAGAAAATCTCGCAGGGAGAGGCTCGCTTTTGGGTAGAAAAAGAGCAGAGTTTGGAGCAGAGCGGCAGGAGGGGGCGCAGGACTCCGCGGCTGGCAGCAGCCGAAGCTGTTCCGCCTCAGCAAGCCACGGCGCAGCCTGCTCGCCCCTTTTCTCGCCCCGGTTTGCCCATTCCCGGGCTCTTTCCCTCCTCCTCCAGCCGAGGCAGCCCTTTTTCCCATTCCTACTTTGCCAGGCTCTTCCCCCGACCCTTTTTTTTTTTTTTTTTTAACCCATTCGCTCCTTTCCAGGTGAGAAGTTTGTCACTTCCAGTTCTCGTCGCTGTGGTGGTCTGGAGGGTATCTGGAGCTCTTTCAGGGTCTCAGGTCCCAGTTGTGTTCCTTAAGGACGTCCCTGTTCCCCAGGGGCAGCCTGAATCCAGCCTGGTGTAGGATACGAGGGATGTCCCAGGGCAGCCACCAAGATGACGACCGTGGGGAAGAGATCCCTTTGCCACACGCAGCATCCCAGTCCCCCGTTCACCATCCCAGCCCCACCCACAACATCCCAGCCCAGCTCACATCATCCCAGACCCTCCCACGGCATCCCAGCCCAACCCCACAGCATTTCAGCCTGCCCCACAGCATCCCAGTCCCACCCACACCAGCCCAGCCCAACCCCACAGCATTCCAGCCCCACCCACAGCATCTCTGCCCAACCCCACAGCATTTCATCCCCTCCCACAGCATCCCAGCCCCGCCCGCACGGTCCCAGCCCAACTCCACAGCATTTCAGCCCGTCCCACAGCATCCCAGTCCCACCCACAGCATCTCAGCCCAATCCCACAGCATTTCATCCCCTCCCACAGCATCCCAGCCCCGCCCGCACGGTCCCAGCCCAACTCCACAGCATTTTAGCCCGTTCCACACCATCGCAGTCCGCCCCACACCGTCCCAGCACTTCCTGATGGGGATTCACCAGAGCTGGAGCTCAGGCTTCCAGCAGGGCTGGAAGAGCAGAGCTCAAGGGAGCTGGTGATGGGTGGGAAATTGTCCCACCTCCCCTCCAAGCTAAAGTGGAGTCCCCAGCAACCCTCCTGATTGCAGAGAGGAGCCCTCAAGCCCCATGCCAGCATTCTCGCTTCACGGATGGAAAGCAGCATACAGCAGAGGAACTCAGAACTTCCACCACAGGGCAGCAAAACGTGGTCCAGCACCTGCTGGAGCATGAAAGATGCCAGGAGTGGAGGTGAGAACAGAGTCATCTGCTCCTCGAGGAGGCAAGGTGAGGATGCTTTATTAGATTGGATGGAAAAACACATCAGGTTAGGGTTTCCCTGGTGCTCATGCAAGCTGATCCCGTGGCAGAACTTACTTCAGCATCATCTAAGGTGCAACGACCTGCAAAGGAACCTGCCGAAGAGCATGGGGTGGATGTGAGGCTGGGGAAGGCTCTTGTGGAAGGAACATGAGCTCAGGGCAGCCTAGTCCAGGGTGGGCTTTAGAAGACATCCGAAATATCCAAGCCTAAAGGTACATCGAGATGCTGTGGAGCTGCCCCTCCAGGCCATCGTTCCCAAGGATGGGGACAAAGGAGCCTGGAGGAGGCAGCAGCAAGCAAGGAAGGAGAGGAGTGGGTGTGGGACAGGTGTCTTGGGGAAGGTGGTGTGACATGGGGACAATTTGCCTTGCAAAGCTGAGGGAGGGACGACACTTTGGCTGAAAAATTATTTTGGGGGAGAAGGATGAGAAAAGGAAGGGAGAGAGAGAGAGGGAGGGAGAGGGAGAGAGAGAGAAGGAGGGAGAGAGGGAGGGAGAGAAAAAGCCATCTGTGCATCCCATAAAGTGGTGAAACAGTGGGGAAAGATCCTGCTGCTTTCAACTCTGTTTCCATGAGTACACAAGAGCTGACTGGGATAAGACTTAGAAAGAGTGATGGAGAGTGAAATTGAAAACGAGAGAGAGAGAGAGAGAGATCTATGGAAGTCAGTGGGAGTTTTGCTGCTGATCATAATGGGATTATTATTTAGGCCAGTCTGTGGAGATTTTAATGAGTCAGATGAAGACAGCTAAGTAGTTTAAGCTAGCTACATGCAGACTCTTTTTTTCAGTATCCAGAATGCTAAGTAAGCATACCAAATCACATCCAGTGTCCATACAATATCATTATCCTCCAAAGAGCACTTCCCTCCTGGCAGGTCTATGTGACAGGCTGTAGCCCAGAGTAATCTGCAGCTCATGGCAGAGGGGAAGTCATGATTAGATTGAAGTATATGAACTCTAAGAATTCACATGATAATTGGCATTAATACATATGCAAATGCATTCGGATGATGTGTACCTTTCCAGTTNGAGAGAGAGAGAGAGGGAGAGAGAGAGTGAGTCTCTTCCAACCCAAACTGTTCCACGATTCTGTGATTCTAAGGCAGGTGAGAGGGGAAGGTGTGGTCTTAGCTCTGCCACCCTCCAGAACCACCAGCTAAAGCCAGGACTGTGCCATCCCTGGAACCACTGCAGGTCAGGTTGTCCAGGGCTCTGAGTGACCTCCTCCAGTTGCAGATGGCCCTGCTGGCTGCAAGGGTTGGACTGGATGAGCTGTAATGGTTCCTTCCAACCCAAACCATCCTGTGAGTCCACCATTCTATGACCTCCTCTTCTGCACTCATCTACACTGGAGTCATAGGAGGAAAACATTCCAGCTGGGGCTCAACTCAGAGGTCCAACTTTTGATTGACATCTGCATCACTTATGTGTCTTTTTGGCTTGGCTTTCATCATGCTAAGGAAGCTGCTGTGAAAGCATTGGTGAGGGTGGTCAACCTTCACTGTGAGGTTCTGAGACAGTCCCTGTCCCATAGCAAAGCTGTCTTTGGGTTCTGCTGAGCACCACTGCTAGGATGGTGAGCATCACTGACTCTCTGATGCCCACCATGGCTTGCTTGGATGGTGAGCACCATTGCCTGTGTGATGCCCACCATAGCTTGCATGGGTACTGAGCATCACTGCCTGGGGCTTGCTTTAGCCTGGGTTCTATGAAGTGAGGTCAGGGAATGTGGGTGGGAGGAACATCATTTTGTCATCTGGCTTTGCTCCTTGGTGGCCCAGGTGACACCACTTTGGAAAGGTTTTTGACTAGCTTGTGCTAGGCTAGGGGTAGAGCTATGGCTGCCTCACTTTGGCCAACAGCAGCTTTCCAGCTCCTAGGGGGGACTTAGTCCTAACATGGGACCCTGACTACTGTAATGGAGATAACCTGCTACAGAAGCACAGAAACACTCAGGTTGGAAAAGCCTCTCGGGATCATCAAATCCAGCCCATATCTCTACTCTCCAAGGTTCACCCTAAACCACACCCCCAAGCACATCCAAATGACCTTCAAACACATCCAGGGTTGGTGACTCAAACACCTCCCTGGGCAGCTCCTGACCACTCTTGCTGGGAAAAAAGAAGTCCTAATGTCCACTCTAAACCTACCCAGTCACAGCTTGAGGCCATTCTCTCTTGTCCTATCACTGCTTACCTCTGAGAAGAGACCAGCACCAGCCTCTCCACAACCTCCTTTCAGATCATTGTAGAGAGCGATGAGGTCTCCTCTCAGCCTCCTCTTTTCCAAACTAAACAGCTCCTTCAGTTGCTCCTCATCAGATTTACTCCTTCCCCCAGCTTTACTGCCCTCCTCTGCACTGGCTCCAGCACCTCCACATCTGTGCCCACAACTGGGCACAGTGCTAGAAGTGTGGCCTCATGGGGGCTGAGTCCAAGGGGACAATCACCTCCCTGCTCCTGCTGGACACAGCATTTCTAATACAAGCCAGGATGCCATTGGCTTTCTTGGCCACCTGGGCACACTGCTGGCTAGTATTGAGTTGTTTGTTTGTTCCAACTCCCAGGTCCCTTTCAGCCAGGCTGTTTTCCAGCCACACTGCCCCAAGCCTGTCGTGGTGCTTGGGGCTGCTGTTGCCCAAGTGCAAGACCTGGGATTTGGCTTTGTTGAAGCTCATCTCGCTAACTTTGGCCACGGATCCAAGTCATAGAATCATAGAATCATAGAATGGTCTAGGTTGGAAGAGACCTCAAATATCATCCAGTTCCAACCCCCTGCCACAGGCAGGGACACCTCCCACTAGATCAGGTCGCTCAAGACCTCATTGAGCCTGGCCTTGAACACATCCAGAGAGGGAGCAGACACAACCTCCCTGGGCAACCTGTTCCAGCGCCTCACCACCCTCACTGTGAAGAATTTCTTCCTAACATCTGGTTCAAATCTCCCCTCCGCCAATTTGAACCCATTCCCCCTCGTCCTGTCATTACAAGACCTTGTGAACAGCCCCTCCCCAGCCCTCCTGTAGGCCCCCCTCAGATACTGGTAGGCTGCTATAAGGTCTCCCCGAAGCCTTCTCTTCTCCAGGCTGAAAAGCCCCAACTCTCTCAGCCTGTCCTCATAGCAGAGGTGCTCCAGCCCTCTGATCATCTTCGTGGCCCTCCTCTGGACTCTCTCCAACAGTTCCATGTCCTTCTTGTGCTGGGGGCTCCAGAACTGCACACAGTACTCTAGGTGAGGTCTGACAAGAGCAGGGTAAAGGGGGAGAATCCCCTCCCTTGCCCTGCTGGTAATGCCTCTCTTCATGCAGCCCAGCACACAGTTGCTGTCTGGGCTGTGTGTGCACACTGCAGGCTCACGTTGAGCTTCTCATCCACCCAGACCCCCAGGTCCTTTTCCTCAGAGCTGCTCTCCAGCCACTCACCACCCAGCCTGGATTTGTGCTTGGGATTGTCCTCTCTGTACAACCTCCCTGCCCTGCTGCAGATCCACACTGCCACCTAACTTGGTGTCATAGAATCATAGAATGGTTTAGGCTGGAAGGGACCTCAAAGCTCATCCAGTTCAAACTGCCCCCGCCACAGGCAGGGACACCTCCCACTAGAACAGGTCACTCAAGGCCTCATCCAACCTGGCCTTGAACTCACTGCTGACACACTCTGTGCCTTCACCAAGGCCATCAATAAAGATGCTAAACTGAAGTGGTCCCAGGGCTGAGCCCTGGAGGACACCACTGGTGCCTGGCTGCCAGCTGGATTTAGCTCCACTGACCAGCACTCAGTGATTAATTCAGCAGAGCTGTGCTTGTCCAAGCCACGGGCAGCCAGTTTGGTCCTGACAATTGTGTGGGGAACAGTGTCAAAGGCTTTTCCCAAGTCTAGGCAGACAATACCCACAGCCTCTCCCTCAGAGCATCTCGTGGCAGAAGAAGATCAGGTTAGTCAGGCAGGAACTGCCCTGCAGAGATCTGTTCCTGCCTCTGTTCTTGGGGTTCTTCCAGCACCTGTGGGAAACAGAGGGACAGTGTCCTTTGGTGGCACTAGAGGAGCTCTTCAGCCATGCTGTGAGGCAACTGCTGAGATGGCCACAGGTTGTCCCAGCCCTGGGATGAGCAAGCCCCAGCACATGCTGCTGTGGCACTTAAACATACCAACTCCTCTTGAACATACCCACTCCTCTTAGACATCCCAATCTTTCTTAGGTATTCCAATCCCTTTTACCTGTCCCAAGCCCTCTTAAAGATCCCAGTCCCTCTTAGACATCCCACAGCTTCTTAACCACCCTAAACCCATTTAAACACCCCAATTCCTCTTGGACATCCCAGTCCAACTTAGGCATCCTGATTGTTCTTAGATATCCCAATCCTCTTCAGCTATCCCAAGGCCTCTTAAAGATCCTTGTCCCTCTTAGATAGCCTAATCCCTCCTGAACATCCCAGTCCCTCTTGGACATCCCAGTCTTCCTCAGACACCCCGATCCTTCTTGGATACCCCAATCCTTCTTGGACATCCCCATCCCTCACCTCCTCCCCTCCCAGAGAGAGGCCCCTGCAGCAGTGTGAGCACCAGCACCTGAAATGCAAGGCTGCAGCATCAACACCCCCAAGGGCCATCCACCCCTGGACCAGCAGCAGGAGAAGCAAGGGGTCGACTCCCCTGACCCTCATACTCCTCTGGCACCCCTGGAACAAGGAGGCAGGGGAGGTAGAAGAGGCTTGGTGAAGCTTAAGGCTGTAGGGCTGCATAGGAGTGAGGTTTCTGTGAGCAGAGCAGGGTGAAGGATGCAGAGAGTGAGGGAAGCAGCAGATGTGTGTGTCTGTAGTGTTGGTGGGGGTGTGAAGAGCTGTGGGTACCCTGTGGCTTGTTTTGGGTGAGGAGCAGCAGCAGCAGAAGGTGTTTTGGTCCCCCAAATTTAAGGGCAGCAGCCTGAGAAGGGACACAACTGAGGACAGCCAGAAGCTTCTCAGAGCATCACTCAGACCACCTAAGACCCAGCAAAGCTCCCCAAGATGTGGCAGGGATCTCACAGGACCAAGCTCAACCATGGCACCACCTCACCCAGGCTGAGGACCATTGCATCCCGCAGGAAGGCAGCTGGATGCCTCCTCCTCATTAGCAATTAGCTGTTGATAATTATTCCCAAAGCCATGGAGATGTGGTACTGAGGGATGTGGTTTGTGGCCACCTGGCAGGGCTGGGTTGGTGGTTGGACTGGACAAGCTTAAAAAGGCTCTTCCAAGGAAAGCAATCCTGTGACTCCAAATATCCATTATCAATTAATCATTAACCATTGACTAATGAGGGTGTGCAGCAGCAGGGGGACCAGCTAATGGCAGGGGGTTACCGTGGTGACCATCTCTTGGGCGGTGACCATCTCTTGGGCAGTGACCATCTCTGGGGCTCTGACTCTGTGCTTCTTCATCTCGTGCATCTCCAGCCTCTTTCTCCTGCGACCTGAAAAGAAAGCCAAGGCAGCTCCTAGGTTTCCAGAAGCAAGGTCCTGGATTTCCACAAGCAGCTCTTGGGTTTCCACTGATGGCCTAGGGATTTGGGATTGTAATGCTCCATTCCCCCTAGTCCTGTCACTCCCTGAGAGCCTAAAAACTCCCTCCCCAGCTTTTCTGTAGGCTCCCTTCAGATCCTGGAAGTCCACAAGAAGGTCACATCAGAGCCTCCTTTTCTCCAAACTGAACAGCCCCAACTCTTTTCAGTCTGTTCTCATAGGAGAGCTGCTGCAGCCCTCTGAGCATCCTCATGGCCCTAGATGCAGAGGGTGAAAAGGGGTTGAAACACCACCCCCAGGAGGGGTTAACCCTTTACAGGGATGCTTGCTACACATGGTGGGATGGAGGAAGAGAAAAGGCTTGCAGAGACCGAGGGTGGTTTAATGGCCGCGGTGGTGTTGGGCTGATGGTTGGACTCAGTGGTCTTACAGGTCTTGTCAGCCCAAACCCTTCTATGCTTCTTTGATTCAGCCTCTCTCTGGGCTCCCATGGTGGCCAAACCCAGGGCAGCCATGTTCTGGGGAGGAAAGCAAGAAGGCAGCACGGGGAGTGGACTTCTGCCCATGCCATGTTCTCAAGCTGAGGCTGGGGAGGCTTAGATCGGACATTAGGAAAAAGCTTCCCATGGAGAGAGTGGTCAGGGACTGGAATGAGCTGCCCAGGGAGGTGGTGGAGTCACCCACCCTGGATGTGTTTCAGGGTCACTTAGATGTGGTGCTTAGGGCTGTGGTTTAAGGTGAATCTTGTAGAGCAGAGCTCTAGGTTGGACTTGGTGATCCTGAGGGGCTTTGCCAGCCTGGGCGTTGCTGTGATTCTGTGACACCCACCCCATCTGCAAGCCCCTGCAGCTGTGACCTGCTCCCTCTTGCCTTGTCTGTATGGACTTGGTGGGATATTTCTTGTAGTTGCAGGTTGGAAAGTGAACCATGGACTCAGAGCATGGCTTGGGTTGGAGGAGACCTTTCAGAACATCAAGTTCAACCCTTAACCCAGCACTGCCAGGTCACCATCAAGCCATGTCCCTCAGTGCCACATCTCCAGGGCTTTGAAAGCCCTCCAGGGATGGGGATTCAACCACTGACCTCAGTGGCTGAGTAGCTTGTTTAGGTTCCCAGAAGGAGACCATGGGGTTGCTTACACTGTAGAAGGAGAACCAGCAGCATCATGATGACAACGACTCCAGCAGCAGCGATGCAGCTGTACGTCAGGTCAATGGCCTCTGAGCAGCCTCGCTCTGCCAAAGAGAAGTAAGGAGGTGTCAGGAGTTGCTCCTCTGGCCACCACCAGGGGCCAGGACTTCAATCCTGTGTGATGGAGAGAGAAGGCCCCTGCAAGTCCAGTTATGGAGCCACCAGGGTGAACTTTGTTCAGCTACCTAACAACTATGACCTCCATGCTCAGCAAGAAGCTGCTGCAATGATGTCAGCTACAGAATCCCAGCATCTCAGCACAGTGGAGGTTGGAAGGGACCTCTGGAGATCATCCAATCCAACCCCTCTGCTAAAGCAGGGTTCCCACTGCAGCTTGCCCAGAATCACAATGTGCAGCCGGGTTTGGAAGCTCTCCAGAGAAGGAGACTCCACAACATCTCTGGGCAGCCTGCTCCAGGGTTCCAGCACCTTCACTGATGAAGTTTCTCCTCATGGGCAGAGGTTTCTTACAGGCCCAGCCATGCAAAGCCACATGAGTTCTATCTGTGCCCCGTGTGAAGACAACCTCCACCCACAGATACCCCACCAGAAGACAAGTGAGGGAGGCACAAGGGCTGCAAACCTTACCGTGGAGCTTCTTGATGTTGTGGAACAAGAAGATGGTGAAGAAGAGGTTGACCATCAGTGTCATGGGGGCCACGGATCTGTGGATGATACGGAACCCTGGGAGAGGGGGAAAACTGCTGATGGATGAGAGGAACATAAAGATGGAGCACAGGCATGAGGAGAATATAATATAATACGATACAAAACGATACGATATGATAGAATAGAATAGAATAGAATAGAATAGAATAGAATAGAATAGAATAGAATAGAATAGAATAGAATAGAATAGAATAGAATAGAATAGGATAGAATAGAATAGAATAGGATAGAATAGGATAGGATAGAATAGAATAGGATAGAATAGAATAGGATAGAATGGAATGGGACGGGACGGGACAAGCTGTGCTTTGGGGGTGAGGTGAGCATTGTTTCTGGATGTGCACTGTCCTAAGACTCTGCCCCCCTTCTGGGGGTGAAAAGCTGAGGAGGTTGCCCCTGGGATCATCTCAGGCATGTCCTGCAAGAGATTTAGATCACATAAACAGCAACTCACACACGTGGGCTTTGAGTTGATTGAGATCTTCTTGTCTCAGCACTGCTGTTGCCATCCAGGCGGTCCCCAGCGCTGCTCCAAAGAAGAACAACCCAGACAAGAGGAAGGCAGCAGAAAGTCCTGTGGGAGAAGTAGTCAACCAGAAGGTGGGATGGTGGCTGGGGGGTGGGGAGCAGTGGGCTGAAAACAAGGCAGGAGAAAGTGGCTTGTGCACACACAGACTCATAATAAATGGAAACAGAATGTGGGAAAAACAGTGGGGGTCTTAAGGCATGACACCCAGGCTCTTAATTGCAGGAGTTGACACCCAGGCTCTAAGTGTTGGCTATGTAGGAACGTGGTGTCTGGTGGAGCCAAGAGCAGGATGGCCTTAGAGGTTGTAAGAACTCGGATAAGTGAGTACAACAAAGAAACCCCCAGTTTCTTGATGTTAAGCAGACGTATTTCTGTATCAAGTAGAGCTGTGTGACCACATATTTTTAGTTAAGCCAATCACTGTGCTAGCTTTAGCTATTTGGCTAGGTAAATAGCCAATACAATAGTTGCACGCTGCCTTCTTTAGAATATCTAAGCGTATGTAAGATGAACAAATGCATGTAATAAATGGAATTAGTTTGTATCAAACTGTCTCTCCCTCTCCTTGTCACGGCGACAGAGGTAGCGTCAACTTTGTCTTTTACTGCTGATTGGTTTACTTCCTTTGCAAATGCAAATCCTGACCACGTTTTTTTAAAGGGAGTTTTCAATTGTAATAGATCTTAGAATTTAAAAGTTAACGGGTAAGACTGTTTTGATTATTGTAATGGAATGTGATAAGTAATTATTAGAATAGAATATGCTAAGTGGTTAAGTCTGTAGGAATTTTGCTAGGGTAAGTTGTTTGTAAGTCTGTAAGGTTAATGATTTTCTTTTTAGAGTGATAGAGCTAAGGTTTCTTTACCTCTTCTTTTTCGTATGCCATGGCATCATCATAATAATATAATAATAGTAATACTACTACTACTAATATATTATTATTATTAATTTTATAATAATAAAACAATAATTATAGTAATGACAATAATAATTATGATAATGATGATAACAATNNNNTCAGAGTCAGTGGCTTAACTTTAACACAAGTTTGGTTTATAGATTTTCAGCATTTGGTATAGCTAAGGTTAAGAGTTTAGAACAGAGATATTACAGTTTTGGATGTTTTTCCTTCGTATTCATAGTAGCATATTAGTATAAGGTATGTTAAGCTAAAGAAAAAACAAAATTTGGTACAACATATAGGCAAAGTTAAATGGCAAAGATTATTGGATTCAGTTTTCACACTCACACAGAGATTTCACTTGCTGCATAGGTAATACACCAGCTTAGGCTAGCTTGACACCTTTGATTACTAAAAAATAAAGAAAAAAGGGGGAGCAGGTGTCTAGCACAGAAAGGCTAGCCAAGAAGAGTGCTGACAGAAAGCTTTATAAATTAAAATAAAATCAATTCAATTGCTCGTTAGTAGAAGAAAATCCTCTGATAATTGGATATTTTAGTGAGAATATCTGTGGGTAGCTGGAAAGAGGTGGTGGAGAATACAGAGCCCAAAAATATTAAGTATGGATTTTATATGGGATTCTTAATGCGACTCAATCGTACACGGAGCACGTACAAAAGTTTTTATTCTTGGAGTTGGGAGGAAGTACAAAGGTCAAAACTCACCTCACACCTCTCTGGGCAACCTGGGCCAGGCTCTCACCACCCTCACTGTCAAACATTTCACCCCTCTCTCTAGTCTCACACCAGGCCCTGCTCAAAACATTGTCCCCATCTAGGTCCCCATGGTCTCAAAGATCAAAGACAACTACATCAGAGATGCTACTGAAGAGACCTGGAGGAGAAAGAAGCAAGTGGAGCCACTGAAGCAAGCAAGAAGAAAGCAAGTTAAATGAGACCTACCTTCTTCCTGCATCCAGATGATGGAGGTGGCAAACAGGAGGATGGAGGAGACACACAGCAGGATGTGGGTGGACAGGAAGATGTGACTCTTTGCTTCTGCACCTGGGAAAAAAAAAAAGCAACAAAACAAGAAAGTGCCAAAGAAATGGCATCAAGCTGCACCAGGGGAGGTTTAAGTTGGACATGAGGAACAATTTCTTCCACCTGAGGGTTGTCAAGGCCTGCCCCAGGCTGCATAAGGCAGTGGTGGACTCCCCATCCCTGGAGCTGTGGTGCTGAGGGCCATGGCTTGGTGGTGGAGCTGAGAGTGCTGGCTTAGTGCTTGGACTCTATGAGCTTAAAGGTCTCTTCCAACTCAACCCGTTCCCTGATCGCATTCTGTGGCTGCACCTTTTGGTTGGGACTGGCTGAGCTTTGAGTTCTCTTCCAACCTACACCATTCTATGATTCTATAGAATCAGTCAGGGTTGCAAGGGACCACAAGGATCATCTAGTTCCAACCCCCCCCTGCCATGGGCAGGGACACCCTACCCTAGATTGGTGGCTTCTTGAGAGTTTTATTCTCCATGGCATCTAGAGAGGCATGAGAAGCTGTGCAGGGGCTGAGCACCTTTGCACCTACCGCTGAAGTGCACAGCAGGGCAGACAAAGCTTGGCTGAAGCTCTCTGCTGCCTGCACTGTCCATAGGTGGGGAGCAGGTCTCAGTTTTGGGGGGCTGAGGACATGGCTGGCACTCACCCGAGCTTTGCCACCTCAGCATGCAGAAGGTGATGAAGCTGGCGGTGGAGCTGGCGATGAAGATCATTGTGACGGCAGCCAACCTCCACACGGGGTGCAGGGCAGGGCTCAGACCTGCAAGGCAAGGCAGGAGAGAAACCCAGTGCTGGGGACCACCCTGACACCCAGGCTGGTGACCCCAGGAAACTCCAAAATGCTGGAAACCCCCAGTCCTGCCTCTCCCTCGAAGCTTGTGGATGTCCCTTCCCCAGGAGGTTACGGGTGTGGTGTTCAAGGCCAGGCTGGATGAGGCCTTGGACAGCCTGGGCAAGGGGGAGGTGTCCCTGTCCATGGCAGGGTGGGTTGGAACTGGATCATCTTCAAGATCCTTTCCCACCCAAACCATTCTAAGACTTTCTGATTCCTGGCTCAGGAAAGCCCAGGGGGCTTTTGTGAGGTGTGAGGTGGACCTGCAAGAAAAGGTCCAACCAGGGCACCAGGGCAGGTCAAGACCCACCTGTCACAGTCAGGTCCATGGTTGTCTCCTTCCAGCTTATCTCATTGCTGACGTTGCAGGAGTAGGAGCCACAGTCTGCCTTCTCCCCACTCCTGATTCGCAGCACGGTGTTGTTTTCAGAGAGCAGGCAGAGCTTTTCAGGGGGAAGGGGATGTCCACCCTTCTTCCAGACGATGGAAACCTCCATTCCCTTTGGCACCACACAGAGCAGCTCAATGGATGACCCTGCCAGGTTTGAGCTGCTCAGGAGCTCCGGCTGGGGGACAGGCTCTGGAAAGCAGGGAACAGTGAGGTGACCTTCCCAGGAGCTTCAGCGCAGACCTTGAGTTGGATGTGACCCCATAAGGATCCTCAAATCCAACTCTTTGCTCCTCACAGGCCTACCTAAAACTGCTGCCCTGCTCTGAACCTGGAAACTGGCCAACACACAATACCTTGAGAGACCCAGAGGCTGTTGGAGGAGGTCCTTCTGGCTTACACCCCAGGGCAGCTTGGAGGGAGAGAAGGTGTTTTAACACCCATCAAGTCCTAAGCAGAAGCAGATGTCTCTGCCCCTGCCCCTGTGCCTCCCTTTGATGGACAGTACCAACCCTTGGAGATGCTGTATGGCATCCTGGGCTGAGGGGTACCAGCAGGTTCTTCTGTGGACAAGGACCTGGCACTTCTGGTGGACAAGTAACCCCTGAGCCAGGACAATGCTCTTGTGCCCAAGAAGTTCTCCTGCAGTGCATGAAAACAGTGTGGCCAGCAAGTGAAGGAAGGTTCTCCTCCCCATCCACTTTGCTCAACTGAGTCCACATCTGGAGTTGTGTGTTCAGTTCTGGGCTCCCCAGTTCAGAAGGGACAGGGAACTACTGGAGAGAGTCCAGTGGAGGCTGCGAAGATGCTGAGGAGCCTGGAGCAGCTCTGTGAGGAGCAAAGGCTGACAGCCCTGGGACTGCTGAGCCTGGAGGAGAGCAGCCCCAGAGGGGATCTGAGCAATGCTCAGCAAGAGATAAAGGTCCTGTGGGGAGCAAGAGGATGGGGCCAGACTCATCTCAGTGGTGCCTGGTGAGAAGACAAGGGGCACTGGGCAGAAAGTGGAAGCTAGGGGGTTCCACCTGAACAGGAGGAGCAACTACTTTGGTGTGAGGGTGCTGGAGGTCTGGAGCAGGCTGCTGAGGGAGGCTGTGGAGTCTCCTTCTCTGGAGAGCTTCCAACCTGAGCTAGCCATTGTGATCCTGGGCAAGCTGCTGTGGGTGTCCCTGCTTGAGCACAGGGTTGGACTGGATGATCTCCAGAGGTCCCTTCCAACCCCAACCATGCTGGGATTGAGGGATTGACTGAGAGGATGGTGGAGCCCTGCAACAGGTTCCCCAGGGCAGTGACCACAGCACCAAGTCCATCAGAGGTCAAGGAACACCTGCATGTTGTTCTTAGCCACATGGTTTAATTCTAGGCAGCCCTGAGAGGTGCAGGACTCGATCACCATCATGAGTCCCTTCCAGCTGGAGATGTTCTGTGATTCCTAACAGCATTCTGGTGACCATGGGAGGTGCAGGACTCGATCACCATCATGAGTCCCTTCCAGCTGGAGATGTTCTGTGATTCCTAACAGCATTCTGGTGACCATGGGAGGTGCAGGACTCGATCACCATCATGAGTCCCTTCCAGCTGGAGATGTTCTGTGATTCCTAACAGCATTCTGGTGACCATGGGAGGTGCAGGACTCGATCACCCTCACGAATCCTTTCCAGCTGGAGGTGTTCTGTGATTCCTAACAGCATTCTGGTGACCATAGGAGGTGCAGGACTCAATCACCATCACAGGTCTCTTCCTTCCAGCTGGAGGTTTCTGTGATTCCATGGCAGAGTGGGGGTAGGGGAGATGTGTAACTATCTGATCTTCAAGCTCCCTTTCCAAGCCAAACCATTCCACGACTCTGCACATCTTGTGGACCTGTCTGCTGGTGTGTAAAGGGTTAACCCCCTTCCTGAGGGGGAGTTACCCAACCGGATGCTGACTCCTCCCTGGGGGTGTTCTGAGCTGCTCCCTCCCCCCGGGTGTCCTGTTTAATCCCTCCCACTCCCTGCTGAGGCCCTCTCTAAAGGAGGGGGGGTGGGGGAGGAGCTAGCTTAAACTAATATATGTTATAGAATCAGAGACTCCTGTGATTCTCTCGCTTGCTCCTGCTCCTGCTCTGGCAGTGTTTTGCTTTCCTGCTGCTGCCACTCGCCATTTGCCCTCCAGCAAACAAGTGGGGAGAGCAAAACCATCTTTGGAACTCTTTCTCCTCGCTGCATCCATAATCATCATCATCATCATTTTGCATCCATCTTCACCCACCACCGTCTGGATTCAACTCCATCCACTCTCCTCTACCTGTTTGTACACTTGGATTTTGGATTTTTTTTTCCCTTCCCCCTGTCTTCTGTAATTCCCCTTACCTAAAACACCTTCTACTTATTGTTAAAAGTTTGTGTTTTTTTTTTTTTGTTTTTTTTTTTTTTGGTTTTTTTTTGCTTTTTTTGTTACTTCCAAATTGAATTGAGCCTACTTATTGAGCTTTTGAGCTCAAGGTTGGTGTGGGGGGGTGGGGGAGGGGTTAGCTTAAACATTAGTTTATACATAACATATTACAGAATCACAGAACCAGTCAGGGTTGGAAGGATCAGCCAGTTCCATCTGCCCTGCCATGCCCAGGGATGCCCTACCCTAGGTCAGGCTGCCTACAGCCTCTGCCAGCCTGGCTGCAAACACCTCCAGGGATCTGGCCCCAAACACCTCCCTGGACAACCCATTCCAGGCTCTCACCACTCTCATGCTCAACAACTTCCTCCTCACCTCCAATCTGAATCTCCCCACCTCCAGCTTTGCTCCACTCCCCCTAGTCCTGTCACTCCCTGACAGCCTAAAAAGTCCTTCCCCAGCTTTTCTGTAGGCTCCCTTCAGGTACTGGAAGGCCACAAGAAGGTCCCCTGAGAGCCTCCTCTTCTCCAGCCTGCACAGCCCCAACTCTTTCGGTCTGTGCTCATAGCAGAGGTGAGTGTATATTAGTGTATGTATTAATGCTAACACATACTAATACCCACCCTCTCCACCCATATGACTTATTTATGACTTCCAGGAGGGTCATCCTGGCTTTGCTACTTACTAATGACCTCCAGGAGGGTTGTCCTGGCTTTTTCACTTACTTATGACTTCCAGGAGGGTTGTCCTGGCTTTGCCACTTACTTATGACTTCCAGGAGGGTCATCCTGGCTTTGCTACTTACTAATGACCTCCAGGAGGGTTGTCCTGGCTTTTTCACTTACTTATGACTTCCAGGAGGGTTGTCCTGGCTTTGCCACTTACTTATGACTTCCAGGAGGGTTGTCCTGGCTTTGCCACTTTACTTATGACCTCCAGGAGGGTCGTCCTGGTTTGCCACTTACTAATGACTTTCAGGAGGGTCATCCTGGCTTTGTCATGCATCAGATCCACAGTTGCTCTGTAGAGGCCACTGTCTGTCTCCTGCAGCCCCTGCAGCAGGATGGAGCCATTGCTGGGGTAGAAGAGCACCCTGCCTTGGTAGATTGAGTAGATGGTGGGAGCCTGGTCGACTGCATAGTACTGGAGGATAAAGTCGGTGGTGGCTCCCCTTGTGACCTCCCAGTCGGTGAGGTTGGCGTTGGGGATGTTGGGTGCCTCCAGCAGCACGGAGGATCCCACGATGCTCACTCTCCTCTCCCTGATCTCCAGCGCCGTGGACAACCCCTGCAAGAGCAGCAGCAGGGCTGGAAAGCAGAGAGATGGCAGAGCAGGAGGGAGTTAATCTCAAAGCAAAAAGCCAGGGTGATGTCATCATCTGGCGCTCCAGTCCTGCTTTTCCTGAGTTTTGGGTTTGTGTGGGAAGTGCCAGGGCTCAAGGCCAGAGGCTCAGATTCCTCCCTCCCCCACCAAGATTGAATCTGAAATGCTTCTCTTGTTCTGCCAGCTCCTCGCCCTTTGGAAGGAACACAACTTCGGAGGGACCTTCTGCTCATGAGGATCTGCTAATGGGGATGGTAATCAGCACAGCTTCACCTCTGGATTGTAGAACGGTTTGTCTGAAGGCACATTTAAAGCTCATCCAGTCCAACCCCGCTGCAGTCAGCAGGGACAGCTGCAGCTAGAGCAGGTTGCTCAGAGCCACAACCAACCTGACCTGCAATGGTGCCAGCCATGGGGCATCTCCATCCCACCTCTCTGGGCAATGTGGGCCAGGCTCTCACCACCCTCTCCAGTCTTCTCTCCCTCTTTGAGTTCAAACCATCATCCCTTCTCATGTCACAACAGGCCCTGCTCAAAAGTCTGCCCTCAGCTTTCTTAGAGCTCCCAAGAGCTTTTGTCCTGAAAGTGTTTTATCTTCTCCCCAGGGCAGAAGGCAGTCTGCAAGTGGCACCCTCGAACCTACCCTTGGCTCTGCAAACCCGAGGGGTGAGAATTGTGTCACAGCAAACAACCTCTGCCATCTGCAGCCACCAAACCATCACGCTGGAGCTACCTGAGCTCATTGCAAAGGTTATGTTGGGCTCTGAAAGAGAGAACAAGCCAGAGGAAGAGACAGCACAAGGAAGGTTTGGCCATGCAAAGAGGGAAGAGCACGAAGTAGAGGCTTGAGCATGAAGTAGAGGCTCATGCTCTGAAGTGCATGAGGCTGAGGGAAGGCTGCGCCATGGTTGGAGGGTAGAGAAGAGGCTCACAGGGAAGCAATCTTTAGCTACAAGGTAGAGGAGAGCTGCTTGTGATGGGTTGTGGTGGTCCCCATGTGTGGTGATGTAGCAGCACAGGGAGGAGGTAGGACAGAGGACACCTTTGCCAGTACCCAGATGCAGGGATGCAAAGAGAGCATGGAAATACTGCAAGGAAGAGCTCTCCAAGCTGATGCATGGCCAACACAGGCTCCACTTAAGTCCCTTTCCATACTCACAGCCTATTATCTCCACGAGCAGCCAGGCTGACATGGTCCCTTCAAATCATCAAGAAGGATGAGCTCTCTTGGATGGCAATGTGCTCTTGGGGGTGGCCACCTTAGAGGGAAGGTCCTTGTGATGGTGGTTGTAAGGATGAGGTCCTTAGGAAGGCTGCTCTTGGGATCAAGTCCTTGCAATTGTGGTTGCAAAGATGAGCTCCTTGGGATGGCTGCTTTTCAGATCAGGTCATTGCAATGGTCACTGTAAGGATGATGTCCTTAGGGTGGCTGCTCTTGGGATCAAGTCCTTACAATGGTCGTTGTAAGGATGAGCTCCTTGGGAAGGCTGTTCTACAGGTGAGCTCCTTGGGACAGTGACATGCTCTTGGAATAGCCACTCTAGACGTGATGGGTGGACCTGAGATGGATGCCATGAAAAGAAAACCATCACTATCTGCCACGATGGGCTTGGGGAACCTGCAGGATGCTAAGTGCAGTGACAAGGAAGCCCCCAACCTTCTCCACACATCCCCATGACACTGGCATCTCCGCAGGTGGCACAGGCTGGAGCAGGAGGTTGCTGTAGGGCAGCCCAAGTCCATGCCACTCAGGACAGCATAGTTCAGGGAAAACACCAGGGGCATATCTGTGCTCAGAACCTACTGATGATGAACCATCATGACTAAAACCAGAGCTGATGAGGAATCATCATGACTAAAACCAGAGCTGATGAGGAACCATCATGACTAAAACCAGAGCTGATGAGGAACCATCATGACTAAAGCCAGAGCTGATGAGGAACCATCATGACTAAACCCAGAAAGATCTCCTAGATACAAAGACCACTGATACCCATCAAGGCACAGAGTTAGTGGGGGAGGGCACAGCTACTTTCTCCAGCCCTTTCTCTGTGTTCTGGTGTCATGAGTGGAGTTGAATCAACCCATGAAACCCAGTTTGAGCTGGGACAGAGCTCCTTTTGTCTAGTGGTTGGAATCAACCCCTTAGCCTCCAGCATAGTGCTGTGTTGTCTTTCATTTTAATAGAATGCACAAGGGAAACTTGGAGCAGAAGCATGCTGCAGCCCACTGGAGCCCTGCAAAGAGGCCTCTGTAAGGAAGATCTTAGGGTCTTTATCCAAACCACATGTATGTCACTCAGTAAGCACATCTGAGGTGCTTCAGCTGCTCTCCTCCAGCATTGCCACAGGAATGGGATGGGCATCAGCTGCTTCCAGCTACAATAAAGAGCTTAGTCTGAGAGCTGGAGATGCTTGCTGCTGGCCCTCCTCCAGTCCTCAGGCACCTCTCCTGTCTGCCACCATTTGGCAAAAGGTGATGGAGAGTGGCAGAGCAATCACATCAGGCAGCTCTCTCAGCACCCTTGTGTACATCTCATCAGAGCTCATGGACTTGTGAGTGTTTAATTTGTGTAACTGATCCCTAAGCCAGTCTGCACTGACCAGTGGGGACCATTTCCTCCTCCAGGCTTCCTCTCCTTCATCTAGGGTCTGGAGCACACAGGAGCGTTCAACCTTAGGTTTAAAACTGAAGCAAAGGAGGCCTTCTCCCTTTCTTCATCTTCTCCTTCTTTCCCTCATCTCCTCCTTCATCTTCTTCTCTCTTTCTCATCCTCCTCCTTTTCTGCTGTTTGCATACACCAGAGCTGCTGGCAGCTGACAACATCTGGCAGGAGCTGATGGCCCTGTGGTGGTCTGGGGTGTGGTCTCATGACATGGGTACCACAGGCTTTGCTGCCAGCTCAACCTTATCATGTCATCAGCACCTCACCACCAGGGAAGGGTAGAGAGTGGTGGAAGAGGAGCTGTGGTCGTTATCAGCCCTGACAAAAGGAAGGCAGATCTCAGCTGGGGGTTATCCGTGGGCTGGGCTGTTGAAGACAACACTAGAATCATAGAATCAGTCAGAGTTGGAAGGGACCACAAGGATCAGCCAGTTCCAACCCCCCTGCCATGCCCAGGGACACCCTACCCTAGATCAGGCTGCCCACAGCCTCTGCCAGCCTGGCCAAAAACACCTCCAGGGATCTGGCCCCAACCATCTCCCTGGGCAACCCATTCCAGGCTCTCATCACTCTCATGCTCAACAACTTCCTCCTCACCTCCAGGCTCAATCTCCCCACCTCCAGCTTTGCTCCATTCCCCCTAGTCCTGTCACTCCCTGAGAGCCTAAGAAGTCCCTCCCCAGCTTTTCTGTAGGTTCCCTTCAGATCCTGGAAGGCCACAAGAAGGTCCCCTTGGAGCCTCCTCTTCTCCAGCCTGCACAGCCCCAACTCTTTCAGTCTGTGCTCATAGCAGAGGTGCTGCAGCCCTCTGAGCATCCTCGTGGCCCTTCTCTGGACACACTCCAGCATGTCCACTTCCCTCTTGTCCCAGGGGCTCCAGAACTGGATGCAGTACTCCAGGTGGGGGCTCAGCAGAGCACAGTAGAGGGGGACAGTCACTGGCTCCTGCAGAGGGCTGTCATGTCCCCCAGATAATCCTGCAGAGGCTCAAGACCTGACTTTCTCCTGAGCCAGCCTAACAGGCAAGGACAAACCTTGGGCTAGGGAGAAGTCAGAGGAGTGTGTGGTCTGTCAGGACAGCAGGACACCTGTGGCTGGCACCATCAGGCCTTCAGGAAGGATGGATGAGAACCACTGCACGGTCTTTCTGCTCTTCTGACCTTGGCTTTTCGGTAAAGAGGCGAGAGGGAAATCACCACCCCATTTTAAGCTCCCCCCCCCGCCCTTCCCCAGCCTGAAAAGGTTAACTACCAGATGAGCAAACACAAAACCGAAGCTACTTCTGCTCTGCTCTTTCGGCCGCAGCACAACGGAAAAGAGACAGCTGCAGGGGAAGGGCCGCGGCTGAGGAAAGCAGAAAGCAAAGCAGCAGGGCAGGCTTTGCATGCCTGGGAAAACACCCGCAGGCACCACCCGACAGCAACAGCAGCTATGGTGAAACGTCCTCCCCTCCTCAACGCAGCTCAAAAGAAGTCCCAAGGCTGCTGCTGCTCCTGCTTCTCGAATACCGACGACGGCAACCGGAGAGCAGCAGCTGCAACACCCATCAAGACAAAGCAATTCCGAGCAAGTCAGCCTAAATGTCTACAGGCGTTGCACCATTTTTGGTTCGAGCAAGTCAGCCTAAATGTCTACAGGCGTTGCACCATTTTTGGTTCGAGCAAGTCAGCCTAAATGTCTACAGGTGTTGCACCATTTTTGGTTCGAGCAAGTCAGCCTAAATGTCTACAGGCGTTGCACTATTTTTGGTTCGAGCAAGTCAGCCTAAACGTCTACAGACGTTGCACTATTTTTGAATCGAGAAGGATACTGAGCGGCTGGCAACCGCTCCAGCCCCGTCCCCCCTACTCCAGTCTCACCTAGTCCCATCTAGCCCCACTGCAGTCGCGTCTGAACGCTCCAGCCCCTTGCTGGCGCAGTCATCAGCCCCTGCCTGAGCCCCTGCTACTCACAGTGACCTTGAGAGCTGCCGACTCCAGGGGTAGAAGGGAAAAAAAACCCGAGCGTTGGGTGGAGCGGAGCGGGGCGGAGCGGAGTGAGGCACCAATGCAGGGAACATGGGGGGTGAGCAGCTGCAGCTGCAGCTGCGGGGGCTGATGCTGGGCAAGCTGCTGTGGATGCCCCTGTTTGAGCAGGGGCTCTGCACTAGGTGATGATAGGGCTTTGCACTTGATGGGGCTACAAAAAAAGCTGGGGAGGGACTTTTGAGGCTATCAGGGAGTGACAGGACTAGGGGGAAAGGAGCAGGATGTGAGGAGGAAGCTGTTGAGCATGAGAGTGGTGAGAGCCTGGAATGGGTTGCCCAGGGAGGTGTTTGCAGCCAGGCTGGCTGAGGCTGTGGGCAGCCTGATCTAGGGTAGGGTGTCCTTGGGCATGGCAGGGGCGTTGGAACTAGGTGATCCTTGTGGTCCCTTCCAACCCTGACTGATTCTATGATTCTTGTGGTCCTTTCCAACCCTGACTGATTCTGTGATTCTGCCATCTCCAGAAGGTCCCTTCCAACCCCTACCTGTCTGTGGCTCTGTGATTTCAAGCATGCCCATGATGGTCTAAGCTCCAGCACATCCACCTGGTACAAACAGTTCACACACAGAGCAATGTGTGGCCCTTGTGGCCAAGAAGGCCAGTGGGATCCTGGGGTGTATTAGGAAGAGTGTGTCCAGCAGATCAAGGGAGGTTCTTCTCCCCCTCCACTCTGCCCTGATGAGACTTCATCTTGAATACTGTGTTCAGTTTTGGGCTCCACAGTTGAAGAGGGACAGGGATCTGCTGGAGGGGGTCCAGCAGAGGGCTACAGCAATGATGAGGGGACTGGAGCACTGCCTGATGAGGAGAGTCTGAGGGACCTGGGGCTGCTTAGTCTGGAGAAGAGAAGACTGTTTATAAACGTCCGAAGGNAAGGACAAACCAAACGACTCTATTGCAGAGTATCTTTATCGAGTGTCCCGGGCTGGCAGAGATAAAGTCTTTTTGGATTCTGATGAAGCAGCTGGTGACTGGGGGGACGATGTGTTCCTAACCCGGGAGCCAGAAGGGTCTCGCAGCCTGACAGCTCGGATAGCCTATTGGGGAAGCAGCTTTAGAGCAGCTTACAGAGGGGAACCTACCGAGTTAGCTGTCAGAAGCCCCTCTGAGCTCAGCAGCGCCATTCGGAGGCTTGCCTGCGTGCAAGCCATTTACGATAAAGGGAAATACGACTGCCCTTTAAATGCCCCAGTCGACCCAGAAAGGCTTCACCCCCTCCTCAGGGGATTGCTCGCTAGTATGCAAGCCTGAGCCTCGGCGAACATAGAAGCAATTGAAGCAGCCCTCGAGAAAAACCGTAGATCAAGAAAGGGTGTGCAAGAGCACATCGTGACGTGGGCTGAGCTCTTTCTGGATCTAAACGCCCACGGTCTTCAGTTTTGCTTTCACCCACACGGAGGCAAAAGCCTGGTGGAGAGGAACCCCAGCGGCTTCTGTAGGGACAGAGCCGCGGCAGAGCCAAAAGGCAAACACATCCCTGCCGCAAAAGGTTCCTCTGGCAGCCCGCGGAATAAGGGCGGGGAACAGAGGAAGCGAACCGACCTCAGGCAGAAATCCAAACAGTCCCCGAGGAACACCTGGTATAAACAAGCAATAAATATCCCTATTGATACCGGGAAATGTTTTGAAAGGCTTGCCTGAATGGAGGATAAAAGCTATTGTGAGGTCGTTAAAAAACAAAGACAGCGGAGGAAAGTACAGGGACGGCAGCTCCCTTACCCTCGGAGGCTTCTGCCACCTCTCAGGAAGTTAACCCATTCTCACCTCTCCAGCAGAAGGCAAAAAACTGAATGAAGCAGGTGGCTGCCTCAGGCCTCTCCCAGGACTTTGGTAATGTCTGTTAATGGGCTGATAACGACGAACATTTTATCCTGATCCCAACCTGACCCAGCGGAACCGTGGTGAAGTTCCTAATTGACACGGGTGCTCAAATTAGCGTCCTAAGTTTAGGATTGAACAAAGAGCCTGGGGATACAGCCATCTCGTAGAAGGATAAGAATATTAGGTGTTACAGGGGTACCTAATATCTGTTATCTGGTTAAAACCCGGGTGTGGCTCCCAGGGGACAAACAAAGCAAGCACCTTGGTGGAAGTTGCCTTAAGCCCCCACCCAGGAAACATACTGGGTTTTGATGTGCTGGCTGGGAAAAGGTGGCACCTTCCAAATGGCTCTCTTTGGAGCTTCGGGTCCTACGGGGTGGGGTCGAAAAAAGGTGAGAACAGCTTATGAAAACACCCTACAAATGGATCCAGCTATACCCCAGGCTGGCACCACTCACGTACCTCAATATCCCTTACCTGCAGCGGCCAGGCAAGGCATCACTGAGGTGACCACTGACGACGTGCCAAGAGGGACCAAAGATAAATCCTTGTCCCAAATTCAAGTGGGCCAACCTGTACTGGTCAAACTGCCCAATATTGGGGTTGTGCCCATGACACTGGCTAAGCCCAGGGGCTCGTATGCCTGGTTGGGGCTTTTGGAAATTATAAAAGCTACGTAATTTATGTTTTTTTTGCCTCTTCAATCGCCGTCAGTCAATACAGAGGGTCTCAGAGCGCACTGGCACAGGCTGCCAAGAGAAGTGGTGGAGTCTCTTTCTCTGAAGACTTTTAAGGCCTGTCTGGATGTGTTCCTCTGTGATCTGTGCTGGATTGTCTGGCCCTGCTCTGGCAGGGGAGCTGGATTTGATGCTCTCTTTGGGTCCCTAACATACTGTGAGCCTGTGACTAGCACCAGTCCTCATCCCTGCAGCTTCTCTTGTTTCCATCTTGAAGGGATGGACCCTCCTGCTCCCACCCCGAGAATGAGTGGGGGTGACCTCTCCATCTCCATCCTTCTCACTTCCACCCCTCTACCCCCTCTCCAGCCATCTCCATCCTTCTGCACCTTCATCCTTCTCATCTCCATCCCTCCACATCCTTCCAATTCTGTCTCTGCCGCTTCTGCCTCCATCATCCAATCTCTACCCTTGTCACCGCCACTCCTCCCACTTCTTTCTCACCTCCATCATTCCATCTCCACTCCTGCCACCTTCATCCTTGTCACCTCCACTGCTCTACCTCCATCCTTCCACCTCCACCCCTCCATCCTTCTCACCTCCATCTCCACTCTTCTGCCTCCACCTGTCCACACCTTTTACCACAAGGGGATCAAGGGCTGGAGCAGGTTGCCCAGAGAGGTTGTGGAGTCTCCATCCTTATCAGCACTCCAAAGCTGCCTGCCGTGGTTCTGAGTTAGCAGGCACAATCGACGCACCTCATTCATCTGCCAGATGGTAGCACCTGAAGCTGGACCCATATCAGGGCAAGCAGAGTAAATACAGCTGCCAGGCAACATAATAGTGGAGCAGAAGGCTTGGAGATACACCAGCCACATCTCCGGGTGCTTCCTGCTTGAGCAGGGAGGTTGCACAGGATGTTCTCCAGAGGTCCCTTCCCACTCCCACCACTCTATGGCTGGTTCATTCTCTTGTTTCCTACAGACACAACCATGAGACTTGGCTACATCTGCTTAGGGGGGACCCAAGAAAGAGAGTCAAAGAGCCACAGAAATGGGTGAAGTCCCCAGCCCTACCTCAGCACCACGTGGGCTTCCTGCTGGAACGAGGCCATGTCTCCTGAGATACCCTTTTGGGTCCACGAGCTGCTTCAGCTCCCATGAATCTCCGCTGCCTGGCTTGCTCCAACGAGGGCCACAAAGACCTCTGTGTGACAGCTCACAGCTTAAATTCAGCAGGCTCTCAACAGCCACCCTGAGAGGAAACTCTAAATTCCTCTGTGCCCCAATGGTTAAACCACAGCTGTCAGAATGTGACTCCCCCTTTCGATTTTAATCTCCCTGTTCTGTGATCTTTGCTCCTCCCATCAAGCAAAGGAGGAGGAACAGGATTTCCCTCCATTGCCTGCATGAAGAGCGATTTGTGTCCATCAAAAGAAGTGGAGTGAGAGGAGCTGGGAGGTGCTTGTGACACTGCACAAGGAGAGAGACTCAATGATAACATGAAGAAGGACTCAGAACATAGGAGTGAGACATCCCTCCCTGTAGGCAGCAGTATCCCAATCCTGATGCCCCCATCCATCATTGGAGGGGGTCAGTGGAGGTGCTGGCCTGTACTAAAGAGGAGGGGCAGCACACAGACCTTGCCCTTCTCTCTCCTCATTTCTTGACTCCTGATCTTCAGTTGCATCCTGCAGGATCGTGAGATAAAGAGGAAGCCTTGGCCTTGGTTCTGTGGTAGTTTAGCAGTTCCCTGCCCCCCCTACCCTTTGATATAACCCAGGCTAGGACTCGGAACACTGGAAGTTGATCAGTGAAGCTTTATATTTACAGCTTTGCACAATATACAAGCAGGTATTTACAATGTATAACAGATATTTACAGATATGTACAGTGAAAAGGTAATGCAGAAACACCACAGCCCTCCCAGAGATCAAAATCCCCAAGAGGGGTTTCTAACCACCCCTACCACCTTCCCCCCTTCCCCAATCTTATCTCACCACCTGTCGATGCTGAAGATAGGCAGAGGTAGGTCGGCCAGGAGGGATTAGCAGTGGGAAAGAAGTTAGTGGAATTACTGAGAATTAGCTACCAAGGCAGAGATAAAAGGAACTGTGCAAAGAGAAGCAGCTGCAGCCAGAGCAGCCTGAAGCCATCTGATATCTACATTTTGGCTTTCAACACTTAAAGTTTTTTTCTTTCTCAGTAAAGCTCTGAGTGGAGTAGCATACTGTGTTTTCCTCTCACAGCCAACAGTCTAATTCCTCACTCCAATTCTCCACTTAGTTCAAACCAGCACACCCTTCAAAATAGGGTATTTAAGGAAGGGTGGTTAGGACCCCTGTGCTCTCCTCTCCTGCTACTCTCATGGGGACCAGACGTCTGTTTGAACATCTTGCACAGCAGCCACATGTTTGCAGCCTGCATTGCAGCCTACAGCAGAGGGGCAAGGCAAACTCTTTTTGCTCCTCTCTCGGGACACTGTACCTATGTTGCCTGTGAGTATCAGGCGAGGTTAAGATTTCCCCCTGCTAGCAGGTTCCCTCTTTTTCCCAGTTCTGGCTGTTTAAGCTGTTGATTTGGTGCTTGTAAAGAAGCTTTGTGCAATAACCTCTGATCAACCGAACATCCAAAGGATCTCAGGGAATTTCCCCTGAAATGTTGATTATTAATAATAATAGTAATTAAAAAAATAATATTCATAACAGCTTATTAATAATGGCAACACATTATTCATCATAGAATGGTTTAGGTTGGAAGAGACCTCAAAGATCATCCAGTTCCAAACCCCCTGTGCCATAGGCAGGGACACCTCCTGCTAGATCAGGATGCTCAAGACCTCATCCAGCCTGGCCTTGAACACCTCCAGGGAGGGAGCAGCCACAACCTCCCTGGGCAACCTGTTCCGGTGTCTCACCACCCTCACTGTGAAGAACTTTCTCCTAACATCCACTTTCAATCTCTCCTCTGCCAGTTTAAACCCATTCCTCCTCATCCTGTCATTACAAGACCCCATGAACAGTCCCTCCCCAACCTTCCTGTAGGCCCCTTTAAGATACTGGAAGGTTGCTCTAAGGTCTCCTGGAAGCCTTCTCTTCTCCAGGCTGAAAAGTCCCAACTCCCTCAGCCTGTCCTCATAGCAGAGGTGCTCCAGCCCTCTGATCATTTTCATGGCCCTCCTCTGGACTCTCCAGCAGTCACCATCCTACTAGTGTCTTCATGTCATTCTGGCCCTGCATGGGAGTGAGAAGTGACCTCCGGCAGCATCCTCTTCTTGAGATCTTTGGAGGAAGAAGTTTGGCTCTTGCTGAAGGAAAAGGCTTGTGGATTCAGGGGGAGGAAGCCCAAAACCTCCACCCAAACCGTGGCGTGAAAGCACCTGCACCGGGGAGCATGAAAGCCAAGCCAAGCACTTAAGTGGCAGGATGTGTTCAACCACCTACCTACAGCTAAAACCAGCTGTCATCTCACCAAGGTGCTAAACCAGCATGAGAGGCTCATGGGACAAAGTGCCAAAGGTTCTTCTCTGCTTTAGGGTTCATTTGAAAGTGAAAGAAAGTGAAAAAAGAGCGGGGGGGGAGAAGGGGCTTTTGGCCTCCCCCCTGTCTGTGGTGAAGAAACAAAAAGAAAAAGACAGAAATGGGTTTTATTTCACTGCTGTTTATTATGGCTGTTGCAGAAGGTCTTAGACCATGTGGAGGTAGGTCTCAGGCCAAGCCTTAGTCTTGCACAACCAGCTCTAGGTGAGCTGGCTTGAGCAGAGGGCTTGGACAAGATGACTCCCAGAGGTCCCATCCAACCTCAACCATTCTGTGATTCTGAGAGCCCTGAGCCCATCAAACCTGGCAGAAAGGTTGGGTTGAGATCAGCCGAGTGAGGGACACCCTGACCAAGCTCTAAGAGGGGGAAACAGTCTCCTTGTTGCTGGGCTCAGCCATTTCTAAGGACCTGGAAAGAAGAAGAGATGGGACATGCTGAGTGTTGCTAGAGCCACAGCCTCTCGTGTCCCCGGCCCCAGGTGTCCACCCTTACGTGTCCTAAAGGCACACCAAGACCCTACAGAGGGCTGTGATAGTCCTTCCTCTGCACCTCGGGGTGGTTTTGGTTGTGGCAAGGAGAAGCTGGCTGAGGGGCATGAGTCTGTGATGACCTAGAGGCTCTCCTGAGGAGCATGTTGGTTGGATAAGGCCAAAACCACTCAGGGTATGGACAAAGTCCAAAGTGCTGGAACAAAACCAGCAGAAATTCAAGTTTGAAGGTTTCAGGGTGGGACCACGATGGAAGGTTTGAGAAGACACTCAAGCACTTTGCTGGGTGGGGATGTCCCCCAGAGCTACCCACTGGAGGCAGGGTGAGTTAAGAGGCTGGGAGAGCAGTGCTGGGCTGGGTCTTTCTTGAGGTTTAAGACATAAGGCATGAGAGAGTTTCCATATCCAGCTCTTCTCATTTCGAGAAGGTGTGAACTGGAGACCTTCTTGTGGCCTTCTAATACCTACAGGGCCCTACAGAAAAGATGAGGAGGGACTCTTCATCAGGGAGGGTAGGGACGAGACAAAGGGGTGATGGTTTGAACTCAAAGAAAGAGATTCAGCCTGGAGAGAAGGGAGAAATGTTTAATCCTGAGGGTGATGAAAAGCCTGGCCCAGGTTGCCCAGAGAGGTGGAGGATGCCTCATCCCTGGCCCCATGGCAGGTCAGGTTGGTTGTGGCTCTGAGAAACCTGCTCTAGCTGCAGATGCTCCTGCTGACTGCAGGGCAGTTGGGCTGCCCAAGCTTTAAAGGTCCCTTTGGCCCAGATTAAGCTGGGATTCTATGAACTGACATGGAAAAAGGCAATAGAGGACCTACCTTGCCTTCTCCACCCAGCTGGAGTCATGCTTCTCCAGCTGCCTCTGAGTGGTATGATCTGTGGGAGGAGAAGTCAGAAGACAGTGTGTGAGAGGCGCTGAGCAAGCAGCCTGGCAGCTGGAGCTGGCTGGGGAAGGGGAAAGCTCAGTAGAGAAGCCTTGAGGGCTTCAGATGGAAGGACACCAACCCCCTCAGCCCCAGACAGTGCCGGGGCAGGGGGATGGAGGGGCTGAAGGACTTACAGCAGAGGAAGATGGTCAGGAGCGGGATGGCTGCCACTGCTGCCGTGCTGACCGTCAGGGTGGTCAGGCCCACGAGCTCAGTGCATCCTTCTTCTGAGGCCAGGCAGGTCCAGCATTGGCACGGGACACCGTCCAGAGGAGCAGGAGAGGCATGGGACACCGTCCAGAGGAGGAGAAGAGGCACAAAACACCATGCAGAGGAGGAGAAAAGGAAAGGGAAAGGCAAATTTAAACAGAATCACAGAATTTTCAGAGCTGGAAGTGACCTCAGTGATTATCCAGTTCCAACTCCCCTGCCATGGCCAGAGACATCTCACACTAGATCAGGTTGCTCCGAGCCACATCCAGCCTGGCCTTATAAACTCCCAGGGCTGAGGCTTCCACCACCTCCCTGGGCAACCTGTTCTGGGCTCTCACCACCCTCCCAGTGAAGAACTTCTTCCTAAACATCCAATCTGAATCTACCCACTTCTAGTTTTGCTCCCCACGAGGATATGGACACACAACCCCCCAACATCCTCCCTCCTCCACCCCCATCCCCGAGGTGACAAATGCAGAGAGGGGCAGTGTGGTGGTTTTGCAGTTCCCTGCCCCCCCCCACCTTTTGATATAAACCCAGGCTAGGACTCAGAAGCACTGGAAGTTGGTAAGTGAAGCTTTATATTTACAGCAATGCACAATGTACAAGCAGATATTTACAATGTATAACAGACATTTACAGATATATACAGTGAAAAGGTAATGCAGAAACACCACAGCCCTCCAAGAGATTGAAATCCCCAAGAGGGGTTTCTAACCACCCCTAGCACCTCTCCCCCCTTATCCCCAATCTTATCTCACCACCTGTTGATGCTGAAGATAGGCAGAGGTAGATCGGCCA
>VWZI01005210.1:3130441-3152053 GCA_013396835.1 Psilopogon haemacephalus
GGGGGGGGGGTGGTCCCCCTGGCCTCTCACCGTGGCGATGGAGGATGCTCTTTATCAGGAAGGTGGTGGTCAGCAGCACCGACAGCAGCCCTCCGGGAGCGGCGTAGCCCAGCGTGCGCTGTGCTGGCCCAGGGAGAGAAGACAGAGCTGCGTTGGTGTGCGCTCAGAGGGCACTCCTCGGCCACCAGCGGAGAATCAGAGAAGGGCTTAGGTTGGAAGGGAGCTCAAAGATCAGCCAGGTCCAACCCCACCCTGTGCCATAGGCAGGGACACCTCCCACTAGAACAGCTTGCTCAAAGACTCATCCAGCCTGGCCTTCAACACCTCCAGGGAGGTGNTGTGCCAGTGTCTCTGATCTTTAAGATCACATTGGGTGATTCTGTCCTCCACAACCTCCCTGGGCAACCTGTGCCAGTGTCTCTGATCTTTAAGATCACATTGGGTGATTCTGTCCTCCACAACCTCCCTGGGCAACCTGTGCCAGTGTCTCTGATCTTTAAGATCACATTGGGTGATTCTGTCCTCCACAACCTCCCTGGGCAACCTGTGCCAGTGTCTCTGATCTTTAAGATCACATTGGGTGATTCTGTCCTCCACAACCTCCCTGGGCAACCTGTGCCAGTGTCTCTGATCTTTAAGATCACATTGGGTGATTCTGTCCTCCACAACCTCCCTGGACAACCTGTGCCAGTGTCTCTGATCTTTAAGATCACATTAGGTGATTCTGTCCTCCACAACCTCCCTGGGCAACCTGTGCCAGTGTCTCACCACCCTCACCGCAAACGACTTCCTCCTAACATTCAGTTTCAGTCTCCCCTCTGCCACTTTAAACCCATTCCTCCTCATCCTGGCATTACAAGACCTTGTCAATAGTCCCTCCTGTAGCCCCTTTCAGATCCTGGAAGGCCACAAGAAGGTCACCTGGGAGCCTCCTCTTCTCCAGCCTGCACAGCCCCAACTCTTTCAGTCTGTCCTCACAGCAGAGGTGCTGCAGCCCTCTGAGCATCCTCGTGGCCCTTCTCTGGACAGCCTCCAGCATGTCCACATGCTCCACTCCAGCCTTCTTTCTGGGAGTTGTAGAGAGCCAAATGCTCTCCCCTCAGCCTCCTTTTCACCTCCGGTTCCCTCAGCTGCTCCTTGCCAGACCTGTTCTCCAGATCCTTCAACAGGATGCTGCCCATCTCTGGACCCACTCCAATCCCTCAAGGACCTCGTTGGAGTGAGGGCTCTAAAACTAAGCCCAGGATTTGAGGTGTGGCCTCAGCAGCACCCAGGGGGACAGTCCCTACCTTGGTCCTGCTGGTCCACCAGCCTTAAGTCAGCAGAGAATGATGAGAGTTGGGGCACAGTAAAGCCTCCCATGGAGCCAAGTCGTCGGCCAGCCTTGGTAGGACAACTCACCTGACTTGCTCTTCATCTGGATGAACATTTTAGGTTGGAAGATCACAGTGGTGGAGACCAGGAAGGTTATGATGATGACATATGCAAGGGCGATCTCAGGCAGTATGATGGCAACAGAAGGGCCTGGAAGAAACCAGGATGAGGCAGAGTAGCAATTCTTGAATTTATCTACTGCCTTCATCCCTGGGCAACCTTCCATCATGTCCCTTTTCCACCTTGTCCTGACTCACTCAGACTGCATTGTGTGGGAAGGGACCCTCAAAGCTCATCCAGTCCATCCCTCTGCAGCCAGCAGGGACAGCTGCAGCTAAAGCAGGTTGCTCAGAGCCACAAACAACCTGACCTGAAATGGTACCAGGCATGGAGCATCTCCCACCTCTCTGGGCAACGTGAGCCAGGCTCTCACCACCCTCAGTGTCAAACATTTCTCCCTTCTCTCCAGGCTCACTCTCCCTCTTTGAGTTCAAGCCATCACCTCTTGTCCTGTCACAACAGGCCCTGCTGCTGTCCCCAGCTTTCTGATTGACCCTTTGAAGTACTGAGAGCCCACCAGGAGCTCTCCCTGGAGCCTTTTTTTCTCCAGGCTGAACAACCCCAACTCTCTCAGCCTGGTCTCACAGCTGAGGGGTTCCAGCCCTGGCATCACCTTTGTGGCTTCATGTCCTTGGAAGCAGCTTCTGCATCCCTTGGTTATTTCAGCTGCCCTTCAGCAATTAGCTGAGCAGAAGGGCAATAGCAGTGAGTGTCATGGATGGGTGAGGATCCCTGCAGTGCTCCAGGGCACCATGGCTGAGGTCACCCATGAGGAATTGTAGAATCACAAAATCACTTTTTTTGGAAGAGACCTTCGAGAGCACAGAGTCCAACCATGACCCCACCAAACCACAGGGCACCACCAAACCACAGCCCTCAGCACCATCATCTCCATGGCTTTGAAAGCCCTTCAGGGATGGGGACTCTACCACTAGCCTGGGGCAGGCTTTGGCAACCCTTTGGGGAAGACAATCAGATTATCATGCAGCTGTTTAGGTTGGAAAAGACCTTTAAAGTCACCAAGTCCAACCATTAAAGAAGACACAGGTGGCTCTGTCTAGGCCCATCCCAACCTGTTTAGCTGCATGACCCTTCCTCTCCAGGACACTGCCTTCCTCTTTATCATAGAACCATAGAAGCACTCAGGGTTGGAAGGGACCACAAGGAACAGCCAGTTCCAACCCCCCTGCCATGCCCAGGGACACCCTACCCTATACCAGGCTGCCCACAGCCTCTGCAAACACCTCCAGCCATGTGGCCCCAAACACCTCCCTGCAGGGGCAACCCATTCCAGGCTCTCACCACTCTCATGCTCAACAACTTCCTCCTCATCTCCAGTCTGAATCTCCCCACCTCCAGCTTTGCTCCATTTCCCCTAGTCCTGGCACTCCCTGATAGCTTCAAAAGTCCCTCCCTAGCTTTTTTGTAGCCCCCTTCAGATCCTGGAAGGCCACAAGAAGGTCACCTGGGAGCCTCCTCTTCTCCAGCCTGCACAGCCCCAACTCTTTCAGTCTGTGCTCACAGCAGAGGTGCTGCAGCCCTCTGAGCATCCTCGTGGCCCTTCTCTGGACACACTCCAGCATGTCCACATCCCTCTTGTCCCAGGGGCTCCAGAACTGGATACACCTGAACACCTCCAGGTGGGGTCTCACCAGAATAGAAGGGGAGAATCACCTCCCTGGCCCTGCTGGCCACACTTCTCCTGCTGCAGCCCAGGCTCTGGTTGGCTTTCTGGGCTGCAAGTGCACACTGCTGCCTCATGTTGAGCTTCTCCTCCACCAGCACTCCCAAGTTCCTCTCCTCAGGGCTGCTCTCCAGCCAGTCACTGCCCAGTCTGGATTTGTGCTCCTCCATCAGCCTCTACACCTCCCACGATGTCCTCACCCCACATGCTCTGCAGAGCAAGGTCTGCTTTTCCATGCTGCATCCTACACAGGGCTCTGCCCCCCACCCTCAACCATCCCCCAAACCATCTCCTACCTTCCTCCTGCATCCAGAGCAGTCCAGCAGCACTGGTCAGGATGGAGGCCACACAGACCAGCCCACAGGTGTAGGCACTGAGCCACCTCCACAGCTCCCCTCCTAGACACCCAGAGCAGGAAGAGAGTGACTGCTGGGCTCCTCCTCCCCATCATGCCCCACACCATCACCTCAACCCTTCCTCAAGGTGAGGTTCAGCCCAGCCCACCCAAAGGATGCTTGGCCCAGGGGCTGGTGGCTTTGAGCCACTCTTTGGTGGGGGATGGATGAGAAGGTCTCTGTGCTCCCTCCCCCCCAGTATTGTCCAGGGTTAAGACAACTTTCCTAATGATGCAGCCTAGTACTTGAAAATGAAAATTAAATTAAACAAAAAATGGTTCTGAGAAACATTTTGTACTCTGGAAGCATCCACTGAGCACCTGAGCTCTCTGGGACAAGATGTCAGAGGAGCAGTAGGACCTGACCCAGCTTGGACATCACTTTTCACCGTTCATTCACCAGATTTCTCTGCTCACCTAAAGCCCTGCCAGATGCTGATGTGAAGATGTTTGGACAGCTGATGTCCAGCCCTGCCCACACCACACTCCTCACTCCCCACACCCCAACCAGAGGAGGGGAGTGAAGGTCCACCTGACCCCCCCCGCCCAATCCCCAACCACGGACTCACTTATCCTTAGCTTCTCAGACTGGCAGACAGGAAAAACCAAGCCCCATAGTGAGACAGCAGCAAGGACCACGGCGACCACTGCAATCCTCAGCACATCCTGCAAGGCAGGGGAGAGACCTGGGGAATCCCCAGCCCGAGAAGCCAGGAGTCAGGCCAGCAGCAGGACCAGCACGGGTGGCTCTGGTGGGCTGGGAGGCAACTCCACCTCCAGCGTAGGGTCAGTTTATGGCCAGATCAGTGCTTTGTGCTGTGTGTTGTGGTCCATGAAACGTCCAGCCTGGGACACAGGCTGCCCAGTGGCTTCTGACCACCACTGCTTGCCCACACCTTGTCCACCTTGGCCAAGGGCCATCTACTTGAGACCTCCTCCAAGAGGGAACAGCCAATCTCCTGCAGCTCATCCTATCAAGGACTGTGCCTTGGTGGGATCAGAACCTGGGAACTGCTGCTGATCATCCTGTGAGGGGGAGCTCCGAGGCTACAACCTCATGAGAAGTTGGGGAGATGGAGGCAGAGGGGTGGGAGGTGAGACCCCAGGGATAGGTGGAGAGAGGGAAGAGTGGTGGGAGGTGAGAGCCCAGGGATGGATGGAGAGAAGGAAGAGAGCCCAGAGATGGATGGAGAGAAGGAAGAGTGGTGGGAGGTAAGACCCCAGCAGCAATCACCTGCAATGGTGATGTTCAAGGAGGCTTCTTCCCAGCTTATCCCATTGCTGGCGTTGCAGGAGTAGCATCCACAGTCTGATTTCTTTGCAGCCCTCAGGTACAAGGCACTGAGCCTGATGGAGAGGTGGAGAACTCTGTCTGGGGGAAGGAGCTGCCCATCCTTCTTCCAGGTGATGGTGTCCACCTTGCCCTCTGCCACATCACAGAGCACCTGGCCAGTAGCCTGGACCACAAGGGGGCTGCTCTGGAGACGAGGGCGAGCCACAGGCTCTGCAAAGAGAATGCAAACAGCAAGGCTGCTCTCAGACACCACCTGCAGGATATGTGATGGGGATCTGGGATGTCATGGTCACCACAGCATCCCTGAGTCTGCAACGGTGCAATCACAGGTGGCTTCCTGAAGGGGAGCCCTGGTTGCATGGAGCTGCTCTGCTCCCTGGGGGCTGGGGTGGCTTTTTTGTGGTAGAGTTTTAGCTCTCAGTCCTCTGGGTCAGTGAGGAAATGAGACATAAAGGATGAAGTGGTTGCAGATCCCGGCCCCATTTTGTGTGGTGGGGAGGAGAACTGGGTGGTGAAGCATGTGGGTGGCCCCCTTAGATAGTTAGAGCAGAAGGATAGAGCAAAGGAAGGGAAGTGCCAAGAGTCATGTGGAGAAGGAAGCTCCACGTTGCTGACAGCGACTCTTGGGGCTGTGTCTGCACTGAGAAGAGCTCTCTCATGGCTTCTCCTTGAAGGCCACAGTGCCAGGCTTGGCCCCATCACCTCAGCCCTGTCTCCAGGAAATTGCCTGTCCAGGATGGAGCCCAACCCTCTGTCACTGGCAAGCAGCCTGGAAGGAGTCCTTGAGCATCACCACCAGAGCCTCCTCCCTAGGGCAGGAGCAGTACCCCCAGAGCCTCCTCCCTAGGACAGGAGCAGCACCCCCAGAACAGCACCACCCTCCCTAGGACATGTTGGGAACCCTCTCCCCAAAGCCTCCCTGCTGCTATCTCCATGCATGGGAGGTTTAATCAGGCTCACGATTGCCTCATCATGAGTTGATTGGTTTGAGGCTTAGCTCTAATCCCCTCTCACCAAATCCCAGCATGGTTGGGGTGGGAAGGGACCTCTGGAGATCACCCAATCCAAGGGCCTGCTTAAGCAGGGGCACCCACAGCAGCTTGCCCAGCATCACAATGTCCAGCTGGGGTTGGGAGCTCTCCAGAGAAGGAGACTCTACAACCTCTCTGAACAGCCTGCTCCAGGCCTCCAGCACCCTCACACCAAAGAATTTTCTCCTTCTATTCATGTGGAACCTCCTGAGCTCCAGTGTGTGCCCCTTGCCCCTCGCCCTGTCCCTGAGCATCACTGGGAAGACTCTGGCCAATGAGTTTCTCCAAGCCCCTTTGTGTAGCTGCTGGCCCATGTACAGTCAGCTACATCTGCATCACTCACCCTGCTCCTCCCTCCCATGCCCACCACTTACTGAGGACCTCCAAGAGGACCACCTGGCTGTCCTCGGCTCTGGCGTTGACTGTCGCCTTGTAGATGCCACTGTCGCTCTCCTGGACATCCTCCAGCAAGAGGGATGCGTTGGATGGATGGAAAATGGCTCTGCCCCTGTAGGGTGCACGGATGGCTGCGTGGTGAGCCCCACTGGAGTAGTGCAGGATGGTGGTGGAGCTGGAGTTGGTGCCGTCGAGGTGCTCCCACCGCACCGAGTAGATGTCAGTGATGCTCTGTGGCCCAGGGAGCAGCACCGAGGACCCCACTGCAGCGACCTTCCTCTCCAGGGGTCCCAACACTTCTGCAGCTCGTGGCAAAGGCACCAGCAGCCCTGGGTGGCAGGAGAGATGGGGGGAACTTGGCATGGCCTGGGAGGAGCTTTGCACTTCCTGCGCCTGGGCAGGGGGGGATGGGTTGAACTAGAAGAGGGAGATTCAGACTGGAGAGGAGGGAGAAATGTTTGATGCTGAGGGGGATGAGAGCCTGGCCCAGGTCGCCCAGAGAGGTGGGATAGAGATGCCCCATGCCTGGCACCATTGCAGGTCAGGTTGATTGTGGCTCTGAGCAACCTGCTCTAGCTGCAGCTGTTCCTGCTGGCTGCAGGGGGTTGGGCTGGATGAACTTCAAAGGTCCCTTCCAACCCAACCCAATCTGGGATTTCATGAGTCACGTGTAGCACCTGGACCACATGGTCACAGCTTCAGGTGAAGCCATCACCCATCATGCTGCCAGGCAGGAAGACATCCCACCCAGAGCACCTAAACACAGCACAGGGGGCTTGGAGACACCAGCTGTAGGGCCACCAGCTCTCTCTCCTGGACCTGTGTGTGTATTTTGGGTGGCTTCTCCTCCCAGACTGCTCAGAAGGGACTTTCCAATCCTAGTCTGATTCTCATGGCTCGTTCCCAGTTATCCCACAGTCCCAGTGTGATGGAGCCTGGATGGGACCTCTGGAGGTCGTCCTCCAGACCCTTGATCCAGCAGCATCACTCACAGCAGTTGTCCCGGGATCACAATGGCCAGCTGGGTTTGGAAGCTCTCCAGAGAGGAGACTCCACAACCAGCAGAGAGGAGACTCCACAACCTCTCTGGGCAGTTCCTGGTCTTGTTGGGGATGAGGCTGTCGATGCATCCTCCCAACCAAGCAGGACACAGCCAGCCCTCCCCAGAACGTGGGGAATTCTGGGCCTGGCTATGACTTGGGCTGCAGCAAGTGCTTGAGGACTTGAAGAGGAGCTGCTGTGGGTAGGTTATTGACCTCAGACTCTCCTCCAAAGAAAAAAGAAAAAGAGCTCTTGAGGAAAGCCAGGCAGAAGTCGCCACGATGGTCCTGGCTTGTAGAGCAGACCTTTAAGGAACTCAAGGGGTTTTTTTTTTGGGTGAGGTGAAGGGATTTGAAGCAAGGCAGAAGAAATCCACCCAGGCAGGTGGAGGTGGCAACCTCCAGTCCTCCAAAGAGGCTGCCCTGAAGGAGGCACTGACATTTCTGCTGAAGGCCCTCTTCTCCTCACAGTTCTGGTGAGCTCAGCCACAGGAACCTCAGAGCTGAGCTTCACCAAGGTGCAGCATGACAGCAGCAATCCCACCCTGCCTCCCTCATCCCCCCCCAAAACAAAAGAGACTTTGAGGAAAGCCAGGCAGAAGCCACCATGATGCTCCTGGCTTGTGGAGCAGATCTTTAAGGAGCTCAAGGGAAGGGATTTGAAGCAAGGCAGAAGAAATCCACCCAGGCAGGTGGAGGTGTCAACCTCAGTCCTCCAAAGAGGCTACACTACAGAAGGCACCAACATTTCTGCTGAAAGCCCTCTTCACCAAATCTGGTCAACTCTGAATCTCAGCAAGGTGCAGCATGACAGCAACAATCCCACCCTGCCCCCAGATACATGGAAGAAGCAGATTTGCAGTGACGGCAACAAGGTGGTGGAGAGATGCTGGGGCTGGGGGGGCAAGATGAGTGCTTTGTGTGGCCCCAGCTGCTCCCAGCCTGGCCCCACCACCTCCACAAGCTGTGTTTGCTCTTCTCTTGGTTCCAGGGCTCAGTTCCTGCCCTGATAAGGAGATGCTGACGTGCATCTAGGATGCTGCTGCTGCCCCTGCCAACAAGCCCTTGAGACCAGCTCCTGCTGCTTGCTCTCGGGCACTTTGCAGCACAAATGGGAAAGGAAAGAGGAGCAGAAATGGGAGAGCCACAGAACGCTGTGGGCTGGAGGACCTCTGGAGAGCCATCTTGTCCAACCCTGTGAGCCATCTTCGTCACTCAGGCTCATAACCCCAACCAACAGCCCTCAGCTTGGACCTTTCTGCCTTTCTGTCCTCCCTGGACTGCGCCGAGGTGCAGGCAGGAGAGACCATCTTGG
Source organism: Psilopogon haemacephalus (assembly GCA_013396835.1). NCBI lineage: Eukaryota > Metazoa > Chordata > Aves > Piciformes > Megalaimidae > Psilopogon > Psilopogon haemacephalus. The sequence continues at coordinate 3,139,030 of VWZI01005210.1, forward strand.
GTCTGAACACCTCCCTTCCCAAGGGACATGCTGATGGTGGAGAGCAAACACCCTGGCACAGGTGTCCCTCACCATGGCAGCACCCAGGGCTCATCCTCACGGAGCTCACCCACCCCAGGGGACCCCAAAATTTGGGTGGGATGTAACAGATCCTGTCCCACTTTGGGTGCTCTCCCTGAATATCTTGGTAGGTGCAAAGGGTTCCTCCTGCAGCTGAGGTGCTCACACTGAAGAGGAGGGCTTAAAGGACCAGAGTGAGGTGGACATGAAACCACAAGTGCCATGAAACCACAGGAAGTTCTCTGCTCTCACAAACATCAGCACCAATCTCTCTGCAGTAGGCATCTGGCACCATCGTTTTCTGCAGCTGCCCCTTCCTCCTCTCCTCTGGCCAGCCAAGCACAGACATCTTCTCCCTTTTTCTGATGGAGCATTTTGCCCCATCTGCAAGCCTGCTTGCTGTGGCCCAGAGGTCCCCAGGCACGACAGCAGAGCTCTGCTGAAGCCTCAAGCTCCGTGAGGGTTTGCAAAGAGTCAGGATCTAGCCTGGAGCCCCAGCAGCCAGAACTCACCTCAGCCAGCCTGGAGAGAGCTGACCTGTGAGACCCCATCTCAGCCAGCCTGGAGAGGACTGACCCCACCTCAGCCAGCGTAGAGAGAGCTGACCTGTGAGATCCCATCTCACCTAGCCTGGAGAGAGCTGACCTGTGAGACCCCATCTCACCTAGCCTGGAGAGTGCAGACCCGTGACACCCAACCTCACCCAGCCTGGAGAGGACTGACCCCACCTCATCCAGCCTGGAGACAGCTGACCTGTGAGACCCCACCTCAACCAGCCTGGAGAGGACTGACCTGCAAGCAGCACCCAAATGGTCCCTGTGAGCTCCATAGGATGTCCCATCAAGGGCTGAAGCCTGTCCAAAGCAGCTGCTTAGATTGCAGAGCGTGATGAGAAGAGGTCAGGCTGCAGCGTGTGAGGACTCCTTCTCCTCTTCCTTGGTGATGCTCATGCGTGTCATGGAGGCTCTCAGCCTGGATTGGTTCCAGCCTGGATTGGGCTGGCTCCAGCTCTGCTGTTCTCCTGCTGATTGCTCCTCAACTTACTAGCTGCCAGGGGACCTTTGGATGGAGCCTTCCTGCCCTCTCTCTCTCTGGTGTTTGCAGGAGGCAGCTGCTCCTTGGGGCAGAGCTGCTGGATCCCTGCCAGGTGAGGCTGGAGATGTGTGTCCAGGTGGCCAAGAAGGCCTGGATCAACAGGAACTGGATGATCCTTGTGGTCACTTCCAACCCTGACTGATTCTATAACAAAAGTGCAGTCGGCAGGACCAGGGCAGGGATCATCCCCCTGGGCTGGGCACTGTTGAGGCTACATCTCAAATCTTTGGGTCAGTTTTGGGCCCCTCACTCCAAGAAGGACATCGAGGGGCAGGAGAGGGTCCAGAGAAGGGCAACAAAGCTGGTGAAGGGTCTGGAGAACAGGGCTGGGGAGGAACAGCTGAGGGAGCTGGGGATGTTCAGCCTGGAGAAAAGGAGGCTGAGGGGAGACCTTCTGGCTCTCTACATGTCCCTGAAAAGAGGTTGGAGAGAGGTGGGGCTTGGTCTCTTCTGCCAAGGAACAAGTGACAGGACAAGAGGAAACAACCTCAAGTTGCCCCAGGGGAGGTTTAGTTTGGACATGAGGAACAATTTCACCCCTTTGAGGGTTTTCTAGTCCTGTCCCAGGCTTCCCAGGGCAGTGGTGGTGGAGCCCCCATCCCTGGAGAGGTTTCCATGGAGCTGTGGTGCTGAGGGCCATGGTTTAGTGCCTTGGCAGTGCTGGGTTCATGATTGGACTCCATGAGCTGAAAGGTCTCTCCCAACCTGAATGATTCTGTGATACTTCCCAGCTTGGCCACAGCCACACCTCACACCCCACCTCAGAGCTGTGAAGAGCTCTTCTTCCCCCCATCACCCCAAATCCTGGCCCTGCAGGAAGTCTCCAGCAGCAAGCAGAACCAGCTCATCCCTCACGGTCCAGAGGGAGACGCAGTCTGGGGCAGGCAAAACCCTTTCTGTCTTTGGTGGCTCCACATCCTTTACTGTAGGCCAAGGATGCAGATCTGCTACACACACACCAAAGGACAAGGGACAGCACCAAGGGACAGAAACAGCCTTTTGAGGCACCTCTGACAGTCAAGTCAGGAGGCTGTAGGGTTCAGGGTCCCATTGTGGTCGGCCAGGAGCAGTCCTGGTTGCATACATGGCTGCTGGGGCTCTTCTGGGCTGGGGTTCTTCTGGGCTGTCTCCAATTGTGGCATAAATGGTTGCGATGTCCTTCAACTCGGTGCTTTCCCTGTGGGCCTCCTAGAGAAGGACAAAGGAAAGACCAAAGGTGAGAGCCTTCCTCACAGGCTGAGTTGGGATCAGGAGAGATTTGTCATTGTGCAGCTGGTGAGACCCTGGCACAGGCTGCCCAGAGAGGTTGTGGAATCCTCCATCTGTGGAAGTCATCCAAGGTCAGGTTGGATGGGGCTCTCTGCAGCCTGCTCTAGTGGGAGGTGTTCCTGCCTGTGGCAGCAAGCTGGATCTAGATGATCTTTAAGGTCCCTTTCCAAGCAAACCATCCTAGGTCTTTCCTTCCAGATCATTCTAGGAGTCTACACACAGAAGGTCTCCAGAGCTACTGACTGACTGCACCCAAGGAGGAGGAGCTGGCAGAGCCACCTGGGGGAGTGGCAGAGACAGGAGGAGCTGCATGAAATCCAGGTGGCTTTACCCATGGTAGCCACAGGGCAACGTTGGTCCCAGCTCCCCCACCCCATGGATGCAGATCCTGCTCAGCCCATCAGTACACCCAGCACTGCCAGGGCACCACCAAACCATGGCCCTCAGCACCACATCTCCAGGGCTTTGAACCTCCCCAGGGATGGGGACTCCACCACTGCCTTGAGCAGTCTGGGACAGGACTTAACCCTCAGCGGTAAGAAATTGTTCCTTATGTCCAGCCTGAACCTCCCCTGGGGCAACTTGAGGCCATTTTCTCTTGCCCTGTCACTTGTTCCTTGGCAGAAGAGATCAACTCCCACCTGGCTTCGACCTCCTTTCAGGGAGCTGTAGAGAGCCAGAAGGTCTCCCCTCAGCCTCCTTTTCTCCAGGCTGTACAATCCCAGTTGCTCCTCCCCAGCCCTGTTCTCCAGACCCCTCACCAGCTTTGTCGCTCTTCTCTGGACCTGCTCCAGTCCCTCAATGTCCTTCTTGGAGTGAGGGTCCCAAAACTGATTCTTTTAGGATTCTTGAAGGGAAGGTCCATGCTGGTTTGGGGTCTGGCCAAGGAGGCAGGTGGAGGAGAAGTGTGCAGCCTTCCCTCACAATGATGATTTCAGTGCCCAGCTCATATTTAGCCCCAAGCCTCTCAGAGCCCTTGGCCCTTCCCAGCTGCCTGTGTCTAGGAACGTTTGGATTTCCTCCCCATACCTGCTGCTTCTTCATGTTTCTCCTCTTCTGCTGCCAAACTGTACCTAGAAAAGAGAGTTTTGGTATCGTGAGGATGCTCTGCACCTTCCTGTCCCCAGCGCTGGAGACCCAAGGTCATCCAGTGACACTTCTGGAGCTTTACAGAGACCTCAGCAGAACACACCTGGAGTCACAGAATGTTTGGGTTGGAAGAAACCTTTCAGCTCATGGAGTCCAACCATAGAATCATAGAATCAGTCAGTGTTGGAAGGCACCACAAGGATCATCCAGTTCCAACCCCCCTGCCATGCCCAGGGACACCCTACCCTAGATCAGGCTGCCCACAGCCTCTGCCAGCCTGGCCAAAAACACCTCCAGGGATGAGGCCCCAACCACCCCGCTGGGCAACCCATTCCAGGCTCTCACCACTCTCAGGTGAAGAACTTCCTCCTCACCTCCAGTCTGAATCCCCACCTCCAGCTTTGCTAGTCCTGTTGCTCCCTGATAGCCTAAAAAGTCCCTCCCCCATGACCCCAGCACTACCAGGGCACCACCAAACCACATCTCCAGGGTTTTGAAGCCCTTCCTGGAATGGAGACTCCACCACTGCCCTGGGCAGCCTGGCAGATCTCAGGCTCCACGCAGTGTCTCCTCTTTCACAGGCTGAAAGTGCTGCAGCTCTGGTCCCAGCACCAGAAGGCAGCAGACCTCCAGAAAACACTGCAGAGCCCCATGATGTGCTCCTGCTTTGCTAAGCTTCCTTCCCAACGTGAAATGCACCCAGCAGCTCTCACCACTGGAAGGAGGTGCCCCAGTCAGAGCATCACAGACTGGTTTGGGTGGGAAGGGACCCTTAATGCTCATCTGGTCTGGTCAGCAGGGACATGTGCAACCAGAGCAGGCAGCTCAGAGCTCCATGTGCAGGAGCGTTACAGAAGGAGTAGTTCTGGTGTGAAGAGCAAAACCTGGTTGCTCCGTGGGACAGGACCCTTAATGCTCATCTAGTCTGGCCAGCATGGACATGTGCAACCAGAGGGAAGGGACCCTTAATGCTCATCTAGTCTGGTCATCAGGGAAGTCTGCCACCAAAGCAGGCTGCTTGGAGCTCCATCTGCAGGAGCGCAACTGAAGGAGTAATTCTGATGTGAAGAGCAGAACCTGGTTGCTCGGTGGGAAGGGACCCTTAATGCTCATCTAGTCTGGTCAGCAGGGACATGAGCAACCAGCACAGGCTGCTCAGAGCTCCATCTGCAAGAGCTCTACAGAAGGAGTAATTCTGGCATGAAGAGCAGAACCTGGTTGCTCTGTGGGAATGGACCCTTAATGTTCATCTAGTCCAGTCAGCAGGGAAGTCTGCAACCAAAGTGGGCAGCTTGGAGCTTCATCTGCAGGAGCTCTACAGAAGTAGTTCTGGCATGAAGAGCAGAACCTGGTTGTTCAGTTGGAAGGAACCCTTAATGCTCATCTAGTCCGGTCAGCAGGGACATGTGCAACCAGTGGAGGCTGCTTGGAGCTCCATCTGCAGGAGCGCTACTGAAGGAGTAGTTCTGGCATGAAGAGCAGAACCTGGTTGCTTGGTGGGAATGCACCAATGCTCATCTAGTCTGGTCAGCAGGGACATGTGCAACCAGAGCAGGCTGCTATCTGCAAGAGCTCTACGGAAGGAGTAATTCTGGTGTGAAGAGCAGAAGCTGGATGCTCCTGAGCCCTCCAAAGCTTTAACGCCCGAGAACGTGTCTGGGTGAGCTGGGGGATGCAACCTGGAAGGGAAGGAAGCTGGAGCAGATCCACTCACCCCGGTGCCGTAAGCAGCAGGGGAGCAGGAGGATCAGGATGAGGGTAAGAGAGCAACAGACTCCAGCCGTGTAGTAGTAGAGATGGTGTCGCTGCCTGGGGTCTGCTGGGGGAGAGAGAAGAGGGGATAAGTGATGGCTGAACAGGTGATTGCAGAGGTCCCACCACATCTTCTAGAGCTTTCCTGGTTGTGGTGGTTGGGCAGTTCCCTGCCCCCCCCCCCAACCCTTCCACTTTGAAGTAACCCAGGCTAGGACTCGGTCAGCTGGAAGTTAATAAATGAAGTTTTGTGTTCACAGCTTTGCCCAATATACAAGCAGATATTTACAATTATAGAACAGATGCATGCAGTGAAAAGGTGATGCAGCAACACCACAGCCCTCCCAGAGATCAGAATCCCTAAGAGGGGTTTCTAACCACCCCAACCACCTTCACCCCCCACTTCCCAATCTTATCTCACCACCTGTCTTATGCAGCAAACCAACGAAGGCAGATGGGCCCGGGGGGGATAAGCAGCAGGAAAGGAGTTAGTGAAATGATTCAGATCCAGCTAAGAAAATCAGGGAGAGAGAGAGAGAGGGGAGATAGAGCCACGCAACAGCAGCAGCCACGGCCCAAAGCGGTCTGACTTAGCTATATTTGGGTTACAGCTCTTAAACATTTGGGTTTTTTCTTCTTCAGTAAAGCTATGAGTGAAGCAGCATCAGCAGCGTTTGCCTTTCCCAGCCTAGAGTCTAATTTCTCCTTCCCATCCTCCAGTTAGCTCAAACCAGCACCTTTGGTGATCCCAGAGCTCTCGCTGGGAGCGGAGGAGCTGGAGGTCAGCACTGTGGGCACAGGTGAGGAGAGAGAACTGAGGTGCACAAAGCCACCCCCGCAGCCACAGCTCAGGCAGGAAGGACTCAGCCTTCCTGTGCTGCCCTGGGGCCCTTGTCCACGCTGCTGGAAAGATGAGCAACAGCCTGGTGCCCTGCCAGGAGCTGGTAGGTCAGCCCAGAAAATCCTCTCAGAGGTATTTCTGGCTTGGATCAACTCACAGAGTCATGGAGTCCCAGCGTGGTTGGGGTTGGTAGGGACCTCTGGAGATCATCCAGTCCAGCCCCTCTGCTGAAGCAGGGGCACCCACAGCATCTGGCCCAGCATCACAATATGGGGTTGGAAGGGATCTCTGGGGATCATCCAGTCCAACCCCCTGCTCAAGCAGGAGCACCCACAGCAGCTTGCCCAGCAGCACAGTGTGGGGTTGGAAGGGACTTCTGGAGGTCATCCAGTCCAGCCCCCTGCTCCAGCAAGAGCACCCACAGCATCTTGCCCAGCACCAAAAGGTCCATCAGGGTTTGCAGTCCCTCCAGAGAAGGAGACTCCACAACCTCTCTGGACAACCTGCTCCAGGCCTCCAGTACCCTCACACCAATGAATTTTCTCCTCCTGTTCAGGTGGAACCTCCTGGGTCCCACTTTGTGCCCGCTGCCCCTTGTCCTGTCCCTGGGCACCACTGAGAAGAGTCTGGCCCCATCCTCTTGCCCCTCACAGGGCCTTTATTTCTTGCTGAGCATTGCTCAGATCCCCTCTGGGGCTGCTCTCCTCCAGGCTCAGCAGCCCCAGGGCTCTCAGCCTTTGCTCCTCACAGAGCTGCTCCAGGCTCCTCAGCATCTTCCCAGGCTCTCCTGGACTCTCTCCAGCAGTTCCCTGTCCCTCTTGAATGGGGAGCCCAGAACTGGGCACAGTACTGCAGCTGTAGCTGTCCTGCTGAACAGGGACATGGCAAGAGATCACCAGGAGAAGACATCCAGAGAGAGAGTTGGGCATAAGGTGCAGAAGGGAATAGATCAGCAGCAACAAAAGTGTGGCTCTGTGAAGGAACAGGCCAGGCTCAGGCAGGCTGAGTTCTTTACTCTCCCCTGTAGGCACTGGACAGAACCCAGTTCAGGACCCAAGGGCAGTGCTCAGGTTCTCAGCTCACCTCCCTGTGGACGAGAAGCTCAACATGAGGCAGCAGTGTGCACTTGCAGCCCAGAAAGCCAACCAGAACCTGGGCTGCAGCAGCAGAAGTGTGGCCAGCAGGGCCAGGGAGGTGATTCTCCCCCTCTACTCTAATCTGGTGAGACCCCACCTGAAGTACTGCATCCAGATCTGGAGCCTCTGGGACAAGAGGGTTGTGGACATACTGGAGTGTGTCCAGAGAAGAGCCAGAAGGATGCTCAGAGGGCTGCAGCACCTCTGCTGTGAGCACAGACTGAAAGAGTTGGGGCTGTGCAGGCTGGAGAAGAGGAGGCTCCCAGGGGACATTCTTGTGGCCTTCCAGTACCTGAAGGGGGCTACAAAAAAGCTGGAGAGGGACTTTTGAGGCTATCAGGGAGGGAGAGGACTAGGAGGAATGGAGCAAAGCTGGAGGTGTGGAGATTCAGACTGGATGTGAGGAGGAAGTTGTTGAGCATGAGAGTGGTGAGAGCCTGGAATGGGTTGCCCAGGGAGGTGTTTGGGGCCAGATCCCTGGAGGTGTTTTTGGCCAGGCTGGCAGAGGCTGTGGGCAGCCTGATGTAGGGTAGGATGTCCCTGGGCATGGCAGGGGGGTTGGAACTGGCTGATCCTTGTGGTCCCTTACAACCCTGACTGCTTCTGTGATTCCCTCCTCTCACCTCTCTCACAGTGGTGAGTAAAGACAAGGCTGGAGAAAGAGCATTTGTCACCTAGAGACAGCAGCCACACAGGAAGCCCACATAGTGATGAAGCTGGTGGTGGGAGACAAGATGAGCTTCCTGTGTCAGAAGAGACCTGCAGCACCTCACCAGATGTGGCTGGAGAGCAGCAGCTCGTCCCCTTCAAAAGGGGCACAAACACTCTCCCAGCACCCACGGCCACCCCTCAAATCCTAAGCTCAGTTCTGGGCCACTCACTCCAAGAAGGACATTGAGGAGCTGGAGAGGGTCCAGAGAAGGGCAGTGAAAGCTGTCCAGGGGTCTGGATAAGAGAGCTGGGGAGGAGGGAGCTGGGGGTGTTCAGCCTGGAGAAAAGGAGGCTGAGGGAAGCTGCCTGGGTCTCTGCAGCTCCCTGAAAGGAGGTTGGATCCAGGTGGGGCTTGGTCTCTTCTGCCAAAGAGCCTCCTAAGAGGAAGTAGCCTCGAGTTGTCCCAGGGAAGGTTTATCTTGGACATGAGGAACAATTTCTTCCATTTGATGGCTGTCAAAGCCTGTCCCAGGTTGCCCAGGGCAGTGGTGGAGTCCCCATCCCTAGAGGGGTTTCAAAGAAAGGGTCTCAAGCTGCCTCTGGGCAGGTTGATGTCAGATGTGAGTCATAGAATCACAGAATAGCAGGGGGTGGAAGGGACCTCGATAGATCCTCCAGCCCAACCCCTCTGCTACAGCAGTACCAGGACCAATTTCCTCCTCTTGAGGGCTTTCAAGGCTTGGCCCAAGCTGCTCAGGGCAGTGGTGGAGTCCCCATCCCACGATGGCTTTCACAACCTTGTGGATGTGGTGCTGAGGGCTGTGGTTTAGTGGCGAGCTGGCAGTGCTGGGGTTGTGGTTGGACTCTGATCTGCAGGGTCTCTTCCAGCCTAACTGATTCCCTAACTCCACCTCTGGGCTGACCACACTCACCTGGACACTAACCTGGACACTCAAGCTGGACACTCACCTGGAGATTCACCTGGATACTCAAGCTGGACACTAACCTGGACACTCATCTGGAGATTCACCTGGACACCCACCTGGAGATTCACCTGGACACTCAAGCTGGACACTCAAGCTGGAGATTCACCTGGAGACTAACCTGGACACTCATCTGGAGATTCACCTGGACACTCAAGCCGGAGACTAACCTGGACACTTAAGCTGGAGATTCATCTGGAGACTCAAGGTGGACACTCATCTGGAGATTCACCTGGACCCTCAAGCTGGAGACTAACCTGGACACTCAAGCTGGAGATTCCAGCTGGACACTAACCTGGACACTCAAGCTGGAGATTCATCTGGACACTCAAGCTGGAGACTCACCTGGAGATTCACCTGTGAGATGATTCTCATGCACGGCCAGGGTGAGGCTCAGGGTTCGGTGTGGTGGTTTGAAAGTGATGTTGTAGACCCCACTGTCACCGAGCTGCAGGTTCTTCAGAAGTAGGGACCCATTGCTGGGGAAGAACTCAACACTCCTTGGCCGGGAGGGGAAGCAGCTGAAGGAGCAGTTGCTGGGAACACCCCCGGCAGCCAAGGAGCAACTGTGCACCGTGCAGGAGATAGACTTGCCCCGGGGGGTGCTGGAGGTCCAGACCACAGACACTGGGAAGCAGGAGGCATCAGGCAAGGTGTAAGAGACAGGCAGGAGCACAGACTGGCCCACAGTGCCATTGAGCAGCTCCTGGTGGACTCTCACATGCATGCCCAAGCTTCCCCCTGTGGAGAAGGGGAAGGAGAAGCTCAGTGACGCTTTCCACCCCATGGTACGAGAGCAGGGACTGGATCCTCTTTCTCCTTCCCTCTCCAAGCCCATCCCTGTGTAGGTGGCCCCATCCCACACCAGCTGCTGGAGCAGAAGCTGCTTCTCAACCACACGCAGCTGCTGCAGCCACATTTGGAGGGGTGTTACAGAGGATAGTGAGAACTTTGCTTCTCCACAAGCCAAGGAAGCAGCCCTGGAGAAGGTTGAGTGGTGGCCTCCAGCCATCTAACCTCCTCTGGGTTTGGTTCAGGATCAGCTTCCTGTGTCAGAAGAGACCTGCAGCACCTCACCAGATGTGGCTGGAGAGCAGCAGCTCGTCCCCTTCAAAAGGGGCACAAACACTCTCCCAGCACCCACGGCCACCCCTCAAATCCTAAGCTCAGTTCTGGGCCACTCACTCCAAGAAGGACATTGAGGAGCTGGAGAGGGTCCAGAGAAGGGCAGTGAAAGCTGTCCAGGGGTCTGGATAAGAGAGCTGGGGAGGAGGGAGCTGGGGGTGTTCAGCCTGGAGAAAAGGAGGCTGAAGGGAGGCTTCCTGGGTCTCTGCAGCTCCCTGAAAGGAGGTTGGATCCAGGTGGGGCTTGGTCTCTTCTGCCAAGGAACAAGTGACAGGACAAGGGGAAATGGCCCCAAGTTACCCCAGGCTGGACATGAGGAACAATTTCTTCCTTTTGAGGGCTGTCAAAGCCTGTCCCAGGCTGCCCAGGGCAGTGGTGCAGTCCCCATCCCTGGAGGGGTTTCAAAGAAATGGTCTCAAGCTGCCTCTGGGCAGGTTGATGTCAGACATGAGTCATAGAATCACAGAACGCCATGGGTGGAAGGAACCTTGACAGCTCCTCCAACCCAACCCCTCTGCTACAGCAGTACCAGGAACAATTTCTTCCCCTTGAGGGCTGTCAAAGCCTATCCCAGGCTGCCCAGGGCAGTGGTGCAGTCCCCATCCCTGGAGGGGTTTCAAAGAAATGGTCTCAAGCTGCCTCTGGGCAGGTGGTTGTCGGACATGAGTCATAGAATCACAGAACGCCATGGAGGGGAAGGAGCCTTGACAGATCCTCCAACCCAACCCCTCTGCTACAGCAGTACCAGGAACAATTTCTTCCCCTTGAGGGGTGTCAAGGCCTTGCCCAGGGCTGCTTCTCAACCACACGCAGCTGCTGCAGCCACGTTTTGAGGGGTGTAATGGCAGATGGGGAGAACTTCGCTTCTCCACGAGCCAAGGAAGCAGCCCTGGAGAAGGTTGAGTGGTGGCCTCCAGCCATCTGACCTCCTCTGGGCTTGGTTCTTCGGTCACCTACATGCGAAGCATCTCCCAGTCCTTGTGCCCTCATAGGAAAGGGGGAGGCAAAAGCACAGTCACCTCCTGATCTTCCTCTGCCAGCGGATGGAGCAACCCCTGCTGCCGTGACCCCACCGGGGACTGACATCAGGGCAGGTCCCCGATGCCACATGCCGTGGGGACAGTGGGTCTGGGGGCCACCACCACCATCTCCCACCCGAGGATCCACCCCCAGCTCAGCCCTGACTCACCGAGGAGCAGCAGAAGGGAGCAGAGGCTCCAGGAGTGCTGGCCAGAGGACATCTGTGGGTGGCAGCCCCAGCAGAGGAGCTGCGGCAAGAGGTCCAGGCGGGCTGGTCACCACGCCTCCAGCACAGGGTCACAACCACGAGGCTCTGCAAGCATGTCTGAGCTGTCACCTCGGCAGGAGGGGAAGCTGGGGACTTGTCGAGCTTGCCAGCCCAGCTTTCTTCCTGTTCTTGGCAACCACAGCCCAGGGGCTGCTGCTGCAGTGCTGGGACCTGGAGAAGCAGGGAGGTCCTAGCTGGAGACCAGCCCAGGAGATCCCAGGGAAGATCTGGCTCCACTCCTTTGCTCTGCTTGCCTGGAGAAAGAGTTTGCACCAGCCAGGGAGGCAGATTTGGTGCAGGAGAGCAGGTCCTGTGCTGCCAACAGCCCATCAGCAAGGGGTGGGGTGAAGGTGCTGGACCTCCTTGCACACAACCATCCCCTCCCAAGGTGCAGCTGGAGCAGAAGTGGAGCCTCAGCCACCTGCTCCAACCTCATCTCAACCACTCCTGCTCAGAGCCAACCACAGCTTCATGGCCACAGCAGTGGGACAGGAGTCAGTGCTGGGCAAGCATGGCCACAGTGGGGACAGGGTAAGGAACCTCCAGAAGATGTGTGGGGGTCACCTCCTCTCAGCCAGACAGGCTCAGTGGAAACTCAAGCACGATTTAGAGCCCACCAGCAAGGCCAAGGGGGTGCCCAGGTGTCCACTCTTGCACCTTTGGGGAGCAAGGAGCATGAGTCTGGTGGGGAGCAGTTGTGGGAGCTGGGGTTGTACAGCCTGGAGAAAAGGAGGCTGGGATGAGACCTTCTGGCTCTCTGCAGCTCCCTGCAAGGAGGCTGAAGCCAGGTGGGGGTTGGTCTCTTCTCCTAAGGAACGAGAGACAAGAGGAAATGCCCTCAAAGTGCCCCAGGGGAGGTTCAGGTTGGACACGAGGAACAATTTCCTCCCCTTGAGGGCTGTCAAGGCCTGGCCCAGGCAGTCCTCACCTTTGGAAGGATTTCAAAGCTGTGGAGAGGTGGTGCTGAGGGCTGTGGTTGAGAACAGCGTTGGGTTCATGGTTGGACTTCATGACCTGAAAGGTCTCTTCTACCCAAAGTGATTCTCTGACACTGGGATGAACTGGCAAGGGAGACTTCCCAGCAGCAATGTGACAACATCCAGCCAGGTGGACATCACCTCTCTGCCTAAGGAGGGCTTTGAAGGTCAAGCAGAACCTGAGGAGAACAAGGAGAAAGGAGCAGGTCCCAAAGGTCTCTACTCACATGCCCCTGCTCGGAACACCACCTTGGGGCAGAGCTGTCCCTGAGGGGATGGATTATGGAGGAACCTGAGAAGATCTGAGGTCTTATGTCCAGGTGATGAGAGGTGTGCTGGGGGCTCTGACAGCTCAGCTCTCAACTGGGAGGCTTAATTAAGTCAATGATTGCCTTCAGAGGATGGATATTAGTTCCTTAGGTGAAGGACCTTAGCAGAACATTTGTGTTCTTCCAGAAATCAGAAAGAATGTGTCTGAGGGACAGGATTCATCCAGAGGAACCTGGACATGCTGCAGAAATGGGAGCATCTGCATCTGCTCCAGGGCAGGTGACACCTGAGGGATGGCATCCATCTGAACCTGGTGATCCTCCCCCTCTACTCCACCCTGCTGAGACCTCACCTGGAGTACTGCATCCAGTTCTGGAGCCCCTGGGACAAGAGGGATGTGGACATGCTGGAGTGTGTCCAGAGAAGGGCCACGAGGATGCTCAGAGGGCTGCAGCACCTCTGCTGTGAGCACAGACTGAAAGAGTTGG
>VWZI01005210.1:3152234-3176166 GCA_013396835.1 Psilopogon haemacephalus
TAGGGTGTCCCTGGGCATGGCAGGGGGGTTGGAACTGGCTGATCCTTGTGGTTCCTTCCAACCCTGACTGATTCTATGAACCTCACGAGGGTCAACCAGGCCAAGGGCAAGGTCCTGCCCCTGGGTTTGGATAACCCTTGGTGCCAGCATAGTCTGGGCTGTAGAACAGACCCCACCTGCAGTGCTGGGGCCAGCTCTGGAGTCCTCAGCACAGCAGAGACAGGGAGCTGTTGGAGCAGGGCCACAGCAATAATAGGAGGACTGGAAGCCCTCTGCTGGGAGAGTAGGGGTTGTTCAGCCTGGAGAGAAGGCTACAGGCAGACCTTCTGGTGGCCTTCCAAGACTTCAAGGGTCCAGAAGAAAGCTGGGGCCAGCCCTCTGAACAGGGCCTGTCTGGGATTCTATGATGAGCCTCACATCCCTATGGAGCACTGGAGAATCCAGGGGGCTCTAGGGCACACTGGAATCAGCATGGGTGTTCCTGAGGGTCTCTGGTTTCACTGAAGAACTCTGGGGAGCACCACAATTAGTGATGAGCTACACCAGGTGCACAGAAAGAAGGGGAGAGGACCCAAGGGGTCCAGGGGAGGTGAGACTGGAAATGGGGGCATGCTGGGGGTAGAGGAGGGCAAATGAGAGGCAGCTGGAGAGGAGCAGAGGGGACAGAGAGGCAACTGAAGGTGCAGACAGGGTGGGGAAACTTGTTCAGTGCACAAGGGTAGGGAGGGGTCCCCAGCAGCAAAAGGCACCAAGGTGTTGGGCCCTGGGACACCCACAGCTGGCAATTGGTGGCCCACTGACCTGCAGCACCCTCACACAGGTCCCTTCCTCTCCAGGTGACCTCGGATTGGTTCTGTTTGTCCCCAGATTGTGCTTGGTTCAGCTTCTCCCTGCCTCAGGTGCCTCCAAGTCAGCTCCACTTTTCTCCAGGCAGCCTTGAATCACAGAATCAGTCAGGGTTGGATCACCCTCACCAGGCTCTCAGCTGCTCTCCATCATCTCCACCCCCCTCTCACCCTTCTCTGGCACCACGGACACCACATCCTGGAGCTCACCAAAGAAAAGGATGCAGAGAACCATCCTTGGGAGCCCCGAATCCGGAGTGGTTGACTTCAGCTTAACTTCTTGCACCTTCTGCCCTCGTGTGGCCAGGGAAAGAACGACCGAGAAGCTACCAGGGAAGGGTTGGTTTACTGCTCCTCACTTTAACTCCACCTCCCGCGGGTAACTACGGACTTGTATTCAAGGCCAGGGTGGTTGGAAACACCTACGTTGTGGAGCTGAGTGCTTTACAAATCGTTTATTCGGAGGCTTGAAGGACACACAGATAGGGGGCCACCAGGGTGGTGGAGATGAGGAGGCAGCAGCTCAGCATTTATTGGCTCCAGAGACCTGAAAAAGCTCCATTACAGATCCTGATCCCATCAGGAGAGCAAACAGAACATGACCCAGCAGCCACCTGTACCAGACAGACAGCAACATTCGTGAAGTCCTGGACCTTCTGACGGGCTTTGGGTGCTCAGGAGCTGCTCCAGCAGAACGTAGCCCTCTTGGGAAGAGTGGAGAGGTGAAGCACAAGGTCGACAGCCACCTCGCTCTACCCCATGTTTCATTGTTGCTCAACCACCACCACCCAGGAGGAAAGGTGTCACTTCTACAGTCACCCCTGACACTACCACAGCCACCTTGAGGCTGGAGAGGGCTCCTGAGAGGAGAGTTGGTGCCTGCAGCCCACTGCCCCTGGCAGCAGAGCTGCAGTCACCACATTCTGGGTCAGAGAGGCACCTGTGGCATGACAATGTCACCAACGTGCTTTGGTTGGGCCTCCCTTCGGCCAGCCACAGTCCTGAATGTGCCAGCTCAGGGCAGCAGCAGATCTTCAGGTCAGAAGGGAAGGTCAAGGTGTCCACATGACCCCTGTGCTGTTCCTCACATCCTGGGGATGCAGGGAGGCAGGAGGAGGAGCTCAGGAACCGTTGATACCCTCAAATCACTCAAGAGAGCTCAAGGGTTCCAAACCCTGCTCAGGACCCTTTGTCAGCTCACACACAGGTTGCTTTTGGTCACTACCTCTTCCCTCAAGCTCCAGGCCCTGGTTTCACCAAGAAGCAGAGGGTGAAACCAACCTGGAGCATCAAGGTTGGGTTGTGTGAGGGACAGTGTGTGCAAGCCCAGTGCGCTGCTGCACCTCTACAGGATTCCTGAAGAGCTGCAAAGCTCCACGGCTAAGGAGTGCTGGTGGAACTGGCACCTCAGAGAAACCAAACCTGCTGCAGGCACACTTGGCTCAGCCTGGAGGGAGCTTCAAGCCCATGGAGATGCTCCTGACAGCAGCCAACCTGCCATCGCTCCCTTACACCACCTCTGACAGACACCTTCCTGCCAAAACCTCGCTCCAAAGCTGCTTCCAGCTCCTGATGACTGCAACCACAGCTCACCACAGCAGAGAAGCTGCAGAAGCAGCTCAAGGCCCACAGGAGGAGAACTTTCAGGGATGCCTCAGTACTGGAGTCTCTACATTCAGTCTTCAGCTTCAGTGAGGGCAAGTTCAGCACAGATGCACCTGGCCATCAGAACATCTTGCCTGCCAGGAGAGGAAGGGACCAGCCCTGGTTAAGGTCTCTTCAGAGCAGAGTGAAGACCCCCCAGAGATACATAGAGGAATGAAAAACGAACACATCCAAAGTCTCCTCCTGCTTCTTAAATTCCAAGGATTCTGCTGAGGCCAGGATTTGCTTCTGTTCCTTCCACTGAGGCCCAGACTCTGACTTCTCCTCCCAGCTATCAGGAGATGAAAGGTTTTTTACCTTCACATCCAAGATAAAGAACCCCCTAAGGTCAACCTCAGGATGACCCTCACAAATTCCTTCTTCAGGCAAGATCCAAGAGCAGCAGAGAAGAAAAATTCCTCAGAAAATACTGCAGCTGCTGAGGCTTCAACTCCTGAACACAAGCACAGCCTGACTGGAGGTCAACTGGTCAACAGCTTCTTCAGCTAAGGGTCATCTCATCTCTGCTTCCCAACACAGCTCTTGCTACTTCCCTCTTCCCTTCTAACCCCAAACTTGTCAGAAACATCACAGCTGTGCCCAGTTCTCCCTCCAGGGCACCCCTGGAGCAGCACAGCTTCTAGCAGGGCCACAAGGGGTGCCTGAGAAGAAAGAAGCCACTGCAACATGCCAACAGCCCTTGAGTAGTGACATCAGCAATCAGGTTCTGATTTTCTCCGGAAGGGGTAAAAGTCCAGCCCAGGGCAAGAAAAGACCCCAGAGGTTTTCATTCTGCTCTGCTAGAAGCACTCTAAACCATCAGCTGACAAAAAGGCTGAGCAGAAAAAGACCTCTAAGATTCCAAATCCTGAAGGCACTTGACTGGAGGAGAGCTTCCCATGGTGGCAATCAACCCTTGCTCAGCAGAGCTGAGCCAGAGGGCCTAGAAAGGCCAGGCTGGGAGCATGGAGCTGTACATGCTCCAAGGCAGATGATGGTCCCACAAAAGCTCCCACAACCTTTGGTTTCCACCTGCTCCCTCTCCCAAGGAGGCACTGAGAACTTGTTGGAGAGGATGGAGGCGTCTGAGGTATGTGCAACATCTCCTGTGGGGTGAGAGGCGGCAGCAGGGTGGTGCTGGAGGTCTGAGGACCTCTGTCCACAGAGGGTGGGGTGGGCTGGGCTAAGCCTGGAGCCCCAGCAGGCGTGCAGTGTTCAGCACATCATCCCTGGTCAGGTAGCAGCCGCAGAGCTGGCGGTACCCTGTGAACGCCTCCCGCCCGTGCAGCACACGCCAGTTGTCCACAAACAGGGCCTGCAGCAGAAGAGAAAAGGCCATCAGAAGAAGGACAACCACCAACAGAGCAGCTCAGGAGCCTCTCTGGCAGGGAAGGTTCCGCAGCTGGACATCCCTAGAGGCTGAAGAGCAATGGCACAGTGGGCACGAGACAGCCGAGGAGACTAGAGGCAGATGTTTCATGTTGGACCTGCAGCCAGCAGCTCTGCTCTGCTGCCAGCCACAGGGAGTCATGCAATTGTTTTGGGGTTGGAAGAGACTTTTAAGCTCATGGAATCCAGCCATGAATGCAGCATTGCCAGGGCACCATCAAACCATGGCCCTCAGCAGCACCAATCTACAGTTCTGAAACCCTGCCAGGGATGGGGACTCCAGCACTGCCCTGGGCAGCCTGGGCCAGACTTTGACAACCCTCAAGGGCAAGAAATTGCTCCCCGTGTCCAGCCTAAACCTGCCGTGAGGCAACCTGAGGCCATTTCCTCTTCTCCCAAGTAACAAGTGACAGGTCAAGAGCCCAACCCCCGCCTTGCTCAACCTCCTTGCAGGAGCACAGCCCCAGAGAGGAAAACTGCATCAAGCAAAGTTTGCCCAAAGTGGCAACAAGCCTGCACACCCAGGGGAGCACCTTGGCACCCTCCCTCTGCTTCTCAAGTCCATGCCTTACCTTGCCTGGCTTCAGTTTGACCCAGAGTTCATTTTCTGGTCTCCTGAGCTCGGTGGTGAGGGTGCGGTGGGCAGCGTACCAGCGGTGAACCACATCGTAAGGCACAGTGTTGATGACAGCTCGGTCATAGTTGTTGTACCTACAAGTCAAAGAGAAGGAAGAGACAGCCCAGGGTTGGCTCCAGGAACTTCCACGTGGAAGTTGAAGAGCCTGTAGGATGCCTCAAAGGAAGCTGAAGCAAGGTAGGGGTCAGCCTCTTCTCACAAGTGACAGGAGAAAGAGGGAATGGCCTCAAGCTGTGCCAAGGGAGGTTCAGGTTGGGCATGAGGAGTGGTATCTGTACAGGAAGGGTTATCAAGCATTGGAACAGGGAGGTGGTGGAGCCACCATCCCTGAAGACCTTTGGAAGGTGTGTGGCTATGGTGTGGGGGGATGTGGTTGGTTTAGTGGTGGTGGCTTAGCAGTAGCAGTGGGATTGAGCTCCGGGTGAGCGTTTGGACTTGAAGATCTCCAAAGTCCCTTCAAACCTCAGCAGGTCTATGGATTGATGATCAGTGTTGAAGGGAGAGCCTAAAGATGATCTAAGGGAGCTTTTGCTTTAAGTGTAGGACTTTGAGAAGATCCAACCTTGGGTGCAAGGAGGAGTTCACTGTCCAGCGTGAAAGCGCTCATAGGATCCGTTTGGTTGGAAGAGACCAATGGGAGTCCAACCATGAACCCAGCACTGCCAGGTCACCACTAAACCACATCCCTCAGAGCACAGCTGAGTGACATCTTCCGGCAAGCCACAGTGCAGCCTCCTCCCCGAGGCTGAGGTTACCTGATGAGGTAGAGCTCATTGTTCCAGGGGTAGACATTGAGCACCGGCCTGACCCCAATCATGTGGTTGTGGCAGCCTCCCACGTTCTCCACGTACTCGTGCTTCAGGGGCACTTTGCTGAGCAGCTCAAACTGCTCAGGGGCCTGCCTGAGAACCTGCTCTGCTGCGTAGAAGCCATCCACCAGCAGGGTCCTGCCACCCGTGCCCTCGTGCTTCAGGCAGTGGAACACTTGGATGCTGCGTGGGAGAGAGAACCCAGAGCACAAGAGGCAAGATCTCAACTGCTTGTCCCATGGACCCAAAAAGAGGACTAAGATCAGGGGATGGAGACAACCACCAAGACCTGGCTCTCTCTGCTGTTTTCTTGCCCCCAGTCTCCCACATTTGTGCTTTCTGAGAAGGTGACCAACTGCCCACACTGCCACCCCGGTCAAGTGACTGACACACACCTGGGAGGCTTCCAGCAATGGTAGGACCAGGCCTGTGCCACCCAAAGTCCATCACAGAATTATTAAGGTTGGAAGAGATGTACAGGACTAAGATCTATCAGGGGATGGAGACAATCACCAAGACCTGTCTCTACCTGCAGGACTAAGATCCATCAGGAATCAGAGATTCATAGAATAATTCGGGTTGGAAGGGGCCTTGAAGATTATCCAGTTCCACTCCTCCTGCCAAGGGCAGGGACACCTCCCACTAGCCCAGGCTTCATTCAGCCTGGTCTTGCATACACCACGGGTCTGCAGCCAGCAGCAGCAGCAGCACTCACCCACAGGGCTCCTGGAAGTAGGTGGTGTCAGTGTGGCGGTCCAGAGCCAGCTTGGTGTAGGCAGTGTCTCCTCGGGAGAAGTCGGAGGTGAAGTACCACATCCTCCCGTAAATGGTCTCCCTGCAGGGGAGAGGAGCAGCTGTCAGCGTGCTGAGGGGGTCAGCCTGCTGGGAGGGCAGCACTTCTGCAGCACCAGAGTGGACAGCAGGTGGAGGGAGGGCATCCTGTCCCCCTGCTCTGCTGTCACCCCACCTGCAGTGCTGGGGCCAGCTCTGGAGCCCTCAGCACAGCAGAGACAGGGAGCTGTCAGAGCAGGGCCAGAGGAGGCCACAGCAATGATGGGAGGGCTGGAAGCACTCTGCTGGGAGGCCAGGATGGGAGAGTTGGAGTTGTTCAGCCTGGAGAAAAGAAGGCTCCAGGGAAAGCTCCTGGTGGCCTTGTAGGACTTCAAGGGGCCAGAAGAAAGCTGGGGACAGACTTGTGAGCAGGGCCTGCCAAGACAGGACAAGGGAGGATGGTCTGGACTCAGAGAGATTCAAACTGGAGAGAAGGGAGAAATGTTTGACACTGAAGGTGGTGAGAGCCTGGCACAGGTTGCCCAGAGAGGTGATAGCTGCCCCACACCTGGCACCACTGCAAGTCAGGTTGGTTGTGGCTCTGAGCAACCTGCTCTAGCTGCAGCTGTTCCTGCTGGCTGCATGGGTAGGACTGGATGAGTTTTGAGGGTCTGTCCACTCCACTCAATGACCCTATGGGTTAAGGTCACTCCCCTTTATCCTCTGCACAGAGCCAACTAAACTTCAGTGACTTCAAAAAGTTCTCCTTGTCAAGAGCTGCTGCTTCTGACACCTCCTCTGCTATCCAACTTCTCTTTCCTCCCTCAAAATATTAATGTCAATGACTCTTGGCTTCCTCTCCAGCAACAGATCAGAGAATCAGTCAGGGTTGGACGGGACCACAAGGATCAGCCAGTTCCAACCCCCCTGCCATGCCCAGGGACATCCTACCCTAGAGCAGGCTGCCCACAGCCTCTGCCAGCCTGGCCAAAAACACCTCCAGCCACGTGGCCCCAAACACCTCCCTGGGCAACCCATTCCAGGCTCTCACCACTCTCACGTTCAACAACTTCCTCCTCACCTCCAGTCTGAATCTCCCCACCTCCAGTTTTGCTCCATTCCCCCTAGTCCTGTCACTACCTGATAGCCCCAAAAGTCCCTCCCCAGCTTTTCTGTAGCCCCCTTCAGATCCTGGAAGGCCACAATAAGGTCACCTTAGAGCCTCCTCTTCTCCAAGATCATCTTCCCCACCACCCATCAAGCCCAGGAAGCCACTGAGTGATACAAGGAGCTGTCAGAGTGCTTGTGCCCACCACAGGGTGTCCACGGGGTGTCTGTTTAAGGCCAGGCTGGCTGAGGCTGTGGGCAGCCTGATCTAGGGTAGGGTGTCCCTGGGCATGGCAGGAGGGTTGGAACTAGATGATCCTTGTGGTCCCTTCCAACCCTGACTGATTCTATGCTTCTAATAATCCTTTTCTTGTTGTCCTCAAGATCATGTGTCTGCACCCATCCCCTCCCTACAATGTCATGGAAGGGAAGAGACACAAGGTAAGGACAAACAGCACTTGGAGGCTGCAGGGTGGAGGTACCTGAAGGTTGAAGTTGGGTGGATATTCCCTGGAGCCCCTCGCTTCTATTTGCAGTTACTGGATTAAAAGCTTGGGTGGAGCTCAAAACTCCATGCCCCAGGCTGTTGGTGTGTCTCAATCTTTCAAACACACAGAGAAGGAACATTCCTCGAGGGGCTTTCTTTAGCCAGAGTTAGGAACTTGGTTTTGATCTTCTCCCTGGCTCCCAGGACCAGGGTTGCTCTCCTGACCTTCCCAAGTCATAACAGGAAATGTCTCTCCTCACACAGCTCCAGTCTTCCCAGACAGGCCACTTCCTCCAGCAGCTCCTCTGAGCACAGTCCTACTATTACAAAAGTCATTGTGTGCTCCTCAGGAAGCTCCACAGGCCTGTGGCTGCAGCTTCTCCCCTAAAACCAGGTCAGAACCCATAGCACTATCCTCCACCCCACTCCAACTGGAGCAACCAGAGGCTGCAGAAGACCTTTTGTGGGCAAACCAGGCCACACTGCAGAGTACACAGGGTTAAGGTGGCAACAGCTTTCAACACAACAGAGCTTGATTCCCCAGTTCCAGCCAGGGAACTACCGGAGAGAGTCCAGTGAAGGCTACAAAGACACTCAGGGTCCTGGAGCAGCTCTGTCAGGAGCAAAGGCTGAGAGCCCTGGGGCTGCTGAGCATGGAGGAGAGAAGCCCCAGAGGGGATTTGAGCAATGCTCAGCAAGAAATAAAAGGTGGGGGACAAGAGGATGGGGCCAGACTCTTCTCAGTGGTGCCCAATGACAGGAAAAGGAGCAATGGGCAGGAGGTTCCACCTGAACAGGAGGAGAAACTTCTTTGGTGAGAGGGTACTGGAGGCCTAGAGCAGGCTGCCCAGGGAAGTTGTGGAGTCTCCTCTGGAGAGCTTCCAACCCAGCTGGAAATTGTGATGCTGGGCAAGCTGCTGTGGGTGCCCCTGCTTGAGCAGGGGGTTGGACTGGATGATCTCCAGAGGTCCCATCCAGCCCCACATTGTGATGCTGGGCAAGATGCTGTGGGTGCCCCTGCTTCAGAAGTGAGGTTGGAGTGGATGATCTCCAGAGGTCCCTTCCAACCCCACCATGCTGGGATTTGCTGACTTACAGCCTGCCCTTCATGGCTTCTCTACAAACTGTCCATGGCCTAAGACTCATAGAATCCCAGACTGGTTTGGGTTGAAGGGACCTTTAAAGCTCATCCAGTCCAAGCCCCTGCAGTCAGTGGGAACATCTGCACCTAGAGCAGGTTGCTCAGAGCCCAAAACAACCTGATCTGGAATGATTCCAGGCATGGGCCATCTCCTAACAATCCAGGCAACCTGAGGCAGTCTCTCACCACCCTCAGGGTACCCAAATCTCTTCCTCAGATCTGCTCTGCCCACCCCCAGCCTCTGGTACCTGATCAAGCTGACCCTTTTGGCTAAGATCTCCGTGTCTTCCTTGGTGGGAGCCACGTTCTCCACGAAGGCAATGCCATAGAGCAGGAAGTTCTGCAGGAATTCCTTCAGCCCTTCATCTGTCTCCAGGAAGCTCTGGCAGTCAACGGAGGGGACCTGGGCTTGGTGGTAGATTTGTGCATTCCAGAGGATCCTGGGGTGCATCACCTGCTGCTTCTGCCCCTCGTAGCTGTTCTTTACCAGCCACTCCAGCCCGTACCGTGTCACGTGCCCGTCTGGCCCTGGCACAAGGACAAGTCACACAACAGCTTTGGTTGGAAGAGACCTTTCAGCTCGTGGAGTCCAACCATGAACCCAGCACTGCCAGGGCACCACCAAACCATGCCCCTCAGCACCACATCTCCACACCTCTGAAACCCTGCCAGGGGTAGGGTCTCCACCACCACCCTGGCAGCCTGGGCCAGGCCTTGACAACCCTCAAAGGGAAGAAATTGTTCCTCATGCACAACCTAAAGCTCCCCTGGGGCAACAGCTGCTTTGTCATCAGCACTTTGAAGTCCTAAAAAGCCACCAGAAGGTTTTCCAGGTTTCTCTTCAGGCTGAACAACCCTAACCCTCAGCCTGGCCTCACAGCAGAAGGCTTCCAACACTCCCATCATCATCATGGACCTAGCGTGTCCCTTGGAAGCAGCTTCTCCAACTCAAGGTCATTTTACCTGCCCTTCTGCAACTAACTGTGGGGACAGGGCATGAGAGTGGTTGGGGCCACTTCCCTGGAGGTGTTTGCAGCCAGGCTGGCAGAGGCTGTGTACCCTGATGTAGGGTAGGGTGTTCCTGGGCATGGCATGGGGGTTGGAACTGGCTGATCTTTGTGATGCCTTCCAACCCTGACTGATTCTATGATTCTATGTCATGGCTGGGCGGTGACCTCCACACCACACTCGGATTCAATGACCTTAGGGGTCTCTTCCAACTTAGAAAGAGTTCTACAACCCTGCAAGCCCCACCTCAAGCTGCCTGTGAGCAGAGGTGGCTCACAAGCCAGGGTGCCCCCGCCTGAGGAAGAGGATGCTCCCACCCACTGGGACAGAGAGCAGGCAGCACACAGGCGCTTTGGCACTCACAGGTGAGGAAGAGGGTGGTGTCGTCCACTCGCACAGCCTGGGGTTTGATGTCCAGGCCCACGCTGGCCGTGTCCAGGCTGCGCTGGTTGGTCTTGGCGTTGTAGCAGGAGGCGGAGCGGCAGTGGTCCCGCAGCCAGACGAAGTCGAAGCGCATCAGCGTGTCCCTGTACCTCAGCTCTGCCGTCACCACAGGGGGAACCAGAGACCAGAGATCAAGCTGAGGGCCCACAGGTTGTGATCCCACTCCCAAGCTCTCTTGCAACCTGGCACCCCCACTCCCAAGCTCTCTTGCAACCTGGCACCTGCCACCTAACTTGAGCTCATGGCGTGATGAGGAGAGAACTCCTCCCAGTCCCAGCATGGTTAGGGTTGGAAGGGACCTCTGGAGATCATCCAGTCCAAGCCCCTGCTCAGCATCACAATGCCCAGCTGACCTCCATGACTTCTCTGGGCAGCCTGCTGCAGGCCTCCAGCACTCTCACACCAAAGAAATTTCTCCTTTTGTTCAGATAGAACCTCCTGGGTTCCAGTTTGTGGCCACTGCCCCAGATGCCACTGGGCACCACTGTGAAGAGTTTAACCCCATCCTCTTGCCCCCCACCCTTAAGTTCTTGCTGAGCATTGATCAGATCAGCAGTCCCAGGGCTCTCAGCCTTTGCTCCTGACAGAGCTGCTGCAGGCCCCTCAGCATCTTCCCAGCCTCCCCTGGACTCTCTCCAGCAGTTCCCTGTCTCTCTTGAATGGGGAGCCCAGAACTGGGCAGAGTACTCCAGCTGTGGCCTGACTAGGGCAGAATAGAGCAGGAGGAGAACCTCTCTCAAGCTGCTGGCCACACTCTCCATACACTCAAACAGACAGAATAGCTTCACTGAAGGTCTGGCTGCTGTCATCTTGCCATAGTCTCTCTTCTCATGTCATGGACTGGTTTGGGTTGGAAGGGACCTTCAAAAGTCATCTAGTCCAACCCCGTGCAGTCAGCAGAGACATCTGCAACCAGAGCAGGTTGCTCAGAGTCCCAAACAACCTGACCTGCAGTGGTGCCAGGGATGGGGCATCTCCATCCCACCTCTCTGGGCAACCTTCCCAGTCCTCTCCCCAGACACTCAAAAGCAGGTAGATGTCCACCCAAGACACCTACCTAGATGGTCACCATGTAACTGCCAGGCACACTTGAGGGACTCTGGGGCTGTGTGGTGGCAGTGAGCTGCAGCAGCGAGGGTGATCCTTCTGTGATGAGGCAACCAGGGTGGGCAACGTCCACTGCTTCTCCTCAGCCATCCTGGCACCTCCAGCAGACCCAGCAACCTCCTGCACCACATCCTTAGAGAGACAGGGAAGAGAAGGTGTTGTTGTCATCCTCCCCAGTGGTCATTTACCAAGCAGAGAGGAAGTGGGCATGATGACCTGGCAGCCTGGCCAGAGGAGCTGCTTACCTCCTAGGTGCCACTTGGACATGAAAAGTAACCAAACACAGAGCTTAGAAGAGCCTTGGATTAAACAATGCCAAGGCCAAAGACCAGCATCACTTTTGGCTTCTCCCACTGCCAAGGCAACTGAGCTGCCAGGCTCTTCCCAGTGCCTTTGACAGCACTAGGACTAGGCAGCAGTCACCATGAAACTGGGGAGCTTCACTCTTGTCCAGCCCAGCTGCAGTAGATACTTTGGCATCACCAACACCCTGGAGGCAGACCCTGAAGCTGCATGTGAAAACTGGCTGCCCTCACAATCTGGATGCCATGGGAGTAACTGGGAATTAATGGTCAGGGTGGTGAGGTGAAGCTGATCCAATCCATGGACATCAGCTGGGAAGGGAAGGAGAAGGGACAGGCAGGCCTTGGTTTTTGTGTGACCACAGCAAAGACTCCTGAGAAGACACAAATAAGCCCAGGATACATCCAGGCAAAGCAATCCCAGAAGAGAAGAGCTGGTGGTAAACTCTCCTGTGGAAAACACTAACACAGCCTCATCTGCTGCAAATCTTGTCCCATCTGTCACCTTTCCTGTTGGAATTCACAGTCCCTGGGCAGATCTACAGGGATGAGGAAAGCAAAGTGACCTTGGTTAAAGAAGCAAGAACCAGGAGTCCATAATTAGGCCAGTTCCAGAAAGAGAATGCAAAACAAGGAGGAGGGGGAGGATCTCTGCTGCTGCTGAAGGACACAGCTGGCACGGAAGAGAAACCATCTGAGGGTTATCTCAGGCTAGATCCTAGAAGGCATCAACTCTTTAACACAAAGAGCAAGGGCAGAAGCTTAAAGATGTGGTCTGGACACCCTGTTGTGTTTATCAGTGTCTGGAGGACAGGTCTGAACCCAGCAAGCTTTTATCAGCCCTTTGGTCTGCAGGGCAGAGAAAGGTGGATAAGACACAGAGCTGGGATGCATTCCTCATCCCAGACCCCTGATTGTCCTGCAGCATCTTATCTGAGCAGCACAGGCACCAGAGCTCTGCCTGTCCAACCTGCTCCTCCACTTCAAAGGTGACCCAGTGCAGAGATCTCTGCAGTTGGCAATAATAAAATTAGAGGGGCTGGGCTCCCAGAGAACAACTTGAGGAGCAGGAGAGAAAAATAAGTTACAGCCAGATTTGGGGGGGGATGTGAAAAGATGATCAGAGATGGAGATGGACTCCTCTGCCATGGAGCTTTACAAGGTACCTGGCCACAGCCTGTGACATGTCACTGGCAGCTTTGGTGCTGCAAAAAGATTTCAACTCACAGAATCCCAGCATGGTGGGGATAGAAGAGACCTCTGGAGATCATCCAGTCCAACTCCACTGCTCAAGCAGGAGCACCCACAGCAGCCTGCCCAGCATCACCATGTCTAGCTGGGGTTGGAAGCTCTCCAAAGGAGGAGACTCCACAAGCCCTTCGGGCAGCCAGCTCCAGGGCTCCAGCACCCTCACACCAAAGAAGTTTCTCCTCATGAAAAGATTCTGATTTCTGTGGCTGCAAAAATTCACCATGCCCTCCTGAGCAGGCTGCAGGAGATCAGCTTGTCCTGCAAGTCATGGAATCAGAGTCCACTGGGTTTAAAACTTTTCAGGTCATGGTGTCCAACCATTAACCCAGCACTGCCAAATCACCACTAAACCATGACCCTCATCACCACGGCTTGGAAACCCTGCCAGGGATGGGGACTCCACCTCTGCCCTGGGCAGCCTGGGCAAGGCCTTGACAACCCTCAAGGGCAAGAAATTGTTCCTTGTGTCCAACCTAAACCTCCCTGGGGAAACTTGAGGCCTTTTGCTCTTGTTCTTTTGCCTGTTTCTTGGGAGAAGAGCCCGACCGCAATCTGGCTGCCTTCAGGGAGGTATAGAGAGCAAGGTCTCCCTTCAGGCTCCTTTACTCCTCCTCTCTGCAAATCACTCACTCAACTTGGTGTCCTCTCCAACCTCACTGAGGGTTGCTTTGATTCCCCTCATCCAGATACTGAGAAGATACTCACTGCACACAGCAGCAGCTTTGGGAGATCCCTGTTGCTCCCCACCACCTGCACTCACCAAGATCTCTGCCAATGCAACTGACTCTTGCACTTCAAGCACTCTGTGAAGTCCAGGAAACTCTCTGGACATGCTGAGCCCTGAAAAGGCTCCAGCACTCTCACTGCAGAGAGAGAGGGACAGGAGAGGATTTCCATGACCTGAAGACACAGAGGACACACTATTTTATTTGGCCTTTGGTAGCCTTCAGCCAGCCAGAAGATCAGGTTTTGTAGAAACAGTGAGGGGAAAGCTTCTCAAAGCTGAACAGGAGTAGTTGAAAAGGCACTCATCACATTTTGGCATGCAAACTTCATTATGAAGGGGAGAGGAAAAAAAAAATAGAAAAATCACCTAGGAGTTGATTATTTGCTTTACAAAGCTTCCAGAGATAATTTAACTGCATGAACTAAGCATTAAAACTCACAACTCTCAAGACTGAGAAAGACACTAAAACTGGGAAGGCTCCAGTTAGCTTTTGGATGTCAAACATCTCCCCTAACCCCAACGTGGGGGTGAAAAAAAAAAAAAAAGCAGCAAGGTTGTTTGTACACACACAGTACCTCCTCACCCAAAACCCAAAATGGACAAGAGAAGTTCCAGCTATAAACCCATTTCTAAGTGGCCTCTATCTCCTCACCCAGGACCCAAAAATCACCAGGAGAAGCTCCAGCTACAAACCCATTTCTAGGACCCAAAAAACACCAGGAAAAGCTCTATCTACAAACCCATTTCCAGGACATAAAAGTCACCAGGAAAAGCTCCAGCTACAAGCCCATTTCTAAGCGGCCTCTGTCTCCTCACCCAGGACCCAAAAATCACCAGGAGAAGCTCCATCTACAAACCCATTTCTGAAGTGGCCTCTGCCTGGGGCAGCTCCAGCTATGGTTATCTCATCCTCCACACCTTTCCTTTTATCTCATCCTCCTGCACTATCCAAACTCACCAGAGAACAAACACAGGTAAGGGCTAAGTGACCCAGATATTGAATCTAATCAGCAGGACCTCTTGCTCCTCTGCTGTTCCTGCTGGAGGCAGACACCACAAACAGCTTCCAGAAGCCTCAAATATTTTCCAAGAGACACCAAAACCCCAAGAGGAGTTGAAAACGAGAGCAGAAAAAAAAAAAAGACCAAAGCCTTAAATCTGTGTGATCAGGGAGGATTTACATTTTAGGTCTGTGTTTAATCAGGGCTGACAGCTCTCTCTCCTGGTTGGAAGGAGCAAACTTCTCCCTCAGTCCTTCTTAGAATGGTTTAGGTTGGAAGGGACCTCAAAGCTCAGCCAGTTCCAAACCCCCACCATAGGCAGGGACACCTCCCACCAGAAGAGGTCACTCAATGCCTCATCCAACCTGGTCCTGAACACCTCCCTGGGCAACCTGTGCCAGTGTCTCACCACCCTCACTGCAAATTTCCTCCTAACCTCCAGTTTCAATCTCCCCTCTGCCACTTTAAACCCATTCTTCCTCCTCCTGTCATTACAAGACCTTGTCAATAGTCCCCCCCAGCCTTCCTTCATCCTCATGTTGTCCACACCATGCTGGGCAGCAGCTCAAAGATTAAGATGGAATTTCCCTTGAAGTTCACAAAGGGCTGGAGGAAGGAGACTTATACCCTGAGCAAGGAGTCAGAGAGATGTTCACTCCCAAGCTGGCACAAAACCCCCCAGTGATGCACTGTCTGTGGGCCTCATCCTACCAGAGCCTACCATGAGGTGGATGAAAAGCAGGAGCACAGACAGAACCCATCTTAGAAGTGTCAGGGGAAGAACAAAGCTGTGAGAGCTGGGGGTAGGAAATGCAGAAAGCTCCAAAATGTTGTGGTTTGCGGATAAATCTCCGGGGAGAAAGAAGAGGAAGGAAGAGTGGGGCCCCAGGAGGGACTCCTCCATCCAGGAGGACTTCCTGCCTAGCCTTTCAGCAGTTATCTCACTGCTGCCACAAGAAGCACCTGAAGCAAGCAAGCAAGCATCATTGTTTCAAACCTCTTTGTGGTCACAATGCCCAGTTTGAGCCAAGCAAAATAACTGAACTGGAAAAAGAAACCACTAACCAAAGAGTTTCAGCAATGAGAACGTGCAAGGAAGGAGCAACTAGACCAAGCTGTGGCCTTCAGCTGTTTTTTCAGCCAAGGAAGAGGGTGACATGGGCTTGCTGGTGCTGTGGGCAGACCTCTCCCCTCACTTGGTGACAGTT
This sequence comes from Psilopogon haemacephalus, assembly GCA_013396835.1. Classification (NCBI taxonomy): domain Eukaryota; kingdom Metazoa; phylum Chordata; class Aves; order Piciformes; family Megalaimidae; genus Psilopogon; species Psilopogon haemacephalus. Next base: position 3,168,113 of record VWZI01005210.1, read on the forward strand.
TCCAAGCCCTTGGCATATTCCAAGTCATCACAGCCCTGGATCACTTCTCACTGCTTGAAGGTTTCTGAGCTATACAAGGAACATTTCAGAAGCACAAAAGGGCCTCAGAGGGAGGAGGGAAAAAGAAAGAACTTTTCAGGGTAGATTGGGAAACTCTGCAGACATCACACAGGGCTCACATCAAGAAGGACATGGAACTGCTGGAGAGAGTCAGAGGAGGGCCACGGAAATAATCAGAGGGCTGCAGCAGCTCTGCTATGAGGACAGGCTGAGAGAGTTGGGACTTTTCAGCCTGGAGAAGAGAAGGCTTCCAGGAGACCTTAGAGCAACCTTCCAGTATCTGAAGGGGTCCTACAGGAAGGCTGGGGAGGGACTATTGACAAGGTCTTGTAATGACAGGATGAGGGGGAATGGGTTCAAACTGGCAGAGGGGAGATTTAAACAGGAGGTTAGGAGGAAGTTCTTCACAGTGAGGGTGACGAGAGACTGGCACAGGTTGCCCAGGGAGGTTGTGGCTGCTCCCTCCCTGGAGGTGTTCAAGGCCAGGCTGAATGAGGTCTTGAGTGACCTGATCCAGTGGGAGGTGTCCCTGCCTATGGCACAGGGGGGTTCGAGCTGGATGATCTTTGAAGTCTCTTTCAACCTAAACCATTCTATGATTCTATGATCCTGGTACCCTCTTTGGTACCCTCTTGGCTGCACTCATTGAATCTGATGCTTGGCTGCTTTGGAAGCTGTGCCCAAGCACCTCACTGCTGCTGCCTGAGATGGGGAAGCCTTTTTGAAGGCAAAAAAAGGATAGAAAGTGGAGAGTTGCAAGGGGTGAGAGGCCTGAGACAGCTGAGCCAGAGCCAGGTGAGCCACTTAGACTAATCCCAGTGACAAAACACAGTCCCCTGGGGCTGGGTCATCATCCCTCAGCCTCATCCAGCTGAGTTAAAGGTTTAACAGCCCGAGGTGACCTCTTCTACCCATTAATTACAACCAAACAAAAGGCAGTTTGGTTGTTCCCAGCTGACAACAGCTCCAGCACCCTCCCCCACCACCCCAGCAGACACCTCTATTAGATCTGGGCTGACAGGAATAAGCCTCTCCTGCCCCATAAGAGACTTCAATTAAATTAAGGAGCTAATAAAGCCATCCCAGGCCCTGACAGCTTCCATTTCCTACAAGGGAAGATAATTTTTTGCTTCCCCCCTCGACAACCACCTTCAACAGCAACCACCTGTCAAACCCCCCTGCCTCATAACCTTTATGCTGTCTGCAGTTTCTTCCTCTAGCCTCAACAAAGCCTCCTCAGGCCCTGCAGTTTCACAGAAACAGGCTCTGAGCCTCCTTTTTCATTTCCCCCTCCAACCCATGTGGTTTATCTCTCTCCACCCTGAGATAGCCTGTTGCAGTCAGCTGCTGGTATTAAATCACTTTGCTCACCCACTCTGGGTCCTGCCCCGGCAGAGAGGGGCCAGGCAGTTCTCCCAGGCATGGAGGGGATGGCTTTGATCAGAAGAGGAGATTAAAAGCCCTGCCCAAGAGCTGCTGAAAAAAATAAGGTTTCAGGACAGGCAGCCTTTCAGGGCTTCAAGGGGCCAGAAGAGATCTGGGTACAGGCTTTTGAGCAGAGCCTGTTGTGACAGAATAAGGGGGTGATGGTTTGGACTCAAAGAGGGAGATTTAGACTGGAGAGAAGGGAGAAATGTTTGGCACTGAGGGTGGTGAGACTTTGCCCATCCCTGGCTCCACTGCAGGTCAGGTTGTTTGTGGCTCTGAGCAACCCACTCCAGTTGCAGATGTACCTGCAAGGGGTGCAGCTGGCTGAGCTTTGAAGGTCCCTTCCCACCCAAACCAGTCTGGGATCGTGATGTCTTCATCCCTGTCCTTACCTGGGACTCCGTGAGCAAGGGGCTGAGGTGGGAGAAAGACGAGGTGAGACTTCAGACGGGCTTGGGGTGTCGACCCTCGGTCTCTTCTGGTGGTCACAGCTCTTCCCTGCTTCCTTCTCCCGGTCCCTGCACCCTCCAGCCCAAACCCTTTGCTGGGAAGGTTCTGCACATTTAGTGGCGAGTGCAATTCGCGGGGGGAGTGGAGGTTGAGGCTGGCCAAGGAAGCAAAGGCTCTTAAATCAGGCTCCAGGTGACCTTTGAAAGGCAAAAACATTAACAAAAAATCCGCGTTACCCTTTACCTAGTAAAAAAAGAAACCCAAAACGCCACGTTACAAGCCGCATCTTGAGGTCCTGGTTCCCTCAGCAGCTGCAGCCCAAGGACAGCCCCTACACCACCAGTTCCTTGTCCAGCAGTGGCCCGGGAAGCTCCGGGAGGGGAAGGCTGAGCCCCAGTAACCAGCTCCGATACGAATCGACCCCTCTAACCTCTCCGGGAAAGCGGCACCCACCGAGTCTCCCCCGTCCCTCACGCCCTAAACCCACCTCGGCAGCTCGGCCCGAGCTCGGAGCCGGCCCGGCGCAGCCCCGGTTCCTCCCGAGCGCTTTCACCGGGCCCCGGGGCTGCAGGAGCAGGGGGCTACTGAGACAGGGCCGCCCCGGGGCGGGACCGTACCACAGAGTGCGGGGCGGAGCGGAGCTAGAGCGCCCGCAACCATAGAGACAGCGGGAGGACCAAAGAGCGGCGGGTCCGTACGGCTGGGAAGAGACTTTTAAAGCTCATCCAGTCCAGCCCCGTGCAGCCAGCAGAGACAGCCGCAACCGCGGCAGGTTGCTCGGAGGCAGCCAGCAGAGACAGCCGCAACCGCGGGAGTCACAACCAACCAGACCCGGACAGCCGGGACCGAGCTGCTGCCCCAAGCCACCCGCGGCGGGCAGCATAACCCGCAGGCCTGGCTGGCGGCGGCAGCAGCAGCAGGCCACCCCCGGGGCTGAGAACGTGTCCGCGGTGAGGCGGAGGAGCCCGAGCAAGGCGTCGAGAGGGCGGAACGGCCCGAGGAAGGTCGGGGAAGCGGCGACTGCTATTCGCGGGACGCGGTGGCCCTCCAGCGGTCTGCCTGGCTCCGCCGCACCGCTCGGTGTTGCGGTGCTGCAAGGTCAAAAAGCATCATCCTACAAGCCAAAGGGCCCTGCTTGCTTGCCTGCCTCGCTTCCCTCCTGAGCAGCTCCCGAACGCTCAACTCAACTCAGCCCAGCTCCCCACCTCATCGCTCCCCGGACACAGGCCGAGGGAAGCGGCGAAGCAGAAGCAGCAGCGGGGCCAGGGCCGCTCTCCCGGAGCTGTGCCCGGCTCCATGGCCGCTTCCCTCCTCACATCCAGCCCCGCCCCCCCACGCACGGCCCCGCCCTCTCACGCAGAGCGGCGCTCTGTGCCGCTGCCAGAGCCTCTCTATGGCGTCCTCCCTCTCCCGGGGACGCTGTGCGGCGATCGCAGCCGAGCGCCTCTGCGTTGTCTCCGCCTGGAGCCTCTCCGGCGCCGCTCGCGATGGGCGGCGGGTCCCGCCAGTCGCTCCATCTCTATGGTCGTGCGGCGCTCTGCTCGCCCGCCAGCTCTGCGGTGCGTGCGGCGTTCTAGCCCCTCGCACTCTGTGGTACGCATGGCGCTCTAGGCTGGTCCTGCCAGCTCTCTGTGGCCGCCGCTGCGGGCCGGGCTTTGCCCGTGTTCCCGCAGGGCTGGACCCGTTCCGCGCCCGCCGAACTCCACATCTAGCCACAGCTGCGGGCCCTGGCGGAGATCTGTGACCAGCAGGGTCCATAGTGGGGCCGCTGCTGTCGAATGTCGTCACCAGTGACACAGGCAGTGGGATAGAGCCACCCTCGGCAGGTGACAGCCAGCTGAGGGGTGGGATCCCTCCAGCAGGACTTGAACAGGCTGCAGAACTGGGACGGGCTGAACCTCGTGAGGTTCAACCGGGGCGAGGGCAAGGGCAAGGGCAAGGGCAGGGTCCTGCCCCTGGGTCAGGGTAAGCCCCGGGTTCAAGCCAGGCTGGGGATGAAGGGCTGGAGAGCAGCCCCATGGAGACCACACCTGCAGCTCCTGCTCTGGAGCCCTCAGCACAGCAGAGACAGGGAGCTGCTGGAGCAGGGCCAGAGGAGGCCACAGCAATGAGGGGGGGGCTGGAAGCACTCTGCTGGGAGGCCAGGCTCAGAATGCTGGGGTTGTGCAGCCTGGAAAATGCTCCAGGGAGAGCTCCTGGTGACCTTGCAGTGCTTCAAGGGGTCAGAAGAAAGCTGGGGACAGACTTTTGAGCAGTGTCTGTTGTGACAGGATGAGAGGTGATGGTTTGAACTCAAGAGAGAGACTCAGACTGGAGAGAAGGGAGAAATGTTCGACCCTGAGAGTGGTGAGAGCCTGGCCCAGCTTGCCCAAAGAGGTGGGATGGAGATGTCCCATGCCTGGCACCATTGCAGGTCAGGTTGTTTGTGGCTCTGACAACCTGCTCTAGTTGCAGCTGTCCCTGCTGGATGCAGGGGATTGGACTGGATGAGCTTTAAAGGTCTCCAGTCTGGGATTCTGGGATTTTCAGCGCAGCATCATGGGACTGGGTTGCCTTTGGTCACCAAGCAGCTCCTCCCCAGACCCTGTTCCTCCTCACAAGGCATCTGGGGTGACTGTGGGACCTGGAGGCTGTCCCTGTCAGCTTCCTCAGACCTGCTCTTCACAGATGGACACCAAGCAGCTCCCCCCCAGACCCTATTCCTTCTCACAAGTGCTCTGGGGTGACTGTGGGACCTGGAGGCTGTCCCTGTCAGCTTCCTCAGACCTGCTCTTCACAGATTCATAGAATCTCAGCATGAGTTGGTTTGGAAGTGACCTCAACGATCACCTAGTTCCAACCCTCCCGCACTGCTCAGGGACACCGTTGACTGGACCGGGATGCTCAAGACCTCATCCGACCTGCATAAACACCTCCGGGGAGGGAGCATCCGGAGCCTGGCTGGGCAGTGCCTCCACCAGCTGCTCTCCTGCCGTGCCCGGAGGCAGAGCAGCTGCTTGCTGTGATCGCCCTGGCAGCGATGGGTCCCCAGCACAGCCAGCTGCTGACCGAGCCCTGACAGTGTTTTGNCACAGCGGAGGCATCTCAGCCTCCATGAGAATTTGTCACCGGCTTGTCCTGCTGCCGGGTCCGAGGAGGAGGCTGGGGGTGATGGCTGACCCTGTGCCCCTCAGGCTGTGCCCATCGCCGGCCCTTGGACCAAACGTTGACACAGCACTGCCACACCCTGCCCCTCAGCACCATGGAGCATCTCTGCTGTGAGCACAGACTGAAAGAGTTGGGGCTGTGCAGGCTGGAGAAGAGGAGACTCCCAGGTGACCTTCTTCTGGCCTTCCAGGATCTGAAGGGGGCTACAGAAAAGCTGGGGAGGGACATTTTAGGCTCTCAGGGAGTGACAGGACTAGGGGGAATGGAACAAAGCTGGAGGTGGGGAGATTCAGACTGGATGTGAGGAGGAAGTTGTTGAGCATGAGAGTGGTGAGAGCCTGGAATGGGTTGCCCAGAGAGGTGTTTGGGGCCACCTCCCTGGAGGTGTTTTTGGCCAGGCTGGCTGAGGCTGTGGGCAGCCTGATGTAGGGTAGGGTGTCCCTGGGCATGGCAGGGGGGTTGGAACTGGCTGCTCCTTGTGGTCCCTTCCAACCCTGACTGATCCTATGATTCTATGATTCTGGACCTCACAAGGGTTTGTGCTCCCTCTTGTCTCTGCAGAACTACTCCTCTGCTGCTGACATTAAGTCTAGTGGGGCAGTGACCTCCTCAGAGGTGCTCTGGCCAAGTGCCCTCTCCCCCAGGTGCCCAAAGCTTTGGCTTGCACCTGCCGCTTGGTCTGTAGGACCTCACATGCTGGGAAAGAAAAGACCTGAGAGCTTGGTGGGGATTTCCCAGGGACAGTTGGGATCTGGGAATTTTCTTCCCCCCCTCCCTCATCCACTCGTGGGCTCTTCCTGGGGTCACCAAGGTCTTTAAATAAAGCAAGAAGGCCACACAATGCTCTGCTCTTCTTCGATGGAGGCTGCTGCTGAGGTCCCACATCCGCCCTGGGGTGAGTGGGGGGTGGGGGGGAGAGATCCAGAATTAGTCCTTGGCCTGGGAAAGGCCAACAAAGCCTGACCCATCAGGAGTGACTCTAAGCACAACCCAACATGAATGACCCAACCCAACACACAAAAAAACAACAAAGCCTGACCCATCAGGAGTGACCCTAACCACAACCCAACATGAGTTACCCAACCCAACACAAGAGACCCAACAAAGCCTGACCCATCAGGAGTGACCCTAACCACAACCCAACATGAGTTACCCAACCCAACACAAGAGACCCAACAAAGCCTGACCCATCAGGAGTGACCCTAACCACAACCCAACATGAGTTACCCAACCCAACACAAGAGACCCAACAAAGCCTGACCCATCAGGAGTGACCCTAACCATAACCCAACATGAGTTACCCAACCCAACATGAACGACACAACCCAACACAAGAGACCCAACACAGCCTGACCCATCAAGAGTGACCCTAACCACAACCCAACATGAATGACCCAACACAAATGACCCACAATGACTCCACCACCACCACCACCTCCCTGGGCAGCCTGTTCCAGTGCCTGATAACCCTTGTTGGGAAGAAATTGTTCCTCATGCCCAACTTGAACCTCCCCTGGGGCAACTTGAAGAGGCTTCCTCTTGTCCTGGCACTTGTTCCTTGGGAGAAGAGACCAACTCCCACCTGGCTCCAGCCTCCTTTCTGGAAACCAGAAGGTCTCCCCTCAGCCTCCTTTTCTCCAGGCTGAACATTTCCCGTTCCCTCAGCTGCTCCTTACCAGCCCTGTTCTCCAGACCCTTCGTCAGCTTCCTTGCCCTCCTCTGGACCTGCTCTAGCCCCTCAATGCCCTTCTTGAGTGAGGAGCCCAAACCTGAATGCTGAACCTGCAGGTGGGCTGCTGGGGGGGCCAATCCTGGTATCACTGACATCTCTGCTCTGGTGTTTCCTCTCCCTGGGGACCAGCTCTCACTCCCAGGAAGGCTTCAGATCCCCATGGAGACACCAATGCTGCTCTGTTTATTTGCCTTCTTTCAGCGTTTTTTAATTTAATCCTTTCTCTTTTATTTTTGGGGTGGGGGGTGGGAGGTTGTTGGAAGGAAGGAAGGAAGCCCAGACTCGGATGTTTGTTTGTTCTCTCCTGGCTGATGTTCCCTTGGTCGTGCTCCAGTGGCTGATAAACTGGCAGGGAACTGGAGCACGGAGCATTGGGAGCCTGGGAAAGGGCAGGACCTCGCTTCCTCCACCCTGACGTCACCGCCCGGGGGGCTGCAGGCTGCCAGCTGCTTCCCCATGGACAGGCCTCTTGGTGGGATGTCTACAGGGACAACAGGGCCAGGTTGGATGAGGCCTTGAGCAACCTGGTCTGAAGATGCTTAGATACCTTCAGTAGGGAGGCAAGGCTGTGGGGCAGAACCTCTGTGGCTCCAGAGAGGAAAATGAGGAGGTGAGAGAAGGTCAGGGAAGTTTTTTTGCTGGCCTGAAGGTGCTTAGATAGTTTCAGGAGAGGGACATGGCTGTGGGGCAGAACCTCTGTGGCTCCAGAGAGGAAAATGAGGTGAGATAAGGTCAGGAAAGTTTGTTGGGTTTTTTTTTACTGGCCTGAAGGTGCTTAGATACCTTCAGGAGGATGCAAGCCTCCAGCTAAGCAGCTTTATTCAATTTAGTTCTTCTAAATCAAAGGGAGGGAAAAAAATAGAAGAAGAAGAAAAAAAAAAAAGGCAGAAGAGGAAGGAAGTTCATCAATAATGTACAGAGGAGGATGATGCATTAATGAACGGAGAGGGAGAGGGAGGAAGGGCTGGGGCATGGCGGAGCTGGGGGGAGGGGAAGATGTTCCTGCCCGTATCGATTGGGTGTGATCACATTAGAGCTATCAAATATTCATCCCACCTTCCACAGGAGGTCATGGGCTGGGGTTGGCCAACTGAGCTCTGCCTCGGCGCAGGGAGCAGGAGTGTGAGTGGCAAAAGGGCTGGGCAAGGGGACAAATGGGCACAGAGTGACACCCAGGAGGTTCCACCTGCATAGAATCCTAGAATCAGTCAGGGTTGGAAGGGACCACAAGGATCAG